>JAYESA010000017.1:65160253-65760253 GCA_036927795.1 Iris macrosiphon | reverse complement strand
CTGTATGTTTGATAATTTGACCAGATTTCTTATATCCATGCTGATACAATTACTACGTGCTATGTGTACATGTGTTATAAATGTGCACTGAGGTACGATATAACTTTCTACGTGCTATAAGATTATATGTTTCGGGTTATGCATCATGAATGCCTCCTATACTACATGACATGTGATATTATTATATTATTTCTCCAAAACGGACATGGTATGTTGGTTAACTACCAAAGTATGGCTATGACTTGTTGTTTGTTGCATCACTCTCAGGTGAATCCAATTTGAGCTATCAAGTAACAAAGTGGCTTCGTATCTAGCATGGATCATACTACGGTGCGACATATAGGAGGATCGATCATGTGACCATACCATGGGATTCCTAGCATAACCATAGTCCTAATTTAGGCAGCTAAAATTGGTAGAGCATTAAGAGGGATAAAATTCTGAGATCATGCACATTAGCCACCTCAGACAACTGTCATGACGTGCAAGGCTGATCCACATGGATATTGTTCACGTCCACACTAGTTGACGACAATATCCGAATATTTATATTGTAATACGTTCTATATAATCTAGCACAGTAGGCTTACGAGTGACCGATGCATAATATACAAGTACTATGTGATTTCTATGGCTTGGTTAGCCCCGCTAAACAGCTCACGATATGAGGATTTCTCTTGTGCATCTAATCTGAGATAACTCAGACTTCACAATAGCAAGCCAAATAATTGATTGGCCATTATATAACTGGACTTGGTTGTGATTGTATTATTCTGTTAGTAGTCTAGGTACATGGATTATCATAGTGTGATGGTTCAACCCTTGTCCATTTTTTATTGTAGGGTTGGACTATTATGCTAAGATAAACTATGGACCAAAACCATGACACATAACCTATATTATACCGATCTATTGCTTTTGGTTTTATTTCTCCATTTCGTGCTTCCTTTGTGGTACTTGCTATTTGGGGTCTAACCCCACTAGTTTTGTATGGCCAGGTTTTAAGCCAGTTCCAGAGGATCAAGCTTATTTCCCCTTTCCTAATGGCGCGCACCAGGCAGATGGTCACTGAAGGTAATGAGTGGGTTTCTTCTTCCCTGCCCGTTATTATATATTTGACTCTTTTGGGCGTTTAGCCACCAGCACCTGTTAGTCGGTAAGTCTGTACATTTAGTTTCTATTTCATGATTGTAATTAATCAGACTACAGCTGTTCACGGTCATGTACTTTTGCTACTCTATCAGCTTTTTATTTTGCATATCTGGTTTCCATAATATTGTGACAGGATATTTGGGATGCCTTACTTCCTTGTCATATATATTCTATGATTACTGTTCTTATTTGACTATTTGAGATATTATATATTCGTGTGTGTAGAAGTATAAAAAATATGTCGGATGACTATACGCGGCATGTTGGTGCAGAGCAGCGTAAGCAGAGGCCTTCAGAGCCATCAAGCGTGCAACAGAGCTCTTTCTACTAAAACACAGCATGAAATATGAAAGCTCAAAGGACCATCCATGTAAGGCAGTAAGTCCAAGCCGCTTCAGCGTAAACAGGGTACGCCATCGCCTCCAGGGCGTAAAACTCATCCTCTTTCAGACGCAGCATTGAGGTGTACAAGAGACGCTTCGTATTCTCCGAAGTGAACCTGTTAGACCCTGCAATGAAGATCCTGCAATGAACCTGACATCTGGACTTCTGACAAAGGGATACGGCTCGACTACCCAGACGACGGCTATAATGATGGTACAGTACTGCGACCCAGGCTGTCAAATACCGTCATCCCCTTTGCGTAAACTGCTTTTACAAGCACGAAGGGATACGCTGCCTTATTTTACCCAGGCAGACACGAGCTGTTTATGTTCTGCAAAAGATAACCCGCCTGCCACATCAAAAGCTGTACTCCGTACGGGGTCGAGGCACGTCTCTACGTCTAATGCACAGAGCAGTGACAGTTTCTTAAGGCACGTCTCTGCGACTGATGCGCAGAAGGGGTTGCAGACCTTCAAAGACACGCCTCCATATTTAATGCACAGGATGGTGGCAAATCTCGGCATTTAATGCAAGAGATTTGATTATATCTTTAAAAGCCGTAATTCTGGCTAAGACGTTCCCATCAGCACTCTAGCACGGTACGCAGCGGCTTCTACGCCCATCCAGCTCCTACGCCTGCTCGGTCTCTATGACCACTTGGCTTCTACGCCTGCTCGGCCTCTATGACCACTCGGCTTCCATGCCTGCTCGGCCTCTATGACCACTCGGCTTCTACGCCTATTCGGCTTCTACGCCTATTCGGCTTCTATGCCGGTTTGGTAACTATTTGGCTTCTATGCCATGGTGACAGACATTTGGCTTCTATGCCAACCTCTTCTACACAATGGATACCTACCTACGTGGCTTCTATGCCGTGATCTTCGTAGCGATTATACGCGTTTTGTCCCTTAGTTGGACCCGCGTCACATGTTCATTCAAAGGATCATCTATACGCAGGCATTGGTTACTTTAACCGTTGTGTAAAAGGTTGCTGTACTTTCCACTCCTCGGTTTCTACATCGACGGAGTGGTCACTGTCACTAAAACTCTATAAATAGAGACCTCTATCAATGAGGAAAAAAGTCAAAAAATTGGTCAAGAAACCAATATCAGATCCAAGGTCGAACTTCCAAGAAAGATCGAACCAGAGGTGAAGAGAGAGAGAGAGAGAGAGAATCCGAAGCTCAGGCAGAGAGTAGGGATCGACGACTTTGGCATCGTGCATCCACCCTCTTTTGCAACCCTCAAAGCTGCTTCCTATCTTCTACGGCACTTCTTCAACATCGTGTGGTCCAAGGGCTAAAGTGATCGACTGCAGATCAGACACCTATAGCAATATTTACCCAGATTAAATAAATTATACTCCCATATCCTCGTATAGGATCAAATTATACAAGTTTGTTTGTAAACCAAAGAAGGCGGGTTTCATATAAACCCCATCCTGAATACATTTTTTATTCTTTTGTTTAATACCACAAACAAGATGGCGACCCTGCTGGGGATATCTTTCTCTTCTGATGAGGAAGCAATTGCTCAACACGATGCGGTATCTATAGGAACCGTGAAGAAGATACTGGTCGTCTAATTCGACCAGTCTGCCCACGAAGACATGCTTCGAACCAGGGGTAGCTCTCACCCTCTCTCCGTCCAAGACAACAGGAAGCTGCGCAAGGTCTGGATGCCCAAGACATCCTCTACCATTCCTGTGGACTCTCCGATCTCTCCGACCTCTCCGACCAATAAGGTTGTAGCATTGCTCCCTCCATTCCCTTCACGTAAAATTCAGTCTCCCGCTACGCACGGTACAGACGAAACTTCGGGCAAAGCCTCAGCGCTAACCCAGAAGTATCCACTGCGCTCTACGCGTAGGAACCAGTCTTCCGCTACGCACGGTACAGACGAAACTTCGGGCAAAGCCTCAGCGCTAACCCAGAAGTATCCACTGCGCTATACGTGTAGAAACCAGTCTCTCGCTACGCGCGGTACAGACCAAACTTCTGAGGATGCCTCAGCGCCAAATCGGAAGTATAAATCACTCTCCATGCGCAAGATAACATCTGACCTCTACGGGGAACCCGATGAGCGCTGTGATTTTCGTAAGGGGAAGCAAGCGGCAGAGTACTCAACTTCTCGGCCGTTACACCAGCGAAGAAGCAATCTGCCTACCCTCCGGATTACGCGGGAAGCCGACGGCCGACTGAGGACCTCTTCAGCTTTACGCCAGTCTGAACAAATCTCTAAATTATGCCAGACGAAGTCCCACGACGTAAAGCAAGCTCAGGTTGCGGGAAGGCACCCTCCCCGGGGATTATTCGCCACCCAGATGGCCAACCTGTTGTACACAGGTAGCGTAGGGAAAACCATGGTGTCCAGTCTCCGCATGCCCACTGATGGGAACAGAAGGAACAAGCCATCGTCTTCTTCCTCTACTCCTCCTGACTTGCACGAATATCTAATCCAGAAGCGTAAGGAGAGGGGACCTTCCAACATGTCTATTATGCCCCCTAGTGAGCGGTGTTGTAATAGTCATAAAATTGTGATTGACTGCTGCTGTTTTAAAGCAAAACGGTCAGTTTTCGACCGATTGAGCTACTCTCAGTCTTTTCAGGAAGAAGAGCCCGTGCATGCATCCGTGAACATGGCTTCACACATACCTAGAGGAGGGCTGAGCTCAAGACGTCATCCCTCTAGGCCTCCGAGCTGAAGGAGATTCGAAGACCTCCTCAAAAATACTGAAGCTGGGGTATTCCAAAACACCCGTGCAAGGTCACAGCAACCAGCTTCGTACTCGTCTGATTCCGACGCTGGGGGTCGCCAATCTCCCAGATCAAACGTTGAGAGTATAGAGTCGACTTCTGCAGCGACCTATACTAATCCTTCGATGACGCCCAGGAAAATGGGATTTTATGCCGTTGAAGATGAACGCGAGGAAGCTTCGCCGTCAGGAAACGCGGAACAACGCATTACTATGCTGGAGACATCTCTGAAACAAATACAATCCATGATGGAGAACATGCACCAAATGATGCTAACTCAGCACGCAGCTGCCATGGCTCAAGCGTCGGTCCCGCCAACTCAGATACGTGTGGGGGTGGACTTACCACCATCTAACCCGAGCCAAGAGCCTGCTCTAGATCAAGAGTCAGCAGTTCCTCCGCTTCCTCACTCGGAGAATATATTATCTCCCGTTGGAGTCATGATGCAACCAACTCCGCGCTACACCGTAGTCCCACTTCCAACTGAAAATCTGATGCAGGCAGTACATGAGTTGAAAGCCCAGTTTGACGCCTTGAAGCACAAAGATCAGCTCAAGAAACTGGGGATTAACCAGTATTACCCAGCTATCTGGGAAGAAGTCCCTTTTCCTCCGAGGTACAAACCTCAGACTATGGCTCTGTTCGAGGGAAAAATATCACCAAGTCAGTACATGAACTATTTCAGTATGATGACGGTGTTGCTACAAGGGAACGACGCCCTCCTCACTCGGGTGTTCAAAGGCTGCCTCTCAAGAGTAGCCTATCAGTGGTACCGTAGCTTGGCGAACAACTGCATTACTTTCTTCGAGGACTTCAAAGCTTTATTATTCACACGATTCTACGAGGGTGGAATGGACATGTCTATGTTCTCTCTCATCGAAGTCAAGCAGAGGGAAAAGGAGGACGTTCGCACCTTCGTCGAACATTTTCGTCAGGCCACCTTACAGATGCCTCCAGGAATTCCAGACTCTGTGTTAGTAGACATTTGCAGGAAGAACCTCCTTCCCGTAGTCTCGGTGTTTACAGGACCATATCAGTTCCATGATTGGCCCTCGTTCATCATCTCGGCAGTGGCCGCCGAAGACAACAGTCGTAAGGCGCACGACAATGGCATTATGATCTCCGCCTCTGATAGAGGCAAGAGCTCATCTCCCAGCAGCGATCATCCTTGCAACTCCAAGGGAAAAGAAGCTCTGGCGGTCAATACGTCCAGACAAAAGACTGCGGCGACCACGCAGACGAGACCCGGGACTTCCAGGCCCGTCGAAGTCTACCCTTTTGACGACGACGATATCCCAAGTATATTCGAGTGTCTCGTCAAGAGTGGCAAGATCACCCTTCTGGAGCTAAGGCAGCCCCAAGAAGTCGGCAGTACTGACGACCCCAAATACTGCATCTTCCAAGATACGTACACCACCCAATGAAGGCGTGTTACATACTGAAAAGGAAGATCCATGGGTTAATCGATGCTAAGGCCATCACTCTGCAGAACACCGAGAAGACGGTCACGGCCAACATAATCTCTCTCCATCTAGGCAGTTTGGCGATCTGCCTTTCCAAAAGGTCTCGGACGGCGTCACACCCATTTCTCGGATCACGATGAACACCGTCAATCTCCCTCCATCTAGGGGTCAAAATTATGACCTGGTACCCCTAACCACCCGGCAGGGCGAGATTATGTGGGTTCACCCAGATTTGGTGTCAGAGCTCGAGGAGGAGACTAAAGCTACCAAGGCTACATATAGAAAGAGCTCCAAATGCAAACTATGCCATATGGTCGTAACTTCTTCGCCATCAGACGAAGAGGAGGTATTTATTGCAACCCATTCAGGGAAAGCCCACCTCAACGACTACGGAGCAAGTCAGGAAGATGCACCGGCGGACGCCTCAGCTGCCAAACCTTTAGGACCAGGCCCCATCGTACCAGATGCCAGCCCTTCAAAATCGACTCTGGCGGACAAGGGAAAGCAAAGAGAAGTGCGCTTTGATAAATCTATGAAAAATATTCCAAACAAAGGTTTTGAGAAGTCCTACAACTTCGACATCCTGGCCCAACTGGCTAATACACCAGCCAGGCTCTCCATCTTTGAGCTATTCAGGCTCTCCCAAGATACTCGTCTAGCCCTGAGTGAAGCGCTGATGCAGGCGGAGGCATGCTTGACCCAGCTCAAGTCCCCCAGCGAAGAACCAGTGGCGTGTCCTCAATGCCACAGTGTGATGGAGGTAGTCCCAAATATCACTTTCACCCAAGACGACATGCTGTTAAAGCATAACAAGCATGATAGGCCCTTCTATTACACCGGGTACGTCGGTTCCATAGAGGTTAATCGGATTCACATAGATCCGGGATCGTTGATCAGCATCATCCCTCACAGTCTGCTCAGACCATTGAGGATTCCTACCAGCGAATTGGCTTACACCTCCACTACAATCGTGTGGGGAAAATTTGCCTGAGGATCCAGATTGGCAACCTCAGATCGGTGGCCATGTGTTACGTCATCGATTCATAGGTGTCCTACAACATTTTGCTGGGAAGACCGTGGATCCACGACCACAACATCGTTCTTTCAACTCTACATCAATGTCTTAAATATGTAGACCCCCAAGGAACGGTACAAACGGAGGTTGTCGACCTAAACCTGTTTAAAGGAGTAGAATCCTACTATTCTGATGCCGTGTTGTACTCTCAAGACCACACGGAAGAAGTGTCGGGCGAGACAGAGAAGGAATTCCACCGGGAGCCAGGAGAACCCTCTGCCGCACTACCGCTGTCAATCAGAGTGAAAGGGCGAACCACTCGTCCAGAAGCCATGGAGCCTATGGCTATTCACCTGAACAAATCCAGGTCAGGAAAAGGGAGTGATCATCTAGTGGTCACTCCGAACCAGAAGCCTCCACCTT
This sequence comes from Iris macrosiphon, assembly GCA_036927795.1. Taxonomy (NCBI): domain Eukaryota; kingdom Viridiplantae; phylum Streptophyta; class Magnoliopsida; order Asparagales; family Iridaceae; genus Iris; species Iris macrosiphon. The sequence continues at coordinate 65,753,060 of JAYESA010000017.1, read as the reverse complement.
TGGTCATCAACCTTCGGCGCAACAGGCAGCCGACCGATATAAAAGCAACCAGGAACGGAGTTCCAGATGATAATAAACATCCTCTTTTCTAGTACGTTAACGCTCAAATTCCAAATCAGGAATCCACTCCCCGTGACGAGGTAGAACCCATAGCACGAAAATTCTTAGAAGTTATGAACTCCTACCATCCGTATGTCTGGGAAGTAGCGTCATCATCCAACGTCGTCACGACATATGGACCACAGGAGGATTCTATCTTCATTGCCCCGCCTACCTGCAGCAGCCAGCATTCAATAGTCTTCGGTCGCATGCGCAATCAACCGGCTATCCAGGAAGATCCTTTCGATGACGATACTGAAAAAATGTAGGTTCACCGATACAGCCCGCAAGCGTTGAGGATCATGCAAAACATAGGCTATGACTTGGAGCGAAAGCCAGGCCTCAACTACGGAAGAGGCAGACGAACGCCACTGCGCGGTGACCCCCGCTATCAGCAAACCCGTTTCGGGTTAGGGTATGCCACCTCCCTTACGACTTCTAAGTCAGACGAGGATATCTTTTCCTCCTCCCAAAATGGCTCGTCGCCCTCCGACTCACCTGATGCTCTCGAACAAACACTATCAGTGAATATGGTAGTGGCAGATCCCTTTGAAGCAGATGAACAGGATCCTGAGCCGTTTGAGAATGACTCTTGGGCCCAACAAATGGATACACAGTAGGAATTTTGCTTCGAGCAAAGAGAACCTCCCACCAAAGATAAAGTTATCCAGGTTGATGTTGGGGGTGAACTTTCGCCAAAGCCGATATTCATCAGTAACAATCTTTCCCCAGCTGAAAGGGAAGAGGTTATCCAGCTGATAAAAGAATATATCGACGTCTTTGCGTGGAATTATGAGGACATGCCGGGCCTTGACCCAAAGGTGGCTACTCATAAACTCAATATATTGACCGACTCGAAGCCTATGAAGCAGCACCAACGTCGATTCCGCCCGGATATGATAGACGCCATCGAAGCCGAAGTCAAGAAATTGATAGCCTACGGTTTCATCCGGAAAGAACAACATCCCGACTGGGTCGCCAACGTTATCCCAGTCATGAAGAAAAATAGGAAAATACGTATCTGCATCGATTACCGAGATCTGAATGCAGCCTGCCCGAAGGATGAGTTCCCTCTTCCCATCACGGACATCATGATCGACAACACCTGCGGTTTTGAACGCATGTCTTTCATGGACGGATTCTCAGGATACAATCAGATCAAGATGCATCCTGAAGACGAGAAGCACACTGTCTTTCGGACCCCGTTAGGAGTATATTGCTATACGGTCATGCCCTTCGGATTGAAGAACGCCGGGGCTACATACCAACGGGCTATGAGTAGCATATTCCATAAGCATTTACGCAAAACAGTAGAATATTATGTGGACGACATAGCCGTCAAGAGCCGCCTCAAAAATGATCACATTCAAGACTTGAAGACGGTATTCGAGTTAATGCGCCAATATCAACTCAAGATGAACCCTACGAAGTCCTTTCTGGGTGTATCTAGTGGCAAATTCCTGGGATTTGTCATTTCTGCCAAAGGCATCCAAGTGGACCCTGACAAAGTCCAGGCCATCGTAGAAATGCGACCGCCCCACAATCTGAGGGAACTCCGGGGATTTCAAGGCCGTCTGGCTTATATCCGGAGGTTCATATCCAACCTCTCGAGAAGATGTTAGCCCTTTTCGCATATCATAAAGAAAGGTGTATCCTTCGTATGGGACAAAACCTGTCAGCAAGCATTCGGGGATATCAAACGCTACCTCACTAGTCTGCCGGTTCTGGTGCCTCCCATGATGGGAAGACCATTCTTGCTGTACGTTCGAGCAATGGATTCGCTAGGAGCTCTTCTCGCGCAGAAGAACAATGTGGGGCATGAACAGGCTATCTACTACCTCAGCAGGATGATGGTCGGAGCCGAACACCGGTACAACCCAGTGGAGAAAGAACGCTTGGCTCTGATGTTCGCTATCCAGAAGATGCGGCACTATGTTACCGGCCAGACTATCCATATCATCTCCAGGATCAACCCTCTTCGAGTACTGATGAGCAAGCCAAGTATTCTTAATTCCCGGCTCGCAACTTGGGCAATGCTGTTAACACCATATGACATGGTATACGTCCCGCAGAAGTCCATCAAAGGCCAAGTGCTGGCCGACTTCCTAGCTGCTCATCCGATCCCGGAGGCCTCCAAATTATACGAAGACATTCCCGACGAAGTTGCAGAATGTAATTCCGCAATGGAAAGTGACGTATGGCAACTGTTCTTCGACGGCGCCTCCAGGACTGGTCCCCAGGGAAACGTAGTTTCAGGGGTAGGAATCGTCCTGGTCACTCCTGATAAAATCGTCATCTACCGAGCATATTCTCTTAACGAACCATGTTCCAATAATGTGGCGGAATATAACGCTCTGTTAATCGGGCTCCAAGTCGCTAAAGAGCTGGGGGTCGAGTTCCTGGAAGCTTTCGGTGATTCTCTGCTTATCCTCAATCAAATCAGGAGAATATATAAAGTCCGGAATCCAAACCTCATCCCCTATCACCAAGCAACAGTCGAGATAGCCATGACATTCAAAGGGTTCTTCCTAGAGCATGTACCTCGATCTCAGAATCTGGAAGCTGATGCCCTAGCCAGTCTAGCTGCGGATTTAGCCACTCCTATAAAATAGCAGGATTCGGTAATCCTTCTTAACAGAGATTTATTCTGCGTGAAAAACAACTTTCACATAGAACGCAGCTATGCTGTGAACACGGATCCCCCTAGAAGAGACTGGAGAAGTCCCTTCAAAGATTTCGTCGTATACGGAATCTTGCCAGAGGACCCCAAAGAAGCAGTATCCGTCAAAAGACGATCATTACGCTTCTACTTCGACGCATCTTCACAATGCCTATATCGCCGGACCTACGACGGACTGCTATTAAGATGTCTCTCTGACGACGAAGTATATCAGATTATCCGGGAAGCTCACGATGGCGTATGCAGAGCACATCAGCCAGGTCCTAAGCTACAGGATCGTATCAGGAGAATGGGCTATTACTGTCAGGTTCATACAGACTTCATACATCAACCGTCTGAATATCTACATCCTACGGTTGCATCCTGGCCTTTCGAAGCATGGGGTATGGATATCATTGGTCCTATTCACCCGTCTTCTTCCAGAGGTCACCGGTTCATACTGGCCATCATAGATTACTTCTCCAAACGGGCAGAGGCGATCCCTCTTGCTGAGGTAAAGGCGTCTGACGTAATCAGCTTCATCAAGCATCACGTCATTTATCGCTTTGGGATTCCCCGAAGGATAATCCATGACAATGGGCCTCAGTTCATCAGCCAAGCATTTCATCGATTTTGCGATAAAAATTGAATACATAATATTGCCTCTACGGCATATTATCCAGCTGCTAATGGTTTGGCGGAAGCTTTCAACAAAACCATTATCAAACTCTTGAAGAAGTTCGTCTCTTCAAATAAAAGAGACTGGAATGAGAAGCTGGGCGAATGTCTCTGGGTATACCGCACAACGGTTCGGACACCGACAGGTTGTACCCTATTTTTACTGGTCTACGGGAGCGAAGCAGTTCTTCCCATTGAAATCCAGATCCCGTCGCTCAGGATAGCCGTGACTAATAAGCTGACCCAAGAAAAGAATGACCTGTTAAGGCTTCAAGAGCTAGAAGGATTAGACGAGAAATGCCTCCAAGCTCAACAGCGCATCGCGCTCTACCAAGCACGCATTTCCAGAGCTTTTAATCATAAAGTAAAGGAAAGAGTGTTCAAAGTCGGCGAGCTAGTTTTAGCCGTAAGAAGGCCGATGATTCTTACTCACAGAAGTAAAGGCAAATTCCAGCCCAAGTGGGAAGGCCCTTATGTGATCGAGATAACGTTTTCGAACGACGCTTACAGGTTAGCCCAGCCTAATGGAGACTTGTTAATGGCTCCTATCAACGATAAATTCCTGAAGAGGTACTATGCTTAACCTCCTCTGCTCAAGAGGAATATAGCGAGAATCTCAAAGTCTGACCAAACTACTTCCAGAACGAAACTAGTTAGGTCATATTCTATCATGTCCGTATGACCTCTGAATAGATTTGCCCTGCTAAAAGTTTATCGAGAGTCTATCACGTCCATACTACCTCTGATATCACTCTCGCCCAAACCTGTCATTTACATTCCGAAATGATGGGTCCACAAAGTCAGAAAAGATTCGCTTTATTTAATCCCGAAAAGAGCAGAATTACATTGGGGAAGCAAAAAGAAGAAATGGCACATCATTATGGGGGAGCGGTCAGATCGCGAATCAGCTTCGCCAGTGCAGCCACCCTCTCGTCCCTGGAAACCAAGGCATCAGCGCGGGCCTGTTCCAGCCGTGCCTCGGGATTGTTCGTAAAAGACAGTTCGGCCCTTGCCCGAAGAGAGCCAGCTCGGGCAGCTTCTGCACGCTCCAGGTCCCGTCGTGCTGTGCTCAGTCGACTAGTCGCTACGTCTAGACCTGCCAACGACTGAGAAGCCCACTCCTCGGCCAGAGCGAGTTTTTCCTTCAACTTGTGAACCCTCGCTACATTCCCTTTATGCTCGGATTGGCACTTCGTCTGAAGAGCAAGAGCCTCCTCCACGACAACTTTTCTTTTATCCATCTCCAGCTTATGTGCTTTGATGGAGTTATCTAGGCTCTCCAGCTGTTTGGTAAGCCGCACAGTCATGAAGTCGTATCTGGCCTGGACCTCAGCTTCAAAACTGCCCCGAGTCAGCTGCAAGTATTGGTTAATAGGTTGCTCCAACCCATTAACCATCGCCTCCAGGGCGTCAGCTACCCCAGAATTGCCAAACTCCCTGACCACCCCAATCGAAAACTGGAAAGCCTTCTTCAGACGCTCAAAATCCAGATTCTTCACCAACACCATGGATATCAGCATTTTTAGACTGGTGTAAAAGAGGCTGGTATACAGCTCGGTCAGCGCAACCAGATCTGGTTGAACGCCAGGAGTGGCCGCGATATTGGCGAGTTCCCCTCCAGGAATGATTGCAGATGAGGTGACCACAGCTGCCGCCTCGACGGGTGGTGCGACCGAAGAAGGTGCGACAATAATGGTCAAAGTCATCGGCATACTCGCAAGAGGCGAGGTCACGATAACGGGTTCGTCCTCCTCTGGAGGTGACGAAACTACTTCGGGCGAGCTGGCCCCCGAAGGTATTTTCTTCTCGAAGTCGAACGCCTCCGTATCATCGTCAGAAGCCCGAGCAGAGCCAGAAGGCGCTTCAGCGCTATACTTCCCATGGACGTCATCCCCTGAGAAGAGGACAAGAAAGTTGATATCAATATGATAGTAATCTTTCTAAGAGGAGACATAAAGATGACCTTTACCCATAGCCAACGGCATATATGCCACGTCTGCAGCCGATGTAGCTATATCACGCCTTAATGACGCAATACGAACTGTCATACCTGGAGAAGGAGGTGGGCTAACCGACATCGCTAGGAGCTCTACCAAGCCTTCACCAAGACGCAGTCGAGGTTCGTCAGCTGGAACCTCGCTGGTCATGCTCACGGACGCGGCAGGAGTTTCATCCGTTGTCGGTCTAGGGAAAGATTCTCCCATTTGCCTCGGCCACGCAGGCGATTTTATTCCACTACTGGAGGCTATGGCAACAACGGCAGCCTCAAGCAGGAGTTCTCTGGCACCGCCAGCCGAAACTGAGGGTCCCTCTCCGAGAGGCGGGGAACCTCCAATCAAAGAGACATCCCCAACAGGAGAGACAGCAGGTTCCTCTCTAGGAGCCTCAATGCCAGGAATCCGGAGAGGGCGATTAACCGTCTTCTTCTTTCTCTTGCGAGGGGAAGTCTGCTTCGAAGCAGGAGCCCTTCGCTTCCCAGAGACCACCAAAGCCCCCGCAGGCGGAGGCACTTCATACCTCAGCACCGACACCAGAGGCTCATCCGGAGTGACGGACTCCTCACCCTCGTCAGATAAAACCGAGGGGACTTCGATTCTTCCCCCAGGCCTGGGAGGAGGCACCCTAAAGCTTCCACGCATATCAAAATTGCGATGGAAGGTGTTGATCGCCACGTAAAACTGAGCGTACGAATGGAGGATCCGCAGCTCCGTGGAGAGGGTGACGACCAGCACGGTAAAGATTGCTCCCGTGCAACCCATGATAAAATACCGCCATCCTCTGGCTCCATCAATGAGTTCGCCCCTGGACCTGAAGCTGGTGGCGGCATTGCCCACGTGCAGCTGTTCGTACCCAAACTGCCTGACGAACCGACTGGGCAAGTAAGGCTCGAAGAAGCAACGATCTTCGCTTCTGTACAGCAAATGGGAGGGTCTGATGCAGACCAACCAATTAAAAGCTTCTGGAGAAATATTGGTCTTCTCTCCACCTAAATCCTCAAGACTAATCCCCGACTGATTGCGATGCACAGAGGGGACAGTGCAGAGGAGCTTCCAGCAATGACCGAGGCTCAGCACCCGCCGGCAGTCTAAGACTGTGTTCACGTTCCAGAGGGAGTCCTTGTAGTTCAGCAAGAAACTATCCCCCGCGCTACTACCAGGGCCGGAAGACATCACCCGGGGGTTATGGAGAATTAACCATCCCATCAAGTACAGGTATGGTAACTCTACCCGGGGAAAGCTATCACGTCGAGCTTCATCGATGAGCAGCCCGTCAGTCATGGCTCTCAGGCCAGCCTGTATACTGCACACCATGGCAGGGAGCAAGCCCAGTCTTGCCCCGAACACCAGACGTACGACAGGCCATAGGATGTTTCGGTGGATGCGGTCCGCGGACGCGATGCCGGGCACCACTACTCGACGCAGCCATAGGGAGAGAAAGCCAGCCAGCCTAGCTTCCTCAGACAAAGGCCTGCGGCAGCGCCTCAAGTAACTATAGGCCTTAGTGCCTTCAGGGTACTTTTCTACCCCGTCATTGAGAAACTGATCTGAAGCTTTAGCCTCCTCCATAAGATCCTCGATGACCTGGGCACTGAGCATGCCCAAACAGTTCACGGGCTCATTCTTGCCCCGTAAAACTTTCTCCGACTTGACGGCCCTGGCCCGGTGGAAGAAGAGGTAGGACATCCACTTAGTGGTGTGAGCCAAATCAGAAGGCTCATTATAAAAAACAATACACGCGAAATAGTGGTACATCAGCTCCTGATACACCTCCACAACCCGAGGGTCCGAGTCCTCCAACTCCCAGTTGGTGGGAACATATTCTTTATATGGGGTATCCCCCATCGGCAGTCTCGAGATCACTGCCATTTCGTGGAGGGCCAACCCCAACTCCCCCAGTGGGGTGGCGAAGGTCCCGGTGAGCGAAATGTATCTCTCCATCAGTGCCAGAAATAGGTTAGGGTTGGGAGGCAACCAAACACTCGTCGCGCTCACGGCAGCATACAGTCCTATGACCTCCAGCTCTCTCCGAAAATGCTTCAAAGCCCAGTAAACTAGGCAAGTCCATCGGAGGTTTGCTGGGGTGATCCACCCGTTGCACCGAGGATTCTCCTTGGGGTATACCCCCCCTCGCACCATGAAGTCGTTGCAGAAAGTCGGCAATTGGACCGGCTGGATCATTGAACTGTCTTCACTCGGAATGCTGCCCGGGCACAGTCCCCTGAACAACGTCACGACGCCCGAAGGACGGCTAACAAATGACCCCTGGTCAGCTCCTTTCAGATGAAAGATCTTCTCCGGCTTGCCGTGAAGATCGGGAGTCAGCGTCCACGACATCCTCCTGGGATGTGTGGCATGGAAGAAAGCCAAGATGGGATAATCTCTCGGCATCATGGGCAGATACAAGACCACACTCTCGGTAGGGAAAACTCAGGATTCTCTCTTGGGCTTCGTCTGGGACTGTTTGTCTATCATGTCCCCAAAGAGAAAGGCCGGCTTGATGTACTGGTCCCCGTCTATGTACGTCAGGGGCTCTCCGTTAATCATGTTCAGCAATGTCCGCTCGCCCTGAGCCGATATCAAGATCCCCCTCCCTTCAGGATACTGGGGTCCGGAGATAGGAAATGTCACGTGCGATAGATCCTCCAGGTAGTTCGAGTGCAGCATCCCGGCAGCGGAACCCATCACCTCGGCCAGTGGAGACTCATGCAATTTAACTGCGAAAGTGCAAGAAAAAAACGTTATTACAAATCTTGCAACACAAAGACCAAGAAACGACAGTCTTTGCTTTACGCCAAGACTGTACAAAATTTGGTCATTTTACGCCGAAAGTCATATCCTGAAACATAATTGGCGGTATACAGTCCGTACTTTACGCCAGACTGCCAAAATTTTAGTTATTATGCCGGAGGTCCCATCCAAAGCGTAAAACTAAAATTTTATAGTATACACCAAGTTTTCGGCAGTCAGAGCTTTTACGCTCAAAATTGCGAAAATATGGAGTTTTTACGCTGGCACATTGGAAATGTGGGCGTAAAAGATGAAAACATCTTCGTGCGTCATCTTCCTCAAAGAGGCTATCAGCACAGGAGACGACCTAGCGCAGTCACGTTCAACGTGTGCGAAGGATTTTTCGTCGTTCTTTATCATCCCAAAGGCTATACCTCTAAGGCCGGGTGCGCTACTCGTCGGCAGGATGCTTCGCTCAGAAGAAAGTTCACCTTGCCCGACCGAAGATTCTCTCACTGGGGCAGAAGAACGAGAAGAAGACTCTTTCCCTTGGTGGAGGGGGTTTGTTTCGGCGCCATTGCTGAAAACTCGGAGTGCTCGGAGAAAGAACGAGGGGAAAAACTCAAACAATCGAAGGCTCTCTTTAGCAGAAGACGGATAAAAAGTTTTTCTCTCAAAAGCTTGGGATATATATAGAGTTTGGGTCGACTCCTCGAATCCTCAGACGGGCTCCTCGAAACCCTAACCAAATCTCACAAATTAATTATTTGGTTATGATTGGGTACTACGTCAGCCCACTAATCTCGAAAGACGGACAGTCAGCAAATTCGAAGAGTTTTTCGTGCAAAACCAGGTCAGCGGTTCCTATGATAAAAGAGCTTTCTACGCTCGACAGCAACAGATCTACGGTTTTACGCTCGCAAGCTACAAGTTTATGGTTTTTTGCCCGGATGCCTTTGTGCTCGGTAGCTTTTATGCTCGAGAGGCTATAAACCTACGACTTTACGCTCAGCAGATACCAAATTGATGATCTCACGCTCGATAGCATTTAGTTTATGCTCGGAGGCAACAAATCCGCAACCTTACGCTCGAAAGATTTCTTATTCATAGGCTACAAATCTACAGTTCTACGCTAAGGAGCTTCCTAGCTCGATAGCAACAGATCTACGGTTTTAGCTCGCAAGCTATCAGTCTATGGTTTTATGCCTGGATGCCTTTGTGCTCGGTAGCTTTTACGCTCGAGAGGCTACAAACCTACGACTTCACGCTCAGCAGCTCCGAATCTACGATCTCATGCTCGGTGGCTTTCTACACTCAATAGACTACGAACTCATGATTCTCAGCTCATCTACATTACGGATCTCTGACTTTTCGCATATCCGAACATTAAGGTGGTCGATTACAGGAGTTCACACAGAAGATACTCCTTCTTGACCTCAACATATCCCGAGTACTCGAAGCATACAAAGTTCAAGCATTAAGAAATAACTCTTCTCAGGTCGAATTGGAGGATCATCCAGACTCCAGTCTGAATATCTCGTCTATTAAGATGGCAACTCAGTTTGACAGCCATTCCTCGACCCTGTTCCAAGGGATTTTCGAGAAATCATTCTTGAAGACGAAGTCTGAACAAAAATTCTGTTCATCAGAAGTAAAAACAACAGTTCAGAGCTCTACGCGGTTCCTCAGTCTTAGCAGCAGGACAGTTCTAAATGTTCAAAATGCTCAATAGCGTTCTATTGATTATTTGTTATGCATAAAGGACAGGACCTAGCACTCTTTCTAAACAGAGTCAGCGTAGAGAATCAGACGTGTCGAAGCTACACATATTTAGACTTCACAGCAACGTATGGCAAAACGATCATATGTACGGAAGCAAGACGATTTTTATTAAAGGTTAAAGTCATGATTACATATGAGGGAAATCCTGTCTACAAAGGGGTTTTCTTTATTTTTATGACTACATATGAGGGAAATCCCGTCTACAAAGGGCTTTCTCATCATTGTCGTCGGAAGATCACACCCAGAATCTGTTCTACGAGGTTCTCGCATCGGTGCAGGTCTTCCTCTTCTTCTATGGCAGTTCATCGACCACTACAGTCATGAACAAGAAGATCGATGGCGGGAGAATACAGAACTGGGCCTGCATAAATGATGCAGATCCTACGTTTCGTACGCCATGACCGATCCAGTTGAGGCTTCTTTAAGACCCAACTCGATCGAGGACAGCAGTTACAGTTTGTCTGCTCTTGTCCGCAGAGGTCTCTGGTGAAAATATACAGCTTGCAAGCCGTGTGGTCAAATACGACCCTTTCCCTCTCCCGAACAACAGCCATAGAAAGTTGTTGATTATCCCGAGCAAGGGAGGCTAAGATATCCTTCTATGATCCATCGTTGCAGTGGACACTTGCTCGAAGATGCCATCTTTTTCGGCTCCTTACACGCTGGAAGAACATGATCTCCTTCTTTCTCAGATCGACCCGACGAACTCCGGCGATCATCTCTGCATGGTAATGGAAATATGGGGAGAACAGGTTAACTCCCCCAGCCTTTTTATAGGCAAAAGAGGTCACACCGGTCTCCAATAAATCCGCCATAAAGTCAGCATCGACCGTTTTAACGCTCCATTCAGAAACATTTCGAGTCACGAGGAGCGGTTCATGCTTCATTCAAAGCGTTCCAAATTTTGAGAAATTTGAAAGCTTTGAAGGGGGTCTTGTAGAAGCATAAAAAATACGTCGGATGACTATACGCGGCATGTTGATGCAGAGCAGCATAAGCAGAGGCCTTCAGAGCCATCAAGCGTGCAACAGAGCTCTTTCCGCTAAAACGCAGCATGAAATATAAAAGCTCAAAGGACCATCCGCGTAAGGCAGTAAGTCCAAGCCGCTTCAGCGTAAACAGGGTGCGCCATCGCCTCCAGGGCATAAAACTCATCCTCTTTCAGACGCAGCATTGAGGTGTACAAGATACGCTTCGTATTCTCCGAAGTGAACCTGTCAGACCCTCCAATGAAGATCCTGCAATGAACCTGACGTCTGGACTTCTGACAAAGGGATACGGCTCGACTACCCAGACGACGGCTATGATGATGGCACAGCACTGCGACCCAGGCTGTCAAATATCGCCATCCCCTTTGCGTAAACTGCTTTTACAAGCACGAAGGGATACGCTGCCTTATTTTACACAGGCAGACACGAGCTGTTTACGTTCTGCAGAAGACAACCCGCCTGCCACATCAAAAGCTGCACTCCGTACGGGGTCGAGGCACGTCTCTACGTCTAATGCACAGAGCGGTGACAGTTTCTCAAGGTACGTCTCTGCGACTGATGTGCAGAAGGGGTTGCAGACCTTCAAAGATACGCCTCCACATTTAATGCACAGGATGGTGGCAAATCTCAGCATTTAATGTAAGAGATTTGATTATATCTTCAAAAGCCGTAATTCCGGCTAAGACGTCCCCATCAATACTCTGGCACGGTATGCAGCGGCTTCTACGCCCATCCAGCTCCTACGCCTGCTTGGCCTCTATGACCACTCGGCTTCTACGCCTGCTCGGCCTCTATGACCACTCGGCTTCCATGCCTGCTCGGCCTCTATGACCACTCGGCTTCTACGCCTATTCGGCTTCTACGTCTATTCGGCTTCTATGCCGGTTTGATAACTATTTGGCTTCTATGCCATGGTGACAGACATTTGGCTTCTATGCCAACCTTTTCTACACAATGGATACCTACCTACGTGGCTTCTACGTCGTGATCTTCGTAGCGATTATACGTGTTTTGTCCCTTAGTTGGACCCGCGTCACACGCTTATTCAAAGGATCATCTATACGCAGGTATTGGTTACTTTAACCGTTGTGTAAAAAGATGCTATACTTTCCACTCCTCGATTTCTACACCGACGGAGTGGTCACTGTCACTAAAACTCTATAAATAGAGACCTCTATCAATGAGAAAAAAGGTCAAAAAATTGGCCAAGAAACTAATATCAGATCCAAGGTCGAACTTCCAAGAAAGATCAAACCAGAGGTCAAGAGAAAGAGAGAGAGAGAGAGAGAGAGAGAGAGAATCCGGAGCTCAGGCAGAGAGTAGGGATCGACGACTTTGGCATCGTGCATCCACCCTCTTTTGCAACCCTCGAAGCTGCTTCCTGTCTTCTACGGCACTTCTTCAACATCGTGTGGTCCAAGGGCTAAAGTGATCGACTGCAGATCAGACACCTATAGCAATATTTACCCAGATTAAATAAATTATACTCCCATATCCTCGTATAGGATCAAATTGTACAAGTTTGTTTGTAAACCAAAGAAGGCGGGTTTCGTATAAACCCCATCCTGAATATATTTTTCATTCTTTCGTTTAATACCACAAACAGTGTGACCCTAAGTGACTTGCTTGTAGTATGCACTCTCTTGTCTAGTTATAGCCGTAATCGCCGTACGACGTATAGTACCATGTACGGGGTAGCTGACCGTGTTCGTCTGCGTATTCCGATACTGGGGTGTGACACTTTGTGTCTATGACTCTAGAATGATGATACGAACCCAAAAAAATCCAAAATTAGATTCCGGTGAGCCGATTACGAAATCGCCCGTCAAGTAGGACCGTAGGGCCCACGAAACGACATTTTGTAAACTTTCTCAGAATTAAACCAAACTTGGCTCACAAGACCAACATATTTTTATGGGTCTGATGGCGTAAGTTTTATTATGAAACGACAAGCACACACAAAATAATTGTACAAATTCAAAAAAGGTATATAGAGAGTTTTTAGTAGTTACGGGTGGCGTGCACTGTGTGACTCATCTCACAGTATTCGTATTTTATGTGGATATGTATTTTTGTGCTATTTATTATATTTTATTGGATCTCGAGGAAGCTCAAAAATTCTCAAAATTAAAACTTTACTACTATGCCGGTATACCGATTGTATACTACAGTATACCGATAGTATATTGTCCGACAGAAATTTATTTCACTTTTTGAGATATTTTTGAGATATTTCTCTATAAATAGTAATTGAGTTATTTTATTTCTTTTTTTCTCTTTATTTTTCTTCTCTCTTTATTTCCCTTTCGAGCTTGGAGCATGGTCTTGAGACCTGGAGTGTGGTTTCTGAACCCCTTCGTAGTGGTGGACTAGAAGGTTTAGGCTGAGAGCTCATTTTAGGCAAGTACACCTTGTTGATTTTGTGAACTTCTTATACTTTTTGTTATTTTACTTTCCTGGAGCTTTGGTTATTGATTTTTAGCTTAGACTTGCTTTACTATTATTGTTCGTCTCGTATTTTCTAGCCTTTTGACAGTCTCGATTTTAATTTCTAGTAGAATCTTGTTCCGTCCCTATTTGGTAACACGGTAACAAAAATGGTACCGTAGTTGTGACCGTGAGATTTAGTTAATATTGTGATATGAGGCTTACCCTAGACTTGACTTCTTGTTAGACTTGGTCCTGGTAATTTTTGGGGTTTGATTTGTGTCCCGAAAATCAGACTTGACTTTAACCATATTTATTTTTTGAAACAGCCATACCGACGATATACTACAGTATACCGACGGTATACCAATTTCGACCGGCTTGAGGATATTTGTCTTGGCCGGCATACCGTACCGATGGTATACTGACTTGTGGAACTTTATTTTCCAGTAACTTTCTTGCCTACTTAGAACAACTTACCGACGGTATACAATAATATACCGACGGTATACCAATTTGTTGGAATCCAGAACATGTTGTATTTTTTCTATCTCATGACCGGTATATCGACGGTGTATTGAATTGTACCAACGATATACTAATTTTGCTATTTCTTTAAAAATTCTTGGTTTTTCGTGATTCAGTTATGATTCTTCTAGTTTTTATTTGGACATACGATGACTTGAACTGACTAGACATGAACTTACATGGCTTTAGAAGACTTGACTTGGCTTTACACGGTTTTATCCGGCTTTGTCCAGCTACACATGATAACATGATTGACTTAACTTGACTTGAATTGGCATAACTTTACATGGCTTCATCAGACATGGCTTGACTTGTTTCACTTGGCTTCTTCTGAATGAACATGGCTTTATATGGTTGTATATGACTTTACTTTGCTTCAATTGGCTTTACCTGGCTTTACTTGATTTCCCATGGCTTGGTTGTTGTCGTCGCTTACATGAGTCCATTTGTGTAATATATATTAAAACTTGTTTATATTGTTATTAGAACTTATTTTGTTGTATCATTTCTAGGATGGATTCTGCGGAATGTCTTACCCGAATTCATACAAGAAACTGCTAGTGGTTAATAACTAGAGATCACTTAGTACCTGACTAGGGATTTTCCTAGATTATATGCAGTCCCGGTTATTCATTCAGTTATCATGTAGAGTATATAGTGGTTTATATTGTGTAGTATCTTGAGTAGTATTCGATACTGGTTTGTGTGTATAGATATCCCAGATTGACTGCTGGGGCATGGGATCATAAGGAACTCTAGCATCGCGTTGCTTTATAATTGTCAGTAATTAGGATTATGATAACCCTAGTTAGTTAAAGTATCAAGCCTTACTTATATAATTTTTCGTGATTTATGGATGTTGGTTAGTTTAGGCTTTACATGATAACACCTTTATTTTCTGCACTTGTTACTCTATTGCGTATCAATTCAAGATATGCCTCATTGCAGGTTTATAGTATTTATTTTATTACCCTAAGATCATTACTTTCTGTATTTGTATTGCTTGTATTATAGGTTTAAGTTCCTAGATTTCCTTTCTTTTTTGTACTTGCTATTTGGGATCTGACCCTACTAGTTTTGCATGGCCAGATCCAGTAGCAGCACTGGAGGATCTTTCGTACTTTCTGAGGATGGTGACCACCAGGAGCACCAGACCACTTGAGTAGATTTTCTTACTTTCCCACTCTGATGTACATTCTATTTTTTGGCATTTAGCCACCGAGTAAGTGTTTAGCTCGTGTTTTGGTTTGATCAGTTAGCCTACAAGCAATGACATGATTGATATATCCTATGGTTGATCATGTATGACTCAGATTCTAGCTAGTTTATTCATTTTGTGTTTACTAGCATCATTATCCTCTGTATATTATAGTTTGAGAAGCTTTACTTTTATACTTCATCTGATCTTATATATTGTTATTATTTTTATTGTTTTTATGATTGAGATACTAGGGTTTGTTAAACCTAGGCTTGACTGATGATTTCTAGTAGTGACCCCTCATGTCTTACAGATTTACCGTATATATAGAGTACTATAGTGCTCTAAGTATTCATATTTGGCCTTGTCAGTCCCCATCTCCAGTATTCTGGTTTTGTTACGTGACATGGTTTTAGTGGTGGACCATGCAGGTCTGTCTGAGCGGATTATGTCTTTTTGAGCAAATTTGATCTAGTTTTTACAGATATGTGTATGGGGGGAGGGGGTTATTGCTGTTTCTAGATGTCTCAATCCTAAACTGTTCCCCTTGATCCCTAGTTATTATTTTTATCCCAAATTTTTTATTTGATATCTTCTTATTCGTTGATCTATCCTGTTCTTCGATTGACTTTTGTGTCCTTAACATTCAGTGGCACTGTTTCTGTTACTATCTGCCAGATGGTTCGAGTGAAACTCGATGAGGGTCAGCATTCAGGATTCCAGCATATTCCTGGAGGTCAGCCTCATCATTCAGGGGCAGAGTCTAGAGTAGATCCCGAGGCAGATCGGCCAGAAGTACCGAACCAACCGGCAACACTTGTGCACCCAGTGTCACGCCCCAGTCCCAAAATATATAGGACCAGGAATACGTGACACGCCAGCTACGCATTCGACCAGACTCTGGTCTGACACAAATACGTATAAGCTGTATAATATAAAGGGCACTATCTAGATATCCCATAAATGTAAACCTCTATGTCTCAATCCATGATGTATAGAAGTATACAAGAAAGAGCTATATGTGCTAAAGTCGGCCGCCTAATAACACACTAACTCGAATAGACTCGAGAAGAAGTATGAGTCTATAAAAACTAGGCTACAACAGCAGATGAATAATCAATTTAAAATAACCAAATGCCGGTAGATATGATGTGAGTACCTGGTACGATGCCCGCAAGACGTGCAACTCCAACAATAACTCCAAATGCTCCATAATCATTTATGCTGCAAAACTGGCAGGGAACCAGGTCCTCAGAGAGATGTAACAAGGTACAAAAATACAATATGCCAAGTAAACAGAAAGTACAAGTGCAACGACAGGGTACTCTATCATAACCAAACAAGTGAGACACAGTTTGAAGACAATGTTCGACGCGTGGGCTATCTAAAATAAAATCGTAGCTCTCGAACACAGAGACACATGGGGCATACCGTAGCTCTGAGCACAGAGTCACAGGGGTGATACAACTACACTAGATACAGGATCACTACAGAATCAGTACATGTACATATATAAGCGCGTGTAGAGGAGCCCAAATGTCTAGTAACTGTCTTCCCTATCCCAAGCGGTCAACAATGGTGCGCTGAACCTGACCCTCTATCTAACAGTCTCGACACACAGAAATAACTCAACAGACGCGACCCTAAGGTCTTCCCATTCTCTGGTTATGATGTCAGTATCAAGATACAGGAATCTGGCATGATCAAAGTGTATGAGTATGTCCTGGGGTGTCGATGTACTTAGGTACGTGCATCGAGGTACTATAAAGCATCTAACAAATATTCTAAGACGTTACGACGAACGTCTGTACCCGGTTGTGATCCGAACGCGAAGTATCGAAAGTCAACATAAATATGCGCATAATGTACATAAAGAACAACAAATATCTAAAATTTGAAATACAGGGTGGCAAGGTACACTTGCCTGCGCGAGGCTGCTGATGACGGGGTCCCGGTACCGCGTCCAAGCCCTCAGGTCCTGCAGTACCTAGAGATGAGATACAAACCAATAATCAATAATCTATTCCATGACAGATAGGGATGCGACACACATCTACACCTAAACTCAGTCTCAAACTTAAATAGTTAACTACTAATTTTACAGTCCTTAATCTCTGATCCTTGATCCGAATAATACCTATCTCAAAATCAATCACCTGTATAATATCATCAGACCCAATTCTCAAATACTCGATTAATAATTATTTAAACCTTATATTTTATATCATCCTTGTCAATTTGCAATTTGTACCTCTCTTCAATTAAATCCATCATTAATATTATCAGTCCTCAATCACAGACTAATAGTCTGATATCGCACACCATCTCACGGTAAAAACTGCTCCTCGATGATATATCACAACATTATTTCACAACACTTTAAATTTGCTCCTCGCAATAATCAATATGCATAAACTAATTAGATGCAATGCTCTAACTTATCATCCCTAGCATATCTGCAACCCTACTTGCAATATACCTATAATTCTCAAGCCTCGAAGTATACATTCTATAACATCATTTCTATAGTAAACTCCCATACCATTTACACTTGTTATAACATGTATTCCCATAATTTGCATTTACCCTAACCCTAACTAAGTACATCACCCTAATCAAACCTCATTAAACACAAGATACATGAACTACACTACATCTCCATATACACCAACATTATATAAACATTAAATCCTAACAAACTATATATATCAAGAACATAGAGAGGGGGAGGGAGTCGTATACCTTGGCGGGGTGTTCGCTTGTCGGAAGGGGGATGGAACAGGGTGGAGAGCAGCGAAGTCGGACTGCGACTCGCCGGAGAAGAAGAGTGGAGGAAGTGATGGTGGTGGTGGAAACTGATTCGTGGTGGTGGTAGTGATAATTCGTGGTGGAGGTGGTTGGATGAGGGAGCTTGTGGTGGTGGTGATGATTCGGACAGGGAGGAGATGGGGAAGTCGACCGGAGCCGCTGCGGGGGATTCAATCGGCCGGACGGGGGAAAGAACTGTACCGGAGTTGGGGGGAACGTTGGACAGAGAGTTGCACAGTGTCGCCGGACTGGAAGCAGGGGGTACTACAGACCAGAGCGGGTCAGTCGGCAGTAGGCTGCCGGACGGGGGAGACTGCACAGCCGGAGTCTGCACAGTGGGGCTGGACCGGACTGCACAGTGGGGCGGGGCTGGACCGGACTGTTGTGTCATCGAAAGTGGGCCGGAGCCGCCGGGAGTCGAGTGAAGTCAGCCGGCCGGACCGAGTGCAGCAGGCTGGATTGGTTGTTCCTTCAGGGAGAAGATGGAAGAAGAAGAAAAAAAAATTATATGGAGAATAATATGGAGGAGGGAGGAGAGAGAGAGGGGGGTTTCAATGCCTAGGGATTAGGGCCGGCTTGGGAGTTGTGAGGGTGATGATGATGTTTTATAGGGAGGTGTGTGAGTGATATGTGGTGGGGATGCTCTCATTTAAATTGGAGGGCTAGGATTTCACATGGAGGAGTGGGTTTCTTCATGCAAAGGAAGGGGAAAAAATGTTGACTAGGTCAAAGAATGGTAAGCTCTCCATTTGGTCACGGCCAAAAGGGTGATGACACCTAAATTAATAAATTTCAACTAAGCCCCTTAAATTTGGAAAATTGCACGAACACATGAAATGATGCAAAAATTATGGGAAAAATAGAGTTTGGTGATTTGCATGGTGAGGGGGTGTTGGGTGTTTGGCATAGGTTTAATTAAATGGCCATTGGGATTAATTTGGGGATTAAAATAGGATTAGACAAATTGGTATCCCTGATTTAAATAGAATTAAAGTGTCCCGCACTTTTAAATTAAATGGGGGCACTTGGGGTCAAAATTCGGAAATGACACAAAGGTCAAAAATGGTGGAGGGTTGGAGTCAGTCTTGGACCCTTTAGTTGGTCCGGCTCAATGGGTTAAGTTGGTATCTCAAAATTGAGGGTAACGACACAGGTGTCCGACATAGAATTAAATATGGATTTTTAGGATATGGGAAGTTGTGCGATTAATTTAAGGCACAACGGATTTGATTTTTGTGTGACAAAAAGTCCAGTACCTAAATTGGCAGGTCAAGTCAGAAGTACAATAGTCCGATGGAATTTATGGGCTGATAATGGGCTCCGAATAATTAAACAATGATAGGGTGCGCCAAGGGTTTAATTAAATAAAATAACAGACAACTCAACTCTAAACCTCAACATCTGCTACTAATCCAAAATTTTCCAAATCCAAACCTGGTTATCTATAGAATTAATCAAGGGGGTTTACATCCAGTTCAGCCCGATCAGCCAGAGGGTGTTCTCCGAGCCCTGATGGATATCCTTCGAGATTTTATGATGACTCAACAACACCAGAGTGATGTACTCACTCAGTTGGTTAAGACAGCATTTGTGAGGCTCGTCTTACTATATTCGTATTTTAGCGGATACGTATTTTGTGCTAGTTGTTCTATTTTATTGGATCTCGAGGAAGCTCAAAGGTAATGATCTGACCATAATGACCCTCGAGACGCTCATAGGTAAGCTGATGACTCACGAGCTGGATCTCAAGGAATATGAAGAACCCACTCCAAAGGAGAAGATAATTGCTCTCAAGGTGCATCATAAGAAGGTTACAAATTATGACTCCGACGACGATGAATCTCAAGATGAGGAAGTTGACCTGATCACTTGGAACTTTAAGAAATTCCTAAAGTTGAGAGATCAAAGAAGGAGGAGCTTAATGACAACAGTGATGAAGAGATAATATATTACAACCGTAAAAGTCTAGTCCACATGATGAAAGATTGCTCCAAAGTAAAAATAGAGAATCGATATGAAAGATCAAACAAAGAAGAATCTTTGTCTAACAAATATACAAATACAAGCATCTAGTGTGAAAGTGAAGCTAGCGATTCGGAAGAAGAAAGCCCTCGAAATGCTGCAAATGTATACTCAACGACATTCACTAACGAGGTAAAAGATAATCTTTTACTTAAAGAGTTTTCTTATAATGAATTATTTGATGCTTTCAATAATTTATTTGAAGATCATAAGAAGCTTATGGATAAGTATAAGCAAGCGAGAAAAGATATTAAATCTTATCAGCTTTAGAATGAAAAGCTTACTTGTCTACTAAATGAAGCTAGAGACTATTTCTCTTCTGATGATTCTGTTTATATCTCCAAACTTAAGCTTAGCTTATAAGAAGCACTTGATTGCTTTGATGAAAGCAATCAAGAAAATGCTAAACTTAAGGAGGATTTGGAAAAAGATAAGGAGAAGTACTCTAATGCATCATTTAGAATTGATGCTCTTACTACTATATAAAAAATTAGATATTAGATTAGAAAAGCACGTCATACAACCTACTACCCAGTCTAACATGAGACACATGGCTAAACAAAAGAGCACTCACAACAAGACACCAGCAAACAAACCAAATGCTCCACACTATCATGCATGTAGAACACAACATACTTCACATAATCATGCATTTGATTATAGATATACACGTAAGACATGTCACACCACTTCACTTACTCATCCTTCTATATCCAACATAAATGTCTTTGCTACATGTCATTACTGTGGTTTAAAAGGATAAATTTTACATCAATACAAGGCTAGAAAATTGGTTGATATGAATATGTATAAGTGGGTTCCAAAAGCTAACAAATATGGATCCAAATCTTGGATACCAAAGTCTCTGCCTAATGATGTAGGTAGAATACTTTGTGTCAAAATTTAGCACCAAGGAGAATGTTGGTGATTGCAAAGCTACAAAGGTCATCTACCAAGCAATTGTACCAACATAAGTATGGCCACTTGAGCCACTTTGGTAACGTGCTAATTAATTTTTCTTAAATTGCTATAATTAAGGAATCTAGCATATCTCTTATTAATATCTTTTAGTTGGTATTTATTTAAATTAATGAGAGATGTGATACTGGCATGCTTGGTAATTTTTCTTATAATTATTTTTATTCAACATGACTAGTTGATTAGCCTCAATGATTAGTTCACACTATAGAGTTATTTACTTTCTTTTAGTATGACACAATTGTCTATGCATGCTTTATATCTTTTAGTAAACTTTATTCGTCAAGAATTAGAATTCTAGATTTCAATATTGTATGATGTTATAATTAGCATATATACCTATTAAATCTAAGTTCTTTAAAGTTAAGATTATTTTTGGTTATACGCCGAAAGGGCCCTTCTGTCAAAAATATGTAAATATCCTAAGCGACACGGTACTTAAGTGCCTTCGGACAACCGTTAGCTGGGATTCGGCCCCTACAGTTAACCCAAGTTGATCAATATGTTATTGAATAATAATTTGTTAATGTCTATTTGTAATTATTTTTATAATACAAAAGTGAATCTAAGTCCCAATTTTGACTTAAAGTTGACAACTTTTAGTATAGACTATAATAATATGACTTTTAGTAAACACTACTTAGTTTTTCTAATTGTTTCAAAACTATGTCACTTAGTTTTAATTTAAGTTTAGACTTTGACTAGTTATAATGATATTAGAGAGAAGTTGTTTAATTATCTCTTGCATATGACTAAATGTGTATATTCATTTATGCTTCTCTTATATTATTGTTACCTAATGTTTCTATATTAATGTACTGCATCTAGTTTTCTACAATTGGTATCTAGTTTCCAATTTATAAGTATATGGTTATGATATGTATGTCATTATTCTATATATGTTGATATTCTAGCTACTTACTCCTAATTTATCACATGATCATATTATATGCTTTATGTTACTTACATTGTCTTCATGATAATATTCTTCGTTTGCGGGAGAGCCGTAAACAATATATTTTGACAAAGGAGGAGAAATATGTCAAATATGTGCATATTTGCCAACATCGTACTAGAAGAGAGCTTATGCACATGTAGAAGCTTCGATAAAGACTTGTATCAATATCTCCTATTACGGGGGAGCTTATTTTTTATCATGTCAATGGGGGAGAAGTAAGTTTAAGTATGTAAGTATATGTTTAAGTATTATATATATCGTGGTTTGTGCTTATTAATTTTGATATATGCATCGATTATATATGTCTTAAACTTAACTAATTTTCCATAATAAAAAAAGGGGAGATTGTTAGCACAATATTTATATTGAGTTTTTGAATATGGCTAATCGATTAAGTTTAGCATTATGGTAATTGATCAATCACAATAGTATCTTCTACTTAAACTCAGCATTGTCCAGATATGTAATATTTGTTTCTGTATATTTTCTTCTTCGTCTAACATGTACTTGTAGAAAGAAATAAGAAAGATAAGCAATGGACATATGCTATATGATGATGAGCAAAAGATGATATTATACCATAAGATTTCGTCCAACCGCCTACAACTTATCTGGAGTCTCGCACCCGAGGGTTCTGCTATTTGACGGTCAGTGGATGGGGGTCGAGGGGGCAACGCCCCTCGTGGGGTTCGGGGGCGAAGCCCTTGAAAGGTATTCAGATTCCTAGATATGGTTATCTTTGGACAACTGCCGCCAAGAAAAAAGCGTCTTCAAGTTAGCAGATGTTTTAGAAGTTTTGAGTCATCAGTGCTCTTGGTTTTCATATATAATCTTATATTTTATTTGAGTATAACACTTATGTACATTGAGTCGCACTAGCATAACCCAAGTCTACTCAAATAGCCTAAAATCTATCCACCCAGAAATTAGGCCAAAAATATCTTGAACCTATCCACCAAACTAGTCCACATACAAACCTGGATCTACCTAAAACAGGGAAACCAAACTCGGATCGAATTTGCCCCGAATTTGCACCGAACTCGATTACCCTTTTAGTATAAAATCATCCAGTTTTTATATCCCTAATTTCCTGGTCCAACGTTCAAAAATTTGAATTAAACCCTATCCGAATTCTGGCCGAATTCTGTTTGCCAACACACTATAAATATGATTAGATTTCTATATTCTTACTCACTCAACCATTCTCAATCTTTCTATCCTATAGTGAGTAAACCCTCAGAGCCTATTCTTTCTGTAACCCCCCTAATTTTTCAAGAATTTTTAATTTAGATTTTTCACAATTTTCTTTAATTTTCTAGGATTTTCTGTAATTAAAAACCTAGGTATTTGATAATTAAATGATTTTTAATTACTGTTATTTAATATTAAAATATTATAGAAATAATATTTTATGGTGTAAAATAGAAAACCGGACATAGGATAATTTTCTGTGAATTTATTGGACCCCGAAAGTATTTTTAAAGCCCTAAAAACTAAGTTTAAATAAACCAAATTAAACCCTGAAATAAACTCGGTTCAATTGAACTAAACCAACCCAGACTCGGTTCAACTGAACCGAACCCAACCTTAGCGGGTCGGGTCGGATCCAAACCCGACCCGAAACCCGAATACTCGAAACCCGCCCCATCTCCTAGCGGGTCGGGCCGGATTTATGTTGAACCCGACCCGTGGACCCGAACCCGGACCCGTTACCCAATCATAACCGGAACCCTAATACTAAATCTATTCTACTGTTCCGGCAGCCTATTTATTCCCTCGACCGCTGCCGGAACCCTAGCTTCGCCATCCCCGACCTCCCCTCGCCGTCTCCTCCGCCCGGACACACCCCACAGCACCGCCTCTTCTCCCTCCGCCATCGTCCCCGAGCAGACCTCGACCCATCTCTCCTCTTCCTCCTTCCCAGACTCCACTTCCTCCCCTCCGACGAGCCCTAGCCTGAACCCTAAACACCCCGCAGCCCCTTCATCCCAGACGACTCTCTCCCGTCTTCTCAGCCACTCTCCTCCCCCGCAGTCCTCGACGACGAAATCCCTAGCTCCTCCGCCACCCAGGAACTCGACGACCCGCTGCCCGATCTCGACGACCTCCGTTCCCCCGCAGCACACGAGCTCCGGCCACCAGCGTAGCCTGACCTCGCCGTATCGCCTCGCCGCCGACGATCCCGGCCAACAGCTGCCAGTCCCCGCTCCGCCCTCCTTCGGCCAGCCACGGCGTCCCAGCATCGAACCCTAACCCTAACCCTAGATCACTGTGTAGACACTGTCGTGTCATGTCAAGTCGACACGCGGACACGGGAAATTCGGTCTTCACGAAGCCCTGTTCAGGTAACCCGTTCTCTCTCCTCGTTATTCTAATTTTTGTTCCGTCAGTTGTGACGCGTAGACTATGTGACCCCACGATACCCGTACAATCCGCTCGGTGCATCGCGTCCTGTGGCGATCGCAAACCGCAATCCAAAAACAGGAAAATCAATGCCCTGTTTTATCCCGGAACTGAGTGCGCCCCGCGAAACGGGACGACTTGGTCGCGTGCGGTCTTCACCGAAACTTGCGCGCCGTTGATACGAACGTGCGAGATTTTACAGAAGTTGATTTGGATGTGCGTGCACACCGGAATCAACGCGTATCCGCCGACAACGTCCCGTATCTGCCTATTCTGGAACACGTTGTAACTTTGTATACACACATCGGATTGAGACAAAACTTGCGCCATCGGACTCATAGCAATACGCTGGTCCTATGACCCAAGTTTGGTTCGATTCTGAGAACGTTGACAAAATCGTGTATCGTGGGCCCCGCGGCTCCACTTGACGGGCAATTTTGTGATCGGCTCATCGGAATCCAATTTTAGAAGTTCTGTTAGGTTCGTATCATCGTTCCTGACTTTTTGAAACTAAGTTTGACGAATTTGGAGACCTTTGACCCTAATATATTTTTCGGTGCGAAGCAGGCCACATGTGGACCCCGCTTTGACTAGAAACTGTGATTTTTGCCCCTGTGTCCAAATTGGACTTAAGGACAGACGTTTCTAGCTATTTGATATTTTTTGAATCTAATGGTGATATTTATTTCAGTAACCGGAGGAGTACCTGCAAATCACACTGAGACCAGAGCTACAGTTGGAGCCAGAACCCTAGGCAAGTATACCTTGCCAAAACTTGCTGTCCTTGTTACTTATTTTCTTGGCTTATATATATATATATTGTTGTACATGCTTGACCTAGGACCGTGTGACTTACTTAACGTCCGATTAATAGTCGGGTGCCAACACCGTACGCGGCGTTGTGTATTATCATCTAGACATGGATACCGAGACCCCATATTTCTCGTACTTGTCCTATCAAGTACAT
The DNA here is from genome assembly GCA_036927795.1 of Iris macrosiphon. NCBI lineage: Eukaryota > Viridiplantae > Streptophyta > Magnoliopsida > Asparagales > Iridaceae > Iris > Iris macrosiphon. Next base: position 65,727,837 of record JAYESA010000017.1, on the reverse strand, counting down.
CATAACCCAGGACACTTGACACTATTCATGAGACATAATCTTCCTGAGATATTCATGGTGATTCTGTATAGGATACAGGTTTTTATGATATAGACATTATATTCATATACATTATATGATTTGTTGCATTAGATATGATCTTGCGTGACATGGACATGGGGCCTCGTGGACATGAGACGTATGATTACATTGGGTGGGGAGAGACACACAGGCTACAGGTTGACTATATTGTGCCGGCGTCTCAGTCTCTCGCCGAGCTAGACGGCCACATGATATCACTGCTACCGGCTCCCCGACACAGAGCTTGTAGTGGTTTCAGCCTGAGTTCTAGTGCTGCTCTTATCTTGCATTTTACTTAGCTGGTTTTATAGTGTTCCCATATTATTTCATTTATGGCTGGAGAGTCACACAGGCTACAGGTTGACTATATTATGCTGACGTCTCAGTCTCTCTCCAATCTAGACAACTACATGATATCACTGCTATCGGCTCCCCGACACAGAGCTTGTAGTAGTCTCAGCCTGAGTACTGGTGATGTTCTCACTTGTATTTCACATAGATGGTTACATATCTACCCTGTTTATTTCATTGACTATTTTACTGCATTATTATGGCTTGTATTATCTGTACCTTGCTATGTCCCCTGAGGACCTAGATCCGGATTATGTCCCCAGGATTAGCAGAGGAGATCCACCCAGAGTTATACAGTACAGGAGCATTAGCAGGAGCAGGAGCAGTCACTGGAGCAGTACCAGATCCAGTAGACGAGTGATCACCGAGGTTATCTTCTGAGTATATACTGTTCCATACTCTGTATTGGCTGTAGTTATCTTTATTCTTGTATCTTGACAGTTGTATCAGACTCATTATCGGGTTATTTCTCGAATTTATATTTTATTGAGATATGATCTTGCTTTATGATTATGATATTGTTGTATTTATTCTATGAATGAGATTAGTATATCTAGACCCTTATTGTTGTACTACAGCTTAAGTATGCCCTGATAGATCCATTAAATTGGGTTTGTCCATCGGTGTGTGCTGCTGGCCATTGCCACGTGTCCGGTCCCTCGGTATTTTGGGATTGGGGCGTGACACTTTCTTATCTCCAAGATCAACTTCCTAGCCTTCTAAGTGCCAAGTGTGGTCTCGGTCTAGAAGTCTACAGAGTTGTAAAGAGCTTGATTCATCAAGCCCCTATTCTTTATGAAGTTACGAGCCTTCGAATTAAAATTTGTGGAGTGTGAAGTTGTGAGACTTAGGATCAAATCTCGTGGTGTAATGAAGTAACAAGCCTTCAGATCAAAGCTTGTGATTCACTATTGGTGATTATAGTGGGTAAAACTCCGAGCTTGAGTTCTCAGGACTAGACTAGTCCTCTCAGAGAAAAACCAGTATACATCGCGTTGTTTGCGTTTGCTCTCTCTTTTACTTTATTATATTGCATATATACTGTTAGTTATTTACTGCCTTCACTTTGCTTAATTTTTAATTGGGTAGATTATTCTGATACACTCTATTAACCTTCCTCTAGAGTTGCCTCACGGTCCTTCATGCCATACCCAGATTCATATAAGAAACTACTAGGAGTTAATAACTAGATATTCACTTAGTACATGGCTAGATATTTTCCTAGATTGCAGGCATGGTTATTCATACAGTTATCTTGAGGAGTAACCAGTGGTTTATATTATGGAGTATCTTGAGAAGTATCTGGGGCTGGTTTGTGCGTATGGATAACACGGACGGACTTTAGGGGCATGCAATCAGAAGGAACTCTAGCATCGCGTTACAATATAATTATTTGTAATTAGGATTGTGATAACCCTAGTTAGTTAAAGAATCAAGCAGTACTTATATGATTTGTCGTAATTTATGGATGATGGACTGTCTAAGCTTTACATGATCATACTTTCATTTTTAGTACTTGTTATTCTATTACTTATCAGTTCAGGATATATATCAGTGCAGGTTTACAATATTTCTATTACTATTTCAAGATCCTTTATATTCAGTCTTTACTTTCAGTATTTGTATTGCATGTGTTATTGGTTTAAGTTTCTAGATTGGCTTTCTTTATGATACTTGCAATTTGGGGGTCTGACCCCACTGGTTTTATATGGCTAGATCCAGTAGTAGCACTGGAGGATCTTTCGTACTTCCTTGAGGATGATGGCCACCAGGAGCACCAGACCACTTAAGAAGATTTTTTTACTTCCCCACCCTAATTTATATTCTATTTTTGTGGGCATTTAGCCATCGAGCACATATTTAGCTCATGTTTTGGTTTGATCAGTTAGCCTACCTATATTATCATAATTGATATATCCTAGGGTTGATCATGTATGACTCAGATTCTGGCTAGTTTATTCATTTTATGTTTATTAGCATCATGATCATCTGTATATTATAGTTTGGGACGCTTTACTATTATATTTTAGCTGATCTTATATTTTGTTATTATTTTTATTGTTCTTGTGATTGAGATACTAGGGTTTGTTGGACTTAGGCTTGACTGATGGTTTATAGTAGTGACCCTCATATCTTACATCTTTACCATATATGCAGAGTATCACAGTGCTCCAAGTATACGTAGCAGGCCTTGTCAGCCCTGTTCTCCAGTATTCTAGTTCTGGGGCGTGATACAGTTCAGTGGTAGCCCATACAGGTCTGTCTGATCGGATTATGTTTGTCTGAGCATATTTGATCTGGTTTTTACAGATATGTAGGGGTTGTTGAAGTTGTAAGATATCTCAATCATAAACTATTCCTCTTGATCCCAGGTCATTTTCTTCATCCCTGATTCTTGATCTGATATATGCTTATTTGTTGATCTATCATGTTATTCGATTTACTCTTGTGTCCTTAATTCTCAGGGGCATTATTCCTGTTACTATCGACCAGATGGATCGAATGCAGCTTAAGGAGGGTCAGCATTCGGAAGCCAAACATATTCCTAGATATCGGCCTTAGCTTTCACGGGCAGAGTCTAGAGTAGATCCTAAGGTAGATCGGCTGGCAGTATCGGACCAACAGGAAGCACATGTGCATCCAGTTCAGTCCGATCACCCAGAGGGTATTGCCAGAGCCATGATGGATTTCCTTCGAGGTTTCATTATGTCACACTTGTTCCCAGATTTGGTATTCTTAAAATTTATGATATTTAAAATTTTTTTTGTAGATGTATTCATGCTGTATTTTACATGTTGAATCTTGTTAATTATGATGTATTTTATTTAATTATATTTCTGCTTATTGTAGGAGACTACCCGAGACCAGTAGGGAACACCTTGGCAATTGCCATAGACCCGTGCTAGGACTCGTATATAGGATAGATACCAGACCCGCTTCACTCTTAGAACTACTAAGCCTATTTTGGATGGTTGAGATTTGGTTGGAGAGTGTCATGACTTAATCCTAGGGCTAACCTCATTTCTCCACTTGGTATATATATATGATTTTCTCTCTCCTCTCTCATTCTTTCTCATTTCCACTTTCCTTCTTCTTTCTTCTTTCTTCTTCCTCCTTCCCTCAAGAGCTCCCAACCGAAACCCTAATCCCTAGCCCTAGACTTGGTTCAAGGAAGATGTTTGTTAGTCCACCAAGGCAAGTACATCTTGCAAAATGTGGTGAAGCTATTAATTTTCAGATTTTATATATATGTTGTTTTAAAAATATATTTGATGAAAAATGTTCTCTTTGAGTTGCTGATCATATTTAGTTTATGGAGTTTTGGATTTAGATGTATATATTTTTGTAGATATGAGTTTTAAATTTAAGATTTTTATGTATTTTATGAGTTTTTCTTGGTTTTGATCTACTAAAACTTAGTATTTTAAAAATCTAGTTGATCCTTTTGTTAGAGCATTTTATTTCAAGCATTTTGGCTTTTGTTTCACTGAATTTTGAGTTAAAATAAAGTTCTTATGAAGTAAACCAATTTTTGGGTTTTGAAGCTTTTTTTGCCATAGCTGAACTTGCGGTCTGGAGAAGATGATGTTCATATATGGCCAGTGAGAATATACGGCTGAAAGTGCCATGCGGCCTGAGAGGGTTATGCCGCCTGAACTATTGTCGCATACTGACAACATGTGTCCATCTTGTTGGACGCATGACTGCTGATTTATACTAGTGTCCTTGAACACCTTGTTCTTTCACTCGCTGAACGAATAAGAATTTTGTTAAAGTTCAAGAGACCTCCATGCCGCATTGACTATATATGCGGCACCGACACTTATGCGGCCTGGAGGGCATGCGACCACTACTTTCCTTGGACGCATAGCTCTGAACCGTTGGCACTTATTTATTTGGTTTTGTCATTTCTCTTTGACACACTTTATTGCATCAGTCACTTTATGTCATATTATTGATACTTCATTAATTGCCTCTTACTTTGGCGCTTGTTCTAAGATAGTAGACTTTTGTCAGAGCATACGGCAACTTGTCCATGCTTCCTAACCCATGAGATAAATTCATGCGTTCACTTCTCATGCGCGCATGTGATCCAATGCGACCTTAGTAATCTATGTACACGTTCCACGATTGTCACGACCCGTACCCGGTTTAGGGGCACGAGTGCGTGGGTACGTCCAGCCTACGCCGCAGCAGCGGCGGTAGAACGCTGTCTAGGTATTGATACCATCTAACTAATGTCACGCAGATATCCAATCTCCATTAGGAGGCACGGATGACACAAATAGATGAACATATACTCAATCACAGGATTACAGCACGATAAGATTTCGAAACAGAAATTGAAATTAAACACAACACAAGTCCACAAGAAATAACTTAACAATATCCAAGAATCATCGAATGCCGGAGACAAATCCGGTACCAAATAGTCTACTTAAAAACTAACAAGAATTAATAATTTCTAGCTAGACCTCCTGGAATCACAACTACTATCAAGTCTGCAGCTACTCACCATAAGTGTCGGACAGCGGTCCTCTAAGGCATAGTCTGGAAAAATATTTCTAGTCAGGAAGGAGCAAAGTAACACTCTCAAATAACAGTTCCATTAATTGATAATGTCTATAATACAATAAAACATGTCATGCTAGCTACTGAGAAGACAGTGAAATAAATACAATGGTAATTTAAGAGAGACAGGCAAATGTAAAGAGACAGGCAATAGGCAATATGGTACAGTCAGTGCATGTATAAAAATGGAAGAACAAGGTACAGTATCATATACGGGTGATGTAGTATATGATTAAAAATAGAGAACTGTAATATATTCTAGGTGTTTGAAATAGTAGTTTCGAAATGTGATCGGCTTGGGAACATGTACAGTAGCTACAGGGCCTGGCTAATCATGGGTGAAGAGCATGATTAACACTTACAATTTTATATACTACAATAAGAGGTTATGATCACATTTCTTACTAACTACTTCCCCGCCCCCAACTAGTACTGTGGATCCAACCATGACACGTCACGATACACGAGCAAGTCAAGTCTATCATGTACGATGTCTAAATATACATGTCGTGTACAATGTCAATACGATAATCAAGGTAACATCTCATGACTGCAGATCCAAGCTATACCAGTCCGTGTAACACAGTGTCAAAGATTCAGTTGTAACATTTCAAGATCATTGAACTTATAGCAATTATCAAGAATTGGAAATTATCAGAGAATGTACTTGCCTCGGGTCCTTAGCTGGTATTTATGGATGTCCTATTCCAGAGTATCCCCTGGTAAACCAACAGTCCTATAAACACATCACAATATGACATTTGTATCAGGGGCTATACTAACACACAATAGAAATACACTGGCCTTAGGGCTACGCTAGGTACGGTAGGGGTCATCTACTAGATAGGCCAACTATATCTTAATATTCCTTAATTACAATAATAGATATAAGTAAAATATATATACACTTTAAATAAAACTAATACCTGTATGTACATACAACATATCTCCAATCAAATACAACTGCAAAATATACATGTATATATATATAAAAATGTACTAATGGTTTATACAAAAATATACCTACACATATATAGCTATGTCAATTGAACAACAATAAAGATATATATATATATATACACCAAAATAGTACGTATACTATTATTTTTATATACCAATTAAATATACCTTGAAAATATGCTAAGTGTTTATATATTAAAAATGCTTATAGTAGAACACGTATTTATCTATCAATCATATATATATATAGAAATATTTTAAATGTATGTACAACATATATATGTTTGAAATTATATCATGTATATATATGTATACAAAATATATATTATATATACCAACTTAATTATAGAATTTATTTAAATATATACTATACTCATACAATTGATTTCTAGTAATTAAATAATATACATATGCCAATTTCCCATTAATTAAATATATAAACACTTTACATTATATATATACAAATTAAATGAAATACATATGCTAATACATATTTATACTAGAATATATATATAATACATATGTATTAAAATATAGAGATATATATATATATAAAACATATATACATAATTTAAATATATACAATTTAAATATATACTTATACATATATATTCACATGCATTTACAAAATATGTGCACATATATACATTCTAGTGAATACCCCCACAATACATTATACAAGGTATTTATATATATACCATACTAATATATATATTAAACATAAATTTTCATAATTACATATACATGCTAATGTAACCATCCACTTATACAAAATATATATTAAATTATATATACACATTAACATACACATTTTATTATATACATTAACATATATATATTAAGAAATATTTATACTAAATGTTTGTATATATATACCAATATAAATAACAAATATATACTAAGTATATAGAGATATATGTATATAGATTGATTTAAATGTATACATATACGTATACTCATAATTATATACAATACATATCCTAGTATATACATTAATACATTTCTTATTGCATTCATGTACTAAATAACATTCATATACATGTATATATATATACGTATACGTATGTATATATATACATATATATATATATATATATATATATATATAAAAAAAAAGAGGGAAGAGGAAGAAGAAGAGAACTTACAGCAGTTGGCCGCCGGAGCACTGTCGGGCAGCGGCCGTCGGACCGGAGGAGGGACGTGGATGGAGGGAGAGGAGCTCAGGAAGTCGGCCGCCGGACTGGATCCGCTCGGTCGGGGGAGGACGTCAGCGGGTTGATCCGAGGAAGAGCAGAGGGAGCGGGGTCGGAGGTCGGCCGCTCGGAGTAGTCAGCGGAAGGCTGACGGTGATGTCGTTGGGAGCAGCGGCCGCGGAACTCGCTGACCGGAGCAGCCGCTGGACGGGTCGGCTTAGTCGCCGGATCGCAGTGAGGCCGCCGGGGGTGATGTGTAGGCCGGGGTGAACAGGAATCGGGGAGGAGCTCGCTGGCCCGGAGGTCGGGGCTGATCGGTGGGCCGCCGGACTCTCTCTGCGGAGAGGAGCAGCAGCTCCGCCGGATGGGCTCGAGCAGGCCGGTGCAGCGGGATCCGGCCGGCCGGAGGGTCGGGCTCGGCCTGTGAAGCCGCCGGAGGAAGAGTATGTGGGGGGGGAAAACAATGCACAGTATCCCCCCCTTCTCCTCTCAAATTTGAATTCGAAATTTTAAGTGAAAGAAGAAAGAAAACAATAAGAAGAAGAAAAATAAAGAGAAGAAGAGAGGAAGGAGAAGACAAGAGAAGATGAAGAAGGAAAAAAATGAGGAGGAAAATATACATACGTATGAGAGGGAGGAGGCTTGGAGGTGGGGGAAAACCTAGGTTGTCTAGGGATTAGGGTTTGAGGGTACAAGTCTTTAAATAGGAAGAGAGAGAGAATGATGTAGGGTGATGATGGGCCAATTTCAAATGAATGGCTAGGATTGAACATGAGGAATTATTCATGGGGGATGAGGGTTCTTAATTAAAATTAATAGGCTCCCTCATTGATTAAAATAATTAGGTGTTGGCACCTACAATTGAATAATTACAACTTAGCCCCCTTAAATTCGGGAAATTGTACCAACACATAAAATGACGAAAATTGGGCGGGCGATTCGGGGTCCGATAATTTGTAGGGTCAGGGGGCACTGTAAGATGGGTATGGGCTGAATTTGTAGGGCACTGGAATTAAATGGGATTTTTAAAATCAGATGAAATGGTATCCTCAATTTAAATAGAAATAAAATGCAAGTTGTGTTCAACAATTAATTTGGAGTACTTGGGGCCAAAATCAGATCAAGTCATCAATACCAATATTGAAGAAGACTCAGAACAGAATATTACCCTAATTTGGGTCGCACGAAAAATAGGTCAAGATGGCCTCCAATTTTCGATTGGAACGCACAACGATACAAAAATAGAAATTTTAAAATAACGTCCGCGACGATTTTTGTGCGGCCAGAAATAATGTACAAAGAGCATAATTATGAGTTGCAAAAATAGCAGAATTGAAGGCGGGCATGTCTAGGGCAAGATTGTGAAATTTGTTGGAAGACAAAAGTCTGGATAGTGCTCCAAATATCGAAGCAAAGGCAATGCGCAAAATATTAAATAAAATACAGTAATTAATTACACCTCCAATAAATTAATTCTAAAATAAAACAATTAACCTCAAAATTCCATAAATTCCGACAGGTGCTCATCTACTGGCTACTAGGTCTAGTCTGCTGGCTAAAATAAAATAATTAACACTGCATATAATTATATATTTAATTACACATCGCACAAAATTATTTAAATCAAATACACTATCATTTATAATTAATTAATTATAAATAGCATAATATTAAATATTAAAAAATTTCGAAAATACCCCTGTTTTCGGAATGTGGCAGTGACAAGTCTACCCACCTTAAAAGAATTTCGTCCTCGAAATTTAAAATCCTCATACTAGTGTTTAAATCATACACACTATTATTCCCTCAATTAAATTCATCAACCACGAATAATCCACAAGGTCTTTTCACAATTTAAAAAAATCTGAAATTATTTGTATTCCTGTAAAAATCCTGGACATAGAATCAAAGTCCCTTTTTATTGAAAATTTCCTGAAAGTTTTTGAGTTAATAATCCAATGTCCGGAATTTAATATCCACTCCTCAAAGTACTCAACAATATGATATTTAAGGATTCTTCAAATGTCACATTCGAATATGAAGTTCTAAAATTCATAACTTGCGATTAAATAAATACATTGATAAATCTCCCAAAATTTCTAAATTAATAACCAACTTAAACATGTCAAAATCTTTCCTGGAATTAATAAACCACCAATTATGCCATGTTAATTTCTTAACCATTTATTTAAATCAATAATTATCCTCAAATTTTAATCATCTTGTTCCTCTTGTCAAGTCATAACTCCTTCATGAATCTTCACTATAGTCAACACCAATAATCACGGTCTAAGAAAATTCTACCTATAGTCCTACCACATACAATCTAGGGGGAACATACATGGTTATGGTCTCATTTGTTAAGGTGTTGCAGTCCATGTATCAGGGTGTACTACTAACTACATTATAACAAGAAAATCATGCATGCAAGCTACGGTACTAAGGTATCAGTCAATCAATCAAATAGATAGGAACAGAATGAAGGAAAGGACAGAAACTGCTAACACATTACCTGCAGTATCGGTCTCCTCGACCGTCATCGCAAATGCCTGTCCTGCTGGGGTGGTTTCCTTTGCAGGTGCTGAGCAATGTACGGTTCCACAGGTAGCCTAACTGGATCTCTGTAGTCTGAAGCTGCGTGTTGGCTGAGAAGATAAGGGACTCGAAGACAATCCCTTACTCGATGTCCCGCAGCGCCGCAGTGCAAACAAAGACCTAGCCTCGTTCTACAGCTCTCCCAAAGGTGACCTGGCTTCTTACAGAAGTGACAAGTTCGTTGATCCTGCTGTACAGGAACTGGTGCCGGGTACTGCTGTTGATACTGATACGCCCATGGATGTTGTTGGATAGGAACTGGTGCTAGGTACTGCGGTGGATGCTGGAATATCCATGGTTGTTGCTGATTATGAAATGGTACTTGGTACTGCTGCTGGTGCTGAATACGGGGATGCTTGGCCGGTCTTCTGCTATCATTCGTATCTCCAAAAGTATCGTGACTCCTCTTAGGTCTGAGATCCAGGTCCTCTTCTGCAATCTGAGCATCCATCAAGATAGCCTCGAAGGTAGCGGTACGACGACCAGAAGTGCGCGACTTAATCTCTCTTGTCAGTCCCTTTCTAAATTTCCGGGCTCGATCTCCTGGGTCTCGAATCATAGACGATGCAAAACGGCTCAATCTACAGAATTCTGCAACGTACTCGTCGACCGACATGTTTCCTTGAACTAAGTCATGAAACTGAGTTTCCAAGGCTCCCATTGCCACGTCGGGAAAGAACTTCTCCTTGAAGAGTTCCTTGAAGGTCTCCCAAGTAAGTCCTTGCGCAGTAATTCTCGGCTCCGTGCGATACCACGTGAGTGCGATATCGAACATCTGACTGCCAGCGGCTTCTACCTTCAAGTTTTCCGGAATCTGGGTCAATCGCAAGCTTCTCTCTATATCCTCTAGCCAGTCGTCAGCGTAGAGTATCCCTTCGGTGCCCTTGAACTCTCGAGGCATCATCCTTTTGAAATCCACTATAGTGCCTGATCTCTGCTGTTGCTGGCCAGGAAACTGCTGGTACTGTGCTACTCTCTCCAAGGCTTGGAGAGTCACTTGATGAGCATTCTCCATGTTTTCTTTCATCAGCTCGGTTTGTGCCTGGTACGCTTCTGCTTGCACCTTCTGAGCCTCAGCTTGAACTCGCTGAGCGTCTGCCGTTACTCTCTGGGCATCTACCATGCCTTGGATCAAGGTAAACATCTGAGTTCCGTCAATGGGCAAACCTTCGGGAATCGGAGTCGGAGGAGGAGGAGGAAGGTTGTCCGTTACAGCTGCGGCAATCTTCTTAACAGGTGGAGGAGGAAGATCACCTACGTGCATCGGAGATGTAGGAGGAACTACGGCTGTCTGTCCATCAGGTAGAGAGGTGGCAGACCCCTCTAAAGCTGATGTTCCCGCTCTCATAGACCTTGTCTGCGGCGACATCCTGAAGACAGATCCCAAAGAATCAATTAGGGTAAAATGCGATATCATCAAGGGAGGACGGTACAGTTCTAAAGAAGCAACATTCAAGATAAATAGATTGGAAATAAACCCTAGTTGTGATTGTACGGGTCAAAGATGCATCCATGGTCTGATACCTCTATCCTTATAGGTACCACAGTTCTATCACAAGCACACTCACTGCTAGCTTCCTTACCTACTGCAATCGCTAATACTAGTATTCTTATCACTCAATTGCATAACAATTACAACACATCATACTAACTACTGCACTTTCTAATACAACCCTTGATGATCACCCAAGTCAGTTTGCAGTGAATCTCAATCATGCTCAAGCCAACAAATCCTTACACATTATCTTATCTACTTATATACTAATATATCTCTCTCTCTATAAGATCTTATCCTCAAATAAAATTCCTCAAAATAACTCCTCGAATAAATTTTAAAGTAAAATTGCATATACTTTTCTCAAGACCAATTATTTAAATACTGAAATAAAACTTAATCACAAAAACCTTACAGACTTGTCTAGGTTCATTGAATCGAATCTGAATCCTCAAAATAAAATTTTAATAACAATATTTCAACTCCTCAAATTTCAGAATTTTGCAATTTATTGAAATCTCAAAAATAAATTTTAATAACAATCTCAATCTTCTCAGAATCCTAAAATTTGAAATTCAATTTCAATCTTCAATTAAAAATTTAAATCCACCTTCTGTAGTCCAATAGCTCTAATGTTAATCACTTTCACTGTCCTCATTGACGGGCATCATTAAATAATACCATAAATCAGTCTATAAATTTACCTTAATATGAAATCAACCCTACAATGAAACCCAAAATCCAAACTTAATACCTAATCAATAATAATCAATCAATATCACAAGTGAGAATGGACGGAACAAGAGAATGATTTAAATTGGAAATTATAACAAGATTCTCAGGGGTCATCCCAGGAATCTCTCAAGGAATTGTGATTGAGTATTTGCTCTCGTCCTAGTATCCTATGTCCTAGATCCTATTGCAGGCACGCAGTAGTATAACAAGGATGTCACACTACTACGACATCGCACAACTCGCGAAGTCTGACCTGCATGGGCCACCACTAAAAATGTGTCACGACCCGCACCCGCTTTAGGGGCACGAGTGCGTGGGTACATCCAGCCTACGCCGCAGCAGCGGCGGTAGAACGCTGTCTAGGTATTGATACCATCTAACTAATGTCACGCAGATATCCAATCTCCATTAGGAGGCACGGATGACACAAATAGATGAACATATACTCAATCACAGGATTACAGCACGATAAGATTTCGAAACAGAAATTGAAATTAAACATAACACAAGTCCACAAGAAATAACTTAACTTAACAATATCCAAGAATCATCGAATGCCGGAGACAAATCCGGTACCAAATAGTCTACTTAAAAACTAACAAGAATTAATAATTTCCAGCTAGACCTCCTGGAATCACAACTACTATCAAGTCTGCAGCTACTCACCATAAGTGTCGGACAGCGGTCCTCTAAGGCATAGTCTGGAAAAATATTTCCAGTCAGGAAGGAGCAAAGTAACACTCTCAAATAACAGTTCCATTAATTGATAATGTCTATAATACAATAAAACATGTCATGCTAGCTACTGAGAAGACAGTGAAATAAATGCAATGGTAATTTAAGAGAGACAGGCAAATGTAAAGAGACAGGCAATAGGCAATATGGTACAGTCAGTGCATGTATAAAAATGGAAGAACAAGGTACAGTATCATATACGGGTGATGTAGTATATGATTAAAAATAGAGAACTGTAATCTATTCTAGGTGTTTGAAATAGTAGTTTCGAAATGTGATCGGCTTGGAAACATGTACAGTAGCTACAGGGCCTGGCTAATCATGGGTGAAGAGCATGATTAACACTTACAATTTTATATACTACAATAAGAGGTTATGATCACATTTCTTACTAACTACTTCTCCGCCCCCAACTAGTACTGTGGATCCAACCATGACACGTCACGATACACGAGCAAGTCAAGTCTATCATGTACGATGTCTAAATATACATGTCGTGTACAATGTCAATACGATAATCAAGGTAACATCTCATGACTGCAGATCCAAGCTATACCAGTCCGTGTAACACAGTGTCAAAGATTCAGTTGTAACATTTCAAGATCATTGAACTTATAACAATTATCAAGAATTGGAAATTATCAGAGAATGTACTTGCCTCGGGTCCTTAGCTGGTATTTATGGATGTCCTGTTCCAGAGTATCCCCTGGTAAACCAACAGTCCTATAAACACATCACAATATGACATTTGTATCAGGGGCTATACTAACACACAATAGAAATACACTGGCCTTAGGGCTACGCTAGGTACGGTAGGGGTCATCTACTAGATAGGCCAACTATATCTTAATATTCCTTAATTACAATAATAGATATAAGTAAAATATATATACACTTTAAATAAAACTAATACCTGTATGTACATACAACATATCTCCAATCAAATACAACTGCAAAATATACATGTATATATATATAAAAATGTACTAATGGTTTATACAAAAATATACCTACACATATATAGCTATGTCAATTGAACAACAATAAAGATATATATATATATACACCAAAATAGTACGTATACTATTATTTTTATATACCAATTAAATATACCTTGAAAATATGCTAAGTGTTTATATATTAAAAATGCTTATAGTAGAACACGTATTTATCTATCAATCATATATATATATAGAAATATTTTAAATGTATGTACAACATATATATGTTTGAAATTATATCAAGTATATATATGTATACAAAATATATATTATATATACCAACTTAATTATAGAATTTATTTAAATATATACTATACTCATACAATTGATTTCTAGTAATTAAATAATATACATATGCCAATTTCCCATTAATTAAATATATAAACACTTTACATTATATATATACAAATTAAATGAAATACATATGCTAATACGTATTTATACTAGAATATATATATAATACATATGTATTAAAATATAGAGATATATATATATAAAACATATATACATAATTTAAATATATACAATTTAAATATATACTTATACATATATATTCACATGCATTTACAAAATATGTACACATATATACATTCTAGTGAATACCCCCACAATACATTATACAAGGTATTTATATATATACCATACTAATATATATATTAAACATAAATTTTCATAATTACATATACATGCTAATGTAACCATCCACTTATACAAAATATATATTAAATTATATATACACATTAACATACACATTTTATTATATACATTAACATATATATATTAAGAAATATTTATACTAAATGTTTGTATATATATACCAATATAAATAACAAATATATACTAAGTATATAGAGATATATGTATATAGATTGATTTAAATGTATACATATACGTATACTCATAATTATATACAATACATATCCTAGTATATACATTAATACATTTCTTATTGCATTCATGTACTAAATAACATTCATATACATGTATATATATACGTATACATATGTATATATATACATATATATATATATATATATATATATATATATATATATATATATATATATATATAAAAAGAGGGAAGAGGAAGAAGAAGAGAACTTACAGCAGTTGGCCGCCGGAGCACTGTCGGGCAGCGGCCGTCGGACCGGAGGAGGGACGTGGATGGAGGGAGAGGAGCTCAGGAAGTCGGCCGCCGGACTGGATCCGCTCAGTCGGGGGAGGACGTCAGCGGGTTGATCCGAGGAAGAGCAGAGGGAGCGGGGTCGGAGGTCGGCCGCTCGGAGTAGTCAGCGGAAGGCTGACGGTGATGTCGTTGGGAGCAGCGGCCGCGGAACTCGCTGACCGGAGCAGCCGCTGGACGGGTCGGCTTAGTCGCCGGATCGCAGTGAGGCCGCCGGGGGTGATGTGTAGGCCGGGGTGAACAGGAATCGGGGAGGAGCTCGCTGGCCCGGAGGTCGGGGCTGATCGGTGGGCCGCCGGACTCTCTTTGCGGAGAGGAGCAGCAGCTCCGTCCGATGGGCTCGAGCAGGCCGGTGCAGCGGGATCCGGCCGGCCGGAGGGTCGGGCTCGGCCTGTGAAGCCGCTGGAGGAAGAGTATGTGGGGGGGGGGGAAACAATGCACAGTATCCCCCCCTTCTCCTCTCAAATTTGAATTCGAAATTTTAAGTGAAAGAAGAAAGAAAACAATAAGAAGAAGAAAAATAAAGAGAAGAAGAGAGGAAGGAGAAGACAAGAGAAGATGAAGAAGGAAAAAAAGGAGGAGGAAAATATACATACGTATGAGAGGGAGGAGGCTTGGAGGTGGGGGAAAACCTAGGTTGTCTAGGGATTAGGGTTTGAGGGTACAAGTCTTTAAATAGGAAGAGAGAGAGAATGATGTAGGGTGATGATGGTCCAATTTCAAATGAATGGCTAGGATTGAACATGAGGAATTATTCATGGGGGATGAGGGTTCTTAATTAAAATTAATAGGCTCCCTCATTGATTAAAATAATTAGGTGTTGGCACCTACAATTGAATAATTGTAACTTAGCCCCCTTAAATTCGGGAAATTGTACCAACACATAAAATGACGAAAATTGGGCGGGCGATTCGGGGTCCGATAATTTGTAGGGTCAGGGGGCACTGTAAGATGGGTATGGGCTGAATTTGTAGGGCACTGGAATTAAATGGGATTTTTAAAATCAGATGAAATGGTATCCTCAATTTAAATAGAAATAAAATGCAAGTTGTGTTCAACAATTAATTTGGAGTACTTGGGGCCAAAATCAGATCAAGTCATCAATACCAATATTGAAGAAGACTCAGAACAGAATATTACCCTAATTTGGGTCGCACGAAAAATAGGTCAAGATGGCCTCCAATTTTCGATTGGAACGCACAACGATACAAAAATAGAAATTTTAAAATAACGTCCGCGACGATTTTTGTGCGGCCAGAAATAATGTACAAAGAGCATAATTATGAGTTGCAAAAATAGCAGAATTGAAGGCGGGCATGTCTAGGGCAAGATTGTGAAATTTGTTGGAAGACAAAAGTCTGGATAGTGCTCCAAATATCGAAGCAAAGGCAATGCGCAAAATATTAAATAAAATACAGTAATTAATTACACCTCCAATAAATTAATTCTAAAATAAAAAAATTAACCTCAAAATTCCATAAATTCCGACAGGTGCTCATCTACTGGCTACTAGGTCTAGTCTGCTGGCTAAAATAAAATAATTAACACTGCATATAATTATATATTTAATTACACATCGCACAAAATTATTTAAATCAAATACACTATCATTTATAATTAATTAATTATAAATAGCATAATATTAAATATTAAAAAATTTCGAAAATACCCCTGTTTTCGGAATGTGGCAGTGACAACGATTTCTTGGATTTAATTATTTTATTTGGAATATTTCTTTGCTCTATGTGGTTGGTCTTGACAATTGCTTGTGATGGATCCTAAGGAATAGTGGACTTAGTAAACCAGACTTATGCACTAGAATTGGCTATGTGCATAACATAACATTATGTTGACCCCACTACATGTGAGTGTCTTACTGAATCAATACCTGCTAAGTAGACTCGGATCTATGGTTTATATCTTTTTTTTTTGTTGGATAGAGTGAGGGGTGTAGTTCTACTCGGAAGGCGTTCTACGATCCCAGTCCTTGTTTGGTTTAAGGGTCATCGATCCACTTCATAGTGGTTTATTCAATTCTCATTTCTCTTGCCTGGCGGTATTACATAATTGTTAATTTGCGGATGAATAGTAGATTGATTACCTTTGCCTTTGACCATTGAATAGAGTGAGGGGTATAGTTCTACTCGAAAGACGGTATGTGATCCCGGTCCTTTTTTATTTAAGGGTCGTCGATCTACTTCAGAGTGGTTCATGCAATTCCTATTTCTCTTATCTGGCGATATACCATAATTGTTAATTTGAGGATGCTTAGAAGATTTGTTACCTTTGCCTTTGACCATTGAATAGAGTGAGGGACGTAGTTTTGCTCGGGAGACGATCTGCAATCCCGGTCCTTGTTTGGTTTAAGGATTGTGGATCTGCTCCAGAGTAGTTTACATTTTTCCCTTACTCACGTTCGGCGAGAAAATTATTAATTCGAGGATTTCATATCATAAATATAGGCTTCCTATTGATTGATAGTCTGCGTACCTGTTTGAGGAGATTATATTTTAACCAAGTGTCCCAATGTGATAAGGCATCATACGACCAATTGTAAGTTTGGTGATTCAACCAAATTTCTTGTCTCTGTGTCGATACAATTAATAAGTGCTACGTGTACATATATTATAATATGCACGGAGGTATGACATAACTTGCTACGTGCTACGAGATTACATGTTTTGGGTTGTGCATCGAGAATGCCTCCTATAATACGTGACATATGATATTATTATATTATTTTCCCAACACGGGTATAGTATGTAGGCCAACAACCATAATGTGGTTAGGATGTTTGTTTGATTGATTTATTACATTACATTACGCTTGGAGGAATCTAGATTTGGCTCTCGAGCAACAAGGTAGATTCGTACATAGCGTACACGTACCACGGTGTGTCATCTAAGGAGGAAGATCATGAAACCATGACACAATGAACTAACTAACTAAGCTATACATCAAGCTTGCTACCCCTCACCTTGCTCTATCTATGCATATTGTTATTACTGAAGTTGCTGTGCCTTGTTGTTGTTGCTGAAGCTCTTGCTGTTGTTGATCTAGCTTGTCATGCCCCAGTCCCAAAATATACGGGACTAAGTCACGTGACAATAGCCAGCTGTCACATCTCCGAGGATATCCCAATTTAATGGATCCTAACGAAGAGTTCTACGCTGTCCTAAAATACTAACATATCCAATATCAGTCAATCAACAGGTAAACTAATCTCATCCATAATATAAACAGCAAGAAGTACTAAATAAACTGCTGAAAGATAAATATCAGTCTCAAGATATCATAGTACAACCAATAATGTCTGGTAGGGACAAACCCACTACTATGACGAAATAAAGTACTGAAATGATAAATAAAAGATAATGACTAGGGCATCGGCTGACTAGATAGGGATGCTCCCAATCCTAGGTAGAAGGCCTACCAAGGGATCATGGAAACTCTGTCGGCTGCACCTCTAACTCCTCGGCGGTAGTGAACCTCGTCTCCTGTCCTGGTCCATACACTTTGGGGTAGTAAGCCTCATCCAAATCTGGAAAGGTATCAGGTCCTCAGAGGGACGTAACAAGATACATAGAAGCATGCCATATATAAATACTGAATAAAGTAAATACAATAAAGGGTGTGCTAACCAATCTAATTGAATGCAATGTGAGATCAACTTTGGTACGTATGAGTAGGTGAAGGCATAACGTCCATACCGCTCCAAAGAACGGGAAATCTGCAAGTATATATACGTCCATACCACTCCGAAGAACGGAGAATCTGAATAGTATAACATCCATACCGCTCCGAAGAACGGGAAATCTGTAAGTATATATACGTCCATACCGCTCCGAAGAATGGGGAATCTGAATAAAGGGAGTCATTAGATCCGTGGATCCTCCGGATACTACGGATTCCAATGGGTGTATCCCATACGCCTACTAGTGGTCCTCCCCTCCCAATGTAAATATGCAAATCAAATACTCGACGTGCATACCACGTATCTATATGCCAGTCTCTACTAACATAAAATATAAACCTGAATTATGTACTAACCTTGATTCATGTCACACGCACTGATAGCTAGTCGAGTACGCTAACCCGTATCCCAATATGAATGTCACTGTAAAACGTGTAAGAGTGTCAGGTCTCGGAAGATATCAGGATATCCTCCAATGGGGTGAGTCTGCTAGTGACTAGGTCAAGTATACTAAATCATCGACGCATTCCGTCGACTGCACTGAGTCAATCTCGGACGCGCCCAGTCACATGAAATAAAGCAACAAGATATCATACAATATATGCAGCATTTAATGTAAACAGTAAAATATGGCAAGGTATCTTGCCTGAGTCCTTAAGCTGCGAATGCCAAAAGCCAGTTCCTGCAGTGTCTCCGGGCTGATCCAATGATCCTAAACACAATATAATATAGCAACCCAACATCAGACACTAAATAATACATACACGACTATGACGTTGCTCTTAGGTGTTGACGTAAGTTCATAGTGGATCGACCACAGGGTCGCGTATGCACGTAGCTAAGATGCATGCGTGCCCTGTCCTCTGTTACTGTGTACCTCACGTCAATAAATTACTAAATTATGGTTTACGAAACTACACTACGTCTTGTTAAATTATACTTCATTATTCCCCATGCATAATGTACTAAGTCTATGTCTACGCTTTTAGGTGGGATACAAGTTTCTTGTACAGGTCATATGGTCAGAATAATTATTAACTATAAATTTCCATTTAATCTAATTAAACATTCATACTTATATACATATGGTGTACTGTGATTTAGTTGTGCCGTCATCCGACACAACGACACGGTTGTTATAATTTATCAATCATACAATGAAGGAGGGGGTGTTTATCAATAGTAGTCGAGGGGGTATTGTCCAGTTGATGTCAGTCCTCCGGTGCGGTTGCTCCGGCGTCGTGCGGCAACTCCGACAGCAGCGGCAGCAACAGCAACGACAGTGGTCACAGCAGTAGCTACAGCTGCTTGGTCGGCAGAAAATGGCACCTGGGTGGCGGTCAGGCCGTGGGGGAGGTTGGGGTTGGTCTGACGATGGTTTTGGGCAGTGCTGGAGGAGGTTGGGGCAGTCGGGATCAGTCGGGTTCGGGTTAGGCAGAGTGGATGCCGACAATGGGGACGGTGATGGTACGCTGGTGATAGTAGTACCGGGGTGGTGGAGTGCAGGCGGCGGTCGTGGTAGTGGGAGTGGCGACTTAAGGTGGTGGTGAGGGTGTTTGTGTAGTCGGAGGTGGTGGGTGTCCGGTCGGGAAAGAGGGGGCTCGGGTTAAGTGTTCGGCTAGGGTATGGGGGGAGGGTAATGAATAGTTAGTTTTAGGGTTATATGGTAGAAGACGTGTATTTATATGTGGGGAAGTTTGTGGGCTGGCATCGAGGCTTGGGCCGACCAGGACTCATGGAAGTGGGGGCTGGTCCACATGAAAGGGAGCACGTGGGCTGGGTTAGGTCCTGTTTGAGGTAGAATTAGCCTTTAATTTAATTAAATTAAAATAATTGCACATGGTTTTTCCTAATGCATTGAAGACATATAAAACTAGATTTGGGGTGGAACACAAGAGTCGTGGGCGTAGCAGGCTTGGTGTAGGCTAATACCCTAATTTGGGTACTAGGGAATTGGGTTGTGGTTGTTCCTCAATTTAAATAAATCCTATATTTGTCGAGGGGATTTACAATCTACCCTCCTCAGAGCATTTTGTCCTCGAAATTAACACATACGTATGGTAAGAACTAAAGACTGAATTTAAAATGCTACATTATACCTAGGCCTTCGAAGAGGTGGGGGTAACACTGGCGAATATTCTCCTCACGTTCCCAGGTTAACTCACCTGTGTATAATGCCTCCATGCAACACAAACTAGGGGAATATTCTGTCCTCGCAATACCTTCTCACTTCTATCTAGAATCTCCATAGGCTCCTCTTCGTATGATAGGCTCGGGTCAACTGTGATTTCGTAATGATCAAGCACATGACTCGGATCTGGTATGTACCTTCTTAGCTGAGATACATGGAAGACGTCATGGACTCCATCCAAAGTCTGCGGCAAGGCTAACCTGTAAGTAACCTCTCCGACGCGTTCTAACACGTCGAATTGTCCGATGTACCTCGGACTCATCTTTCTTCTGCCTCCGAATCTGATAGTCCCTCGAGTAGGCGAGATCTTTAGAAATACGTGATCTCCAACCTGAAACTCTAAGGGTCGTTGATGTGCATTCGCCCAATGCTTCTGCCTGTCTTGTGCTGCTCGTAGGTGCCCTTGGATCTTCTTCACCTTTTCTACTGTACGAACAACCAACTCTGGTCTGAGAATCTGTCGCTCGCCTATATCACTCCAGCATACTGGAAAACGACACTTCCTTCTATACAACGCTTTATAGGGAGCCATTTGGATGCTCGCTTGATAGTTGTTGTTATAGGAAAACTCGACCAAATGCAAATGGTCCTCCCATGATCCTTCAAAATCAAGCATGCACGCTCTCAACATGTCTTCCAACGTCTGAATGGTGTGCTCGGACTGACCATCTGTCTGTGGGTGATACGCTGTGCTAAACTTCAGGCGGGTACCGAGACTCTCTTGCATACTCCGCCAAAAGTAAGATATGAACCTCGTATCCCTGTCAGACACGATACTAACTGGCACTCCGTGCAGTCGCATAATGTCTCTCATGTACATGTCTGCTAAGACCTCTGTAGATTGCCCAACTCTGAAAGGTAAAAGTGTGCAGACTTGGTAAGTCTATCCACGATTACCCATACTGTATTACGGCCACTAGGACTCCTCAGAAAACCCGTAACAAAGTCCATAGTGATGTGCTTCCATTTCCACTCCGGTATAGGTAGCGGTTGAAGTAATCCTGCAGATCTCTAATGCTCAGCCTTGACTTGCTGACACACTAGGCACTTAGCCACAAAGCGTGCTATTTCCCTCTTTATTTTATGCCACCAGTAGTACTGCCTTAAGTTCCTGTACATCTTCGTGCCTCCTGGATGAATAGAGAAGATCGAACTATGTGCTTCTGTCATCAACTCCTGCCAAAGTTCTCCATTTGGTACATAGAGATGGTCTCCACATCTCAAGGTTCTGTCTTTATGTATCCGCAGTCCTGTCTGTAATCCAGCCTCTGTCCTCTGTCTGAGCCTTTGAAATCTGGCATCTGTCGGCAAAGCAGCCTTGATCCTCTCCACTAATGTCGACTGCAACTGAAAACTCGACAACTGTCCGTCTACTCCGGACATAACAACTTTTATACCCTTCTGTTCTAAATCTCTCAACAAATATTGTTGGGTAGTTAAGAAGAATGCCATGGGTCTTCTGCTCAACGCGTCAGCTACTACGTTGGCCTTTCCCGGATGGTACTGTAGCTCAATTTCGAAGTCTGTCATCACCTCGAGCTAACGTCTCTGTCTCTGATTAAGGTCCTTCTGGGTGTAGACGTACTTTAGGCTTTTGTGGTCAGTAAATATCTCCACTCTTTCTCCATATAAGTAGTGCCTCCAAAGCTTCAAAGCAAAGATCACTGCTGCAAGCTCCAAGTCGTGGGTGGGGTAGTTCTTCTCATGTGTCCTCAACTGTCTAGAGGCATAGGCTATATCCTTCCCATGCTACATCAAGACGCATCCTAGTCCTTTCCCGCATGCATCGCTATAGATCATGAATCATCCAGGTCCAGACGGTATGGTCAAGATAGGTGCTGTAGTCAAACGCTTCTTTAGTTCATCGAATGCCTTTTGACACTCCTCTGTCCAAGTGAACTCCTGCTCCTTACGGGTCAAGCGGGTCATCGACTCTGCAATCTTTGCGAAGTTCTCTACGAACCTCTGGTAATATCCGATAAGTCCTAGGAAACTCCTCACTTCTGAGACATTGGTATGGGTCGGCCATGTCTCTACCGATGAAATCTTCGCCGGATCTACTGAAATGCCCTCTCATGAGATGACGTGTCCAAGAAAAATGACACGATCTAGAAGAAACTCGTACTTGCTCAGCTTGGCATAAAGCCTCTCTCTTCTCAGCGTCTCTAACACTAGTCTCAAGTGCTCTTCGTGCTCCTCGTTGCTCCTCGAATACACCAAAATGTCGTCGATGAAGACTACCACAAACTGGTCTAAGTATTGGTGGAAGACCCTGTTCATCAAGTTCATAAATACAGCCAGTGCATTCGTCAATCCAAAAGGCATCACTAAGAACTCGTAGTGACCATAACGAGTCCTGAATACTATCTTTTGAATGTCTTCTCTTCACACCTTTACTTGATGATAACCTGATCTAAAGTCGATCTTTGTGAACACTACTGCTCCTGTCAACTGGTCGAATAAATCGTCAATCCATGGCAGGGGGTACTTATTCTTGATAGTCAAAGCATTAAGGGCTCTGTAATCAATGCACATATGTACTGTTCCATCCTTCTTAGGTACAAACAACACTGGTGCTCCCCAAGGTAATGCATTGGGACGGATAAACCCCTTGCTCTACAACTCCTCCAATTGTAGCTTCATCTCATCTAACTCTTTCTTCGCCAATTGGTATACATTAGAAGATACCGGTGCTGCTCCGGGTACTAGCTCAATGGTGAACTTTACGTCTCTATCTGGCAGTAAGCCTGGCGATTCTTTCGGAAACACATCCTTGAATTCTATAACTATTGGTGGGGGTGCAATCTCCATAGTCATGCAAGTTCCAGCTATCTATCCTACTCTTTGTTCGACGGTCCCTCGTATGTACTTGAACTCTGGTTGATCTGGCGGTCTAAAAGTGACGCTACCTTTCCGATAATTCAATACGACATTATACTGGCTTAACCAGTCCATGCCTACTACAACATCAAAGTACGACATAGGCAACACCAGGAATCGTGCTCTCATCTCTCTACCACATACGACTATCGAACACATTCTAATAGTGCCGGTAACCAGCACGATACCTTCTCCGGTAAGAATCTACCAACTTTTAGGTAAGGGGAAAGTAGCTACTCTATGCATTGCTATGAATCTACTACATATAAATGATAATGTAGCTCCAGAATCAAATAATACAATCGCAGGTAATGAGGCAACTAAAATGGTACCTGTGATTACTTCTCTTTCTATTTCCTCCTCAGTAGCTGCTAATGCAAAGGCTTGTCCCTGTCTCTGTCCTCCGGTCTGCTATCAGGCTCGATCGAATTGTGCCTGCTATGGGGCCAAGGGTGGTCCCCTCTGAAATCCTCCAGGTTCTGGTGGACGCTGTCCTCCTGGCAGGGGTAGTATCCTCCCAACTGGTGCTGCTGGCCTCTGTCCTGTCTGCGGGGCTATGTCTCTGCGCTATGGGCAGTCTCGGGTATAGTGCTGGCTCGCTCCATAAATCATGCATATTCCTAGTCTCTTTCGGCAGTCCTTCTGGTAATGTCCTCTCTTATCGCAGTAGTTGTAAGACGGAAGCTCATTTTGCTGGAATGGTGCTATCCTTTGCTATGTCTGCACTCCGGGATGACGGATCGGTCCTCCTGTTCTGGGCTGGGCTCTGATTGCTGTGGTCATGCAGGGACGTCTAGCTCCTCTGGCAATGGCCTCCTGGATCCTTGCTTCTGCAAGAACCTCCTCGTAAGAAATCCTCACCTGTGTGGTGTTATACCTCTGTAGCTCAAAATTGAGTCCATGATAGAATCTATGGGCTTTCTTTAGATCATTGGGTATCAGGACGGCACCAAATCTGCTAAGACGGCTGAATTTCGCGTCATATGCATCCACAGTCATATTCCCTTGTTCTAAATGTAGAAATTGGGAGTACAAGGCATTCCTAACTGTGGCTACAAAATACTTCACATTTAAGTATTCTAAGAACTGCTCCCAAGTCTGGTTCTTGCCTACACTGCGCTCAATAAAATTCTAACAGTGATGGGCATTGCCTTTTAGTTGGGCCCTCAATGCCGTCATCTAAATATCTGGGTGCAGTTGTGATGCCTATAGTAGCATTTCCCTATTGGCGACCCAATCGGAGATCTGTTCTGCAGTCTCATTGCCTGAGAAGGTATCTGGTCCCATCTGTCAGAACTATCTAACAGTGCCACCTGTCTAGGCTGGTGGAGGTGCTGGTACGGGTGCTGGGATAGGTGTCCTCTCTAGTACTGCCATCAAACTCTGCCTCAATGTCTTTGTCTGATGCCACTGTGCTTGCATCATAGTCTGAAGGAACTGTAGCATCTGTGGCTGTCCGTCTAGCTGTGGCATCTGGGGTGTGTAGGGTGGAGGTGGTGGTAAGGAAATCTCTGGCTGTGTAGTAGGCGTCTCCTCAGATGTCGGCCTCTCAGTCTGCGGCATCGGTATAGCTCCTGAAGTCTGGCCCTCACAATGCTGCGTGGGGATCGTCTGGGAAGTCTGTCCCTCGTTCTGTGGTGTAGGATCGCCTTGAGAAGCATCGTGCCAATGTATCATCGGGGTCTGTAGCGGGGGTTGCCCTTGGGGTACCTCCTCTCTTTGGGTGGTGTTGTCTGGCACCGCGGTACTGGGTGCTCCTCGTCCACTACACAAATTCATCTTACTGCAAGAGATAGGATTTCATCAAAAGATAACGGAATCAAATAAACAGGATGCAGATATTTAGAAGTAACACAAAGGAAGCACAAAAAAGTAATCAGAGTGGATGAGACCTAAAAATTTTCTATCCTATAGCAGGTCGCTGGGTACGTTACCATACCACAAGCGAATTAGTTGACATGCATGGGCCACCACTAAAACCATGTCACGCCCCAGTCCCAAAATACACGGGACTAAGTCACGTGATAATAACCAGCTGTCACGTCTTCAAGGATATCCCAATTGAATGGATCCTTACGAAGAGTGCTACGCTGTCCTAAAATACTAACATGTCCAATATCAGTCAATCAATAGGTAAACTAATCTCATCGACAATATAAACAGCAAGAAGTACTAAACAAACTGCTGGAAGATAAATACCAGTCTCAAGATATCATAGTACAACCAATAATGTCTGGTGGAGACAAACCCACTACTATGATGAAATAAAGTACTGAAATGATAGATAAAAGATAATGACTAGGGCATCGACTGACTAGATAGGGATGCTCCCAATCCTAGGTAGAAGGCCTACCAAGGGATCACAAAAACTCTGACGGCTGCACCTCTAACTCCTCTGTGGTAGCGAACCTCGTCTCCTGTCCTGGTCCGTACACTATGGGGTAGTAAGCCTCGTCCAAATCTGGAAAGGTGCTAGGTCCTCAGAGGGACATAACAAGATACATTGAAGCATGCCATATATAAATACTGAATAAAGTAAATGCAATAAAGGGTGTGCTAACCAATCTAAGTGAATACAATGTGAGGACAACTTTGGTACGTATGAGTAGGTGTAGGCATAACGTCCATACCGCTCCGAAGAACGGGGAATCTGCAAGTATATATACGTCCATACCACTCCAAAGATCGGGGAATCTGAATAGTATAACGTCTATACCGCTTTGAAGAACGGAGAATCTGCAATTATATATACGTCCATACCTCTCCGAAGAACAGGGAATCTAAATAAAGGGAGTCATTGGATCCGTGGCTCCTCCGGATACTACGGATTCCAATGGGTGTATCCTATATGCCTACTAGTGGTCCTCCCCTCCCAATATAAATACACAAATCGAATACTCGACGTGCATACCACATATCTATATGCCAGTCTCTGCTAACATAAAATATAAACCTGAATTATGTACTAACTATGATGCATGTCACACGCACTGATAGCTAGTCGAGTACGTGAACCCGTATCCCAATATGAATATTACTGTGAAACGTGTAAGAGTGTCAGGTCTCGGAAGATATTAAAGTATCCTACAATGGGGTGAGTCTGCTAGTGACTAGGTCAAGTATACTAAATCATCGACGCATTCCATCGACTGCACCGAGTCAATCCCGGACGCGCACAGTCACATGAAATAAAGCAACAAGATATCATACAACATATGCAGCATTTAATGTAAATAGTAAAATATGGCAAGGTATCTTGCCAGAGTCCTTAAGCTGTAAATGCCAAAAGCCGGTTCCTGCAGTGTCTCCGGGCTGATCCAATAATCCTAAACACAATATAATATAGCAACCCAGCATCAGACACTAAACAATACATACACGACTACGACGTTGCTCTTAGGTATTGACGCAAGTTCACGGTAGTTCGACTACAGGGTCGCGTGCACATAGCTAAGATGCATGCGTGTCCTATCCTCTGTCACTGTGTACCTCACGTCAATAAATCACTAAATTATGGTTTACGAAACTATACTACATCTTGTTAAATTACATTTCATTATTCCCCATGCATAATGAACTAAGTATATGTCTACGCTTTTAGGTGGGATACAAGTTCCTTGTACAGGTCATATGGTCAGAATAATTATTAACTATAAATTTCCATTTAATCTAATTAAACATTCATACTTATATACATATGGTGTACTGTAACTTAGTTGTGTCGTCATCCGACATGACAATACGGTTGTTACGATTTATCAATCATACAACAAAGAAGGGGGTATTTACCAATCGTAGTCGAGGGGGTGCTGTCCAGTCGACGTCAGTCCTCCGGTGCGGCGGCTCCAGCATCGTGCGGCAACTCCGGCAGCAGCGGCAGCAACAACAATGGCAGTGGTCGCAGCAGCAGCTACAGCTACTTGGTCGGTAGAGAACGGCGCCTGGGTGGCGGTCAGGCCGTAGGGGAGGTCGGGGTTGGTCTGACGATGGTGTTGGGCGGTGCTGGAGGCGGTTGGGGCAGTCGGGATCAGTCGGGTTCGAGTTAGGAGGAGTGGATGCCGGCAATGGGGACAGTGATGGTACGCTAATGATGGTGGTGCTGGGGTGGTGGAGTGCAGGCGGTGGTCGTGGTAGTGGGAGTGGCGACTTAAGGTGGTGGTGAGGGTGTTTGTGTAGTCATTGGCGGTGGGTGTTCGATCGGGAAAGAGGGGGCTCGGGTTAGGTGTTCGGCTAGGGTATGGGGGAAGGGTAATGAATAGTTAGTTTTAGGGTTCTATGGTAGAAGATGTGTATTTATATGTGGGAAAGTTTATGGGCTGGCCTCGAGGCTTGGGTCGGCCAGGACTCACGGAAGTGGGGGCTGGTCCACATGAAAGAGAGCACGTGGGCTGGGTTAGGTCCTGCTTGAGGTGGAATTGGCCTTTAATTTAATTAAATTAAAACAATTGCACATGGTGTTTCCTAATGTATTGAAGACATATAGAACTAGATTTGGGGTGGGATACAAGAGTCGTAGGCGTAGTAGGCTTGGTATAGGCTAATACCCTAATTTGGGTACTAGGGAATTGGGTTGTGGTTGTTTCTCAATTTAAATAAATAATACATTTGTCGAGGGGGTTTACATAGTTGCTACTACTATAGCTGCTACATGCTGTTGCTACTGCAGTTACTGATACTGCTTTGCTGCTCATTGTTGCACTGCATCTCCTTGCTGCAGCAACCCGAGATGATGCTGCCACATTGCTTTATTGCTAGCATGCTACTAGTGCTACAGCTGTAGTTGCTGCTATTGCTATATTACTGTAGTTGCTGGTGCTGCAACATGCTATTGTAGGCTTGCTGCCTCTCCATGTTGTTGTTGTTGTGCTGCTTCAGTTGCTGTTACTTCTTGATGTTGCTGTTGCCTTAGTAACCCGACCCCCTCCTAGCACACACACACACACACATATCTATGCACACACAATATAAGTATATATATATATAAACATATATATAAACTAGATACAATACACACACACACACACACACACACACACACACATATATATATATATATACACACACACATCTACATATATATACATAAATGTTACATAACACTAGAGATACAAATACACCATACATATATACAACTCTCTATGAATATATATAATCACCACTATACATATATATCTATCTATCTATATATATATATATCCATAACTTACACACACACACACACACACACATATATATATATATATAAAACCATCAATCACCATACATATACATATATAAATATACAATTATAATACTCTAATAGCTATAAACAATTATATTGAAATGCAAGAAACCAAACACGTGGAGTGCATCGTACTGTATCACACTAGATCTATGATATGATTGCGATACGAGTCCACCAAACCACCAAATATACTTCGAAGGACATGAATAAGTCTAAAATAATAATTATGAATAATATAAAGAGCTAATTATACATTTACGTGTCTGTGTCAAAATATGATATGCTCAACCCCCCATTATCTGAAGAAAACCCCTAAATTAACCCGTATCTCAAAATTGTTGGGATACGGCCTACACGTATCCAATTGTGGATACGACACAAGACACACAAAATCAAACACATATCAATTTGGTCTAATTGACCTATTAACAAACACAAGATGTGTCAATCTCAGAATTCTTCCAAAATTGACATAAAATAATACATAACTTTCTCCGTTGGCCCCCTATGAATCTAATTCTAATTTTTATGGATAGCCTTAGCATATGGGGTAGTTTCTAATAATTAAAATATAGATTTAGAGTCTAATTAACAGTAAAAACTAAATTGTGCCTATTAGAAGATGGATTCCTTATAAAATCTCTAAATTGGGTGAAAAGAGCCTTCAACTTATAGATCCTTGCTTCTCCTTCTAGATCGTTGATTCCTTCTTGTAGATCCTTGCTCTACTCCCTCCAATGATTATTTGGAAAGAAATTGAGAAGAAATTTGGGTGAAATTTGATGTAGAAATAAGGAAATTTGGAAGAGAAAATTCTATATCTAGATTTAAAATAAAAATGAAGAGAGAAATTTGTTTCTCTCCCTTTAAAACATGGTTGGCCACTTAGCCCCCTTTTCAAGATACTATGTAAAGTTTTAAATACCCCTTGGGGCCTCTCATGAAGAAATAATTAAGGAGGAAAGGTTCTAGTCTAATGGGTTTAACTTAATTAATCATCCTCCTAATGAATGAGCTTCTAATTGGGCTTAATTCTAACTAAATTTAAATGTTGGTACATTGATCAAATCTAAACTAGTTAGGCCCACTAACACAAGTCCAAAACAATATACTAACATCTAACAAAAATTAAATAAATAATAAATAAATATACAATATGCTCAATATTTAATTAATTATGAAATGACCAAATATCCTTTCCTAGAAAATATGGTAGTGACAAGTCTACCCCCCTTAAAATAATTTTGTCCTCAAAATTTAAAGACGAAACTATCCCAGAAAATAGACAAAACAGAACAAAAAATAACAGAACATACCTCAAGGCACAAACAAATATGGATAACGCTCTCGCATTTCATCCTCTCTCTCCCAGGTAGACTTCCCTAGAGAGTGATGCCTCCATACGATGCGTACCAAGAAAATAGTCTAGTTTTTCAGCACCTTCTCTCTCTGATCCAGAATCTCAACTGGATGCTCTGGATAGCTAAGAGTATGGCCCATCTCTATCTTCGAGTGATCTAACACGTGACTAGGATCCGCCACGTACTGTCTCAACTGTGACACTTGAAATACGTTATGCATACCCTCTAATGTAGATGACAAGTCTAGTCTGTAAGCAATTGCATTGACCCTCTCGAGAATAGTGAAATGTCTGATGAATCACGGATTAAGCTTCCCGCCTCCACCGAAGCGAATCGTGCCTCGTATCGGAGAAATTCTTAAAACACAAAACCACCAACCTAGAACAAAATACTACCATAAGAACTTAATCTATAACAAAAAACCAATATCAAGCAAAAAATAAAAATCTAAAACTATACCACAAACTCCAAAGGTCTCCGGTGGCTATCGGCCCAATGCCGTGTCTGTCCTGTGCCACTCGAAGTATGTCTCTGATCAACTTAACATTCTCCTCTGTATCCACATCCATCTCTGGCCCTAGGAAATCTCTCTCTCCAATATTGTCCCATGACAAAGGAGTACGACATCTCCGACCGTACAGAGCCTCAAATGGTGGCATCTCTATACTAGCCTGGTAGCTGTTGTTGTAAGCAAACTCTACCAAATGGAGATGGTCCTCCCAAGATCCCCCAAAATCTAGTACATAGATATGCAACATATCCTCGAGAGTCTGAATAGTCCTCTTTGACTTTCCATCTATCCGGGGATGATATGTAGTACTGAACTTGAGCTTGGTGTCTAAGCTCGCCTACAAACTCCTCCAAAAATGAGAAGTAAAATGACTATCTCGACCAGAGACTATGCTGACAGAAATCCCATGTATCCTGATGGTCTGCCTCACATACATCTTTGACAGCTTCTCCGTAGACAAGCCCATATTGAAAGGCAAAAAGTGGGCCGACTTGTTCAACCTGTTAGCGATGACCCAAATTGTGTCTTTTCTTCCTGGAGATCGTGGAAGTTCGGACACAAAATCCATAGTAATGTGCTCCCACTTTTACTCTGGAATAGGTAATGGCTGAAGTAAACTACCTGGCCTCTGCCTTTTTGATTTTACCTGCTAGCACACTAAGCATCTGGATACAAATTGTGCCACTTCCACTTCCCTCTTCATGCCATAACACCACACACTTTCTCGTATATCCCAATATATCTTATTACGATACGCTTTCTGCAATACCTCCTTACGCAGCTCGCCACTAGGCACAGATAATCTAATACCATGCCGCAAAGAACCATCCTCAGCAATGGTAAAATCATCCTCCAATCCTGCTCTCACCTTAGCTCTGATGCTCCTCAGAGATACATTCTCATACTGGGCTGCCTTGATCATGTCCATCAATTCTGAGTATATATGTAACCCCCACATTTGCATAACAAAACCAGGAACTATTAGCTCAATGTCCAAGCTCTCCAAGTCCCCCAACAAATATTGATCCCGCGTCAACAATATAGCTACCGGATACTTTCTCAAGGTATCGACAACTAC
Organism: Iris macrosiphon; assembly: GCA_036927795.1. NCBI lineage: Eukaryota > Viridiplantae > Streptophyta > Magnoliopsida > Asparagales > Iridaceae > Iris > Iris macrosiphon. Next base: position 65,696,018 of record JAYESA010000017.1, on the reverse strand, counting down.
ATTGGCTTTTCTAGGATGATACTGCAAAGATATATCAAAATCCTTTATCAGTTTCAACTATCGATGCTGCCTCATGTTCAACTCCTTCTGAGTGAAAACGTACTTCAAGTTATTGTGGTCTGTGAAGATCTCCATACGCTCTCCATACAAATAGTATTTCCACAACTTTAGGACAAAGATGACTGCTGCCAACTCTAAATTATAGATAGGATAGTTCTTCTCATGAGGACGCAATTGCCTGGATTCATAGGCAATCACTTTTCTATTCTGCTGAAGAACATAACCTAGAACTTTTCCCGATGTATCACTATAAATAGTAAAACCTCCAGACCCTGATGACAATGTCAAAATAGGAGCAGACTTTAACCTCTCCTTCAATTCCTCAAAAGTAACCTGGCACTCCTCTGTCCAAACAAATTCTACATCCTTCTTGGTGAGTCTAGTCATTGGCTCGGTAATCCTCAAAAATATTGCACAAACTTTCTGTAGTAACCTGCCAAACCCAAGAAACTTTTGATCTCTACTACTGAACTCGGGATATTCCAAGACTCCACTGCTGCGATCTTCTTCGGATCCATTAAAATTGCATCACCAATCATAACATGTCCTAAGAACTCTATATTGTCCAGGAAGAACTTACACTTAGACAGCTTCTCATACAACATTTTCTTCCTCAGCACATCCAACATAATCCGTAAATGCTCCTTGTGCTCCTCTGATGTCTTCAAGTATATGAGTATGTCACAGATGAATACCACCAAAAATTATCAAGGTACTGATAGAATACCTTGTTCATCAAATTCATAAATATCGTGGGCCATTAGTCAACCCAAACGACATCACCATGAACTCATATTGGCCATACCGAGTCCTAAAAGCAGTCTTCGGAATATCCTCCGGTTTTACTTTTACCTGGTGGTAGCCTGATCTCAAGTCTATCTTATAAAATACCTTGGAACCACTCAACTGATCGAATAGGTCATCAATCCGTGGCAACGGATATTTATTCTGGATAGTGAGATTATTCAATGCCCTATAATTGATGCATATATGCACCGATCCATCCTTCTTTGGTATAATTAATACCTGGGCTCTCCACGGTGAAGAACTAGATCTGGTAAACCCCTTATCCTGTAACTCATCCACTTGCTTCTTCAGCTCGACCATCTCGCTATTGTTCACTCTATAGACATGCTGTAAAATTGGTTCTACACCTGACACCAAGTCTATAGAGAACTCAATATCTCGATCTGACAGCAATCCTGGCAATTTCTCAGAAAATATATCCAAGAACTCTGTTATTAATAGATTATCTTCCACCATAGCTCCACAGATGATGCTTTCTTCCTGCTCTATAACTCCTCTAGCAAACTCAAAATCTGGCTCTCCTAGTGAGCTAAACAAAACTCTACCTCCTCTACAATCTATACTAGTATGGTACCTACTCAACCGATTTATCCCGAGTATAATGTCATAGTTTGGAAGTGGCATTACAAGTAGACACACACTCAGCTCCCTTGTAAATATCACTAACCAGGATAATACCTCCCCCGGTCTTGATCTTGCAAGTCCTAAGCAAAGAATCAGCTACCAAATGATGCTTCAGAGAAAAAAAATAGATACAAAACTATGGAAAGTACCACAATCAATATGGCACATGATGTATGCATTCAAAGAATGACAGTTAAAGATCAAATATTAATATCAAGGAAGAACAGTTAAAATAAATCAATAGAGTTTTTCTTAGATGTGATTGAGTATTCTCAGCCTGTAACCTATATCTTATATCCTATATCCTGCAAAAGGCTCGTAATAGCACTCAAATAAGAGTACCACTACGAATTACACTAATTGCGACCTTGAAGAGACCTATATGTGCTACCACTAAAAATATGTCATAACCCGTACCCAATGTAGGGATGCAAGTAGTGAACAACGCCCAGCCTAAGCCGCAACATCGGTGGTAGAATACTGTTTTGGTAAACTATCTATCTAATAATTATGACATAACAATGCCACCAATGTAATATGAATATACTCAATCATAGATCTATAGATAGAATAAAGCAATAATATGATAAAAGAATAGAAGAATCACAAATACAACTCACAAGACCAAAATAATATCCAATGAGTCAGAGAAAGACTAATAACAATGCTGGAGACAAATCCAGTACAAAAGGAAACTAACTACTAAGTGTTTAGGATAATAAACGAGAAAAGATTTGGTGATGTGCAAAACAAGGTCTTGTACGAAGACCCGCCCTTCTTTTATGTTTACAAACAAGAATGTACAAATTTAATCCTATACGAGGATGTCTAAGTACAATTTATTTAATCTGGATAAATATTGCTATAGGTGTCTGATCTGCGGTCGATCACTTTAGCCCTTGGACCACACGATGTTTTGAAGAAGTGTCGTGGAAGACAGAAAGCAGCTTCGAAGGTTGCTAATGATGGTGGATGCCCGATGCCAAAGTCGTCGATCCCTTCTCTTTGCCTGAGCTATGGATTCTACTCTCTCTCTCTCTCTCTTTTGATCTCCTTCTCCTATTTCTCCTTTTAATTTGTTGACCTGTTCCTCTGTTGATAGAGGTCTCTATTTATAGAGTTTTTAGTGGCAGTGACCACACAGTCGGCATAGAAACCGAGTAGTGGAAAGTACAGCACCCTTTTACACGACGGTTTAAAATAACCAATGCCTGCGTATAGATGACCTTCTGCGTGAGCATGTGACGCGTGTCCAACTAAAGAACAAACGCGTATAGCTGCTGCGAAGATCACGGCGTAGAGGCCACGTAGGTAGTTATCCCTTGTATAGAAGAGGTTGGCGTAGAAGCTAAATGACTGTCACCATGGCGTAGAAGCCAAAATAGGCATAGAAGCCGAGTAGGTGTAGAAGCCGAGTGGGCATAGAAGCCGAGTGGGCATAGAAGCCGAGCAGGCGTAGAAGCCGAGTGGGCATGGAAGCCGAGGAGGCGTAAAAGCCGAGACGATGTGGACGTTTTTAGCCGAAATGATGGCTCTTGGAGATATAATCAAATTTCTTACATTAAATGCAGAGATCTGCCCCCTTCCTGCGCATTAAATGCAGAGGCGTGTTTTCGAAGCTTTGTTGTCCCACAGATTTACTATCATTCTGCGTATTAAATGCAGATACGTGCCTCGAACTTTGTACGAAGAGAAACTGATGACGTGACAGCCTGCTTGTCTTCCGCGAAGCGTAAACAGCTCACATCTGCCTGTGTAAAACTAGGCAGCGTATCCCCTTGTCTGTGTAAAAGCAGTTTACGCAAAGGGGATGCCACTAGAAGACGGTTCGGTAACATTTAATCAAATCCCCAGCATTAAATATGGAGATCTGCCATTATCCTGTGCATTAAATGCAGAGGCGTGTTTTGAAGGTCTGTCACTTGGCCTGCGCATGGTGCAGAGATGTACCTCGGGCATCTGTCAGTATTCGGTACTTTAAATGCAGAGACGTGCCTTAAGAACCTGTCACCGCTCTGTGCATAAAATGTAAAGACGTGCCTCGAATCCCGTACGAGGTACAGCTTTTGATATGGCAGGCCGTTTATCTTCTGCGAAGCATAAATAGCTCACATCTGCTTGTGTAAAACTAGGCAGCGTATCCCTTCGTATGTGTGAATGTGGTTTACGCAGAGGAAATGGCAGTAAATGACAGCCTGGGTAGCAGTGCCGCGCCATCATTATAGCCGTCGCTTGGGTAGCCGTGTAGTACTTTTTGTCAGAAGTCCAGACGTCAGGTTCATTGCATAATCTGACAGGTTCATTTCAAAGAATACAAAGCGTCCCTCGTACACTTCAATGTTGTATTGAAAGCGGATGAGCTTTACGCCATAAAGGCGATGAAGAACCCTGTTTATGCTGAAGTAGCCTGGACATAATGCTTTACGCGGATGGTCCTCGAGCTCATATTTTACGCTGTGCTCAGCAGAAAAGCTCTGTTGCACGCTGATGGCTCTGTGGTCCTCTGTTTATGCTGCTCTGCCTCAATACACTGCATATAGCTATCCCGCGTATTTTTTATGCTTCTACAAGACCCCCTTCAAAGCTTTTAAATTCCTCGTAATTTGAAATGCTTTGAATGAAGCATGAACCGTCCCTCGTAACTCAAAACGCTCTAAATAGAGCCTGAAACGGTCAAACCTGACACATTTTTTCATGGCTGACTTTATGGCGGAGTTATTGGGGATCGGTGATCTCTTTCGTCTATAAAAAGGCTGAGGAGTTCTTCTGTTCTTCCCACACTTTCTTCACTACACAGAGATGATGGCCGGAGTTCGTCGGGTCGACTTGAGGAAGAAGGAGATCATACAACGATGGATCATTGAAGGATATCATAGCCTTCTTTGCTCGGGATAATTAGCAACTTTGTATGGTGGTTCTTCGGGAGAGAAGAAGGGTCGCATTTCGCCATGCCGTTTGCAAGCGGTACCTTCTCCCGTTACCCGTGGACGAGGGTCGGCAAACTGGCGGCTGTCCAGGATTGAGTTGGGTGAAATACCTTAACCCAAACTGTCACGACGCTGGACGTAGGTAAGCAGAATTACCCTGCTTTCCTTCTGTTGGAGGATGGGTCTATGCCCAGTTTTGTATCCTCCCGCCGTTGATCTATATGTCAGTCAGTTTGTGGATACTGACTGACTGCTGGAGAAGATGGTAAAGAATTGCCCGTGCGAGAACCTGGCAGAACAGATTCTAGGCGCGATCTTCAGACGATGATGAGGAAGCCCTTTGTAGACGGGATTTCCCTCATGTAAGGTCATGAAAATGAAGAAAACCCTTGTAGACTGGATTTCCCTCATGTAATCATGCTTTTAATTTTAATAAAATTATCTTTCTTCTTTGCATATGATCATGTTGCCATACTTTGCTGTGAAGTCTGAATATATGTAGCTTCGACACGTCTGATTATTTACGCTAACTCTGTATAGAAAGAGTGCTAGGTCCTGTCTTGTCTTTTATGCATAACTAAGGATGCACAGAAAGCCGCTTTAGCAGTCGAGTGTTCGAACTGTCTTGCTGTTAGGAACCGCGTAGAATTCTGAACTATTTTTACTTCTGATAAACAGAATTTTTGTTCAGACCATCATTTTCAAGTGTGATTTCTCAAAAATCTTTGGAACAGGGCGAGAAATGGCTGTCAAACTGAGTCGCCATCTTGAATTTTATAGACGAAATATTCAGACTGGATTCTGGATGAACTTTGAATCGACCCATAAAGAAGAGTAATTTTCAATGTTGTACTCTGTATGCTTAGGGTACTTGGGGTATCTTGAGGTCAAGAAGGAGTATCTTCTGTTTGAACTCCTGCAATTGACCGCCTTGAGAATCGTTCAGATATACTGTACTGGCCTGTGCATTTTTCAGATACGCGGAAAGTCGTGGAGCATGATATCATAAGTTTATTGTCTCTGAGCGTAAAACGTCATCGAGCGTGAAATCATAGACTTGTAGTTCCTGAGCGTGAAGTCGTAGGTTTGTAGCCTCTCGAGCATAAAAGCTACCGAGCACAAAGGCATTCGGGCGTAAAACCATAGACTTGTAGCCATTGAACATAAAAACCGTAGATTTGTAGTTGTCGAGCGTAGAAATCTCTTTGGTGCAGAACTATAGATTTGTAGCTTCTGAAAAGAAAATCTTCCGAGCGTGAAGTCGTGGATCTGTTGTCTCTGAGCGTAAAAAGCCACCGAGCGTGAGATCGTAGATTCGTAGCTGCTGAGCGTGAAGTTGTAGGCTTGTAGCCTCTCGAGCGTAAAAGCTACCGAGCACAAAGGCATCCGGGTGCAAAACCATAGACTCATAGCCTGTGAGCGTAAAACCGTAGATCCGTAGCTGTCGAGCGTAGAAAGCTCCTTAGCATAAAAACTGCGAATCTTTCTCGCACAAAAACTTTTCAAATTCGCTGACTGTCCGTCTTCTCTGAGTAATTAGGCTGACATAGTACCTAATCATAACCAAAATATTAATTAGGAGATTTTGTTCGAGATTCGAGGAGTCCATCCGAACTCTATATATACCCCAAGTTTCTGAGAGAGAAACTTTTCATCCGTCTTCTGCGAAAGAAAGCCTTCGACTGTTCGAGTTCTTCTTCGTTTCTTCTCCGAGGTTTCAAAGCTTCCAGTAATGGCCTCGAAACAATCCTCCTCCACTAAAGGAAAAAAGTTTGATTCTTCTTCTCGTTCTTCTGCTCAAGAGAGAGCGTCTTCGGTCGGACAAGGCGAACTTCATTCTGAGCGAAGTATCCCGCCGACGAGCAGTGCACCCAGCCTAAAAGGTAGAGCATTTGGGACGAAGAAGAACGACTAAAAATCCTTCGCACACGTTGTACGTGACCGTGCTAGGTCATCTTCTATGCTGATAGCCTTTTTGAGGAAGATGATGCACAGAGACGTTTCATATTTTATGCCCACATTTCTAATGTGTCAGCGCAAAAACTCCATCTTTTCGCAGTCTGGCGTAAAAGCTTTGACTGTCGAAAGTTGGAGTATAAAATTTGAGTGTTACGCTTCTGGATGAAGATTCCGACGTAATACCTCAACTTTATCAGTTTGGCGTAAAGCACAGACTGTATACCGCCAGTCTTGAATTTTACGTTTTAGGAAACGGATTCTAGCGTAATGGTCAAGTTTTTACGGTCTTGGTAGAGCACAGACTGTTGGTTTTTCTTTTACGTATGCTGCAAGATTTGTAATGTCTAGTTTATAGGAACTGACATATTTTTCTTGCACTCTTGCAGTTAACTTACATGTGTCTCCGCTAGCCGATGTGATGGATTCTGCCGCCGGGATGCTGCACTCCGACTATCTGGAGGATCTGTCACACGTGACATTTCCTATCTCCGGGCCCCAGTATCCCGAGGGAAAGGAAATTCTGATATCGGCTCAGGGCGAGCGAACGCTGCTAAGTTTGATCAACGGGGAGCCCCTGACATACATAGAAGGGGACCAATACATAAAGCCGGCTTTCCTTTTCGGGGACATGATCGATAAGCAGTCCCAGACGAAGCCCAAGAGGGAGCTCTGGGTTTTCCCTGCTGGGAACTTGGTTTTGTATCTGCCCAAGATGCCGAGAGACTATCCCATCTCGGCTTTCTTTCATGCCATACATCCCAGGAGGATGTCGTGGACGCTGACTCCTGATCTTCACGGCAGGTCGGGGAAGATATTTCATCTGAAAGGAGCAGACCAGGGGTTGTTTGTCAGCCGTCCTTCCGATAATGTGACGGCGTTCAGGGGACTGTACCCGGGCAGTGTCCCGAGTGAAGACAGCTTAGTGATCCAGTCGGTCCAATTATCGACCTTCTGCAATGATTTTATGGGGCACGGGGGAGTATACCCTAAGGTGAACCCTCGGTGCGGTGGGTGGATCGCCCTACAAATCTTCGACGGGCTCGCTTAGTTGATTGGGCCCTGAAGTATTTTTTGATCGAGTTGGAGAACATCGGTCTGTTTGCAGCTGTGAGTGCCACCAGCGTTGGGTTACCTCCTAACCCCAACCTATTTCTGGCACTGATGGAGCGATATATTTTGCTCACCGGGACTTTCGCCACTCCACTGGGAGAGTTGGGATTGGCACTTCATGAGATGGCAGAGATCTCGAGACTGCCGATGGGGGATACTCCGTATGAAGAGTATGTTCCTATGAACCGGAAGTTGGGGGATTCAGACCCTCGGGTAGTGGAAGTGTATCAGGAGCTGATGTGCCACTACCTCGCTTGCACTGCTTTTTATGGTGAGCCCTCAGATTTGGCTCACATCAATAAATGGACATCCTACCTCTTCTTTCACCGGCCCAAGAATACTAAACCGAAGAAGGTATTGGAGGGCAAGGATCAGCCTGTGAATCATCTGAGCGTGCTTAATGCTCAGGTAGTCGACGACCTCATGGTAGACGCTGGGGCTCCGAACTTGCTCCTCGACGAAGGGATAGGACAGTATTCTGTAGGCACTAAATCCTACAGTTATTTGAGGCACTACCGCAGGCCTCTGTCCAGGAAAGCTCAACTGGGTGGCTTCCTCTCCATATGGCTGCCCCGAGTGGTGGTACCTGGCGTCACATCTGCGGACCGCATTCACCGCAACACACTGTGGCCTACAGTGCGTCTGGTGTTTGGGGCAAGACTAGGCTTGCTCCCTGCCATGGTGTGCCGCATTCAAGCTGGCCTGAGGGCTATGACTGATGGGCTGCTCGCCGATGAAACCCGGCGTGATAGCTTTCCCAGGGTAGAGTTACCATACCTATACTTGATGGGGTGGTTAATTCTTCATAACCCCAGGGTTATGTTTCCCGGCTCTGGCAGTAGTTCGGTGGGTAGCTTCTTGTTGAACTACCAGAAGTCTTCCTGGAACGTGACCACGGTTATAGACTATCGGCGGGCGCTGGGCTTCAGTCACAACTGGAAGCTTTTTTATACTGTCCCCTCCGTACATCGCAATCAATCGGGGATTAGGCTTGAAGATTCTGGTAGAGAAAAGACCAATCTTTCTCCTAAAGCTTTTAATTGGTTGGTCTGCATCAGACCTTCCCATCTACTATATAGGAGTGAAGACTATTGCTTCTTGGAGCCCTACCTGCCTAGTCGGTTTGCCAGACAGTTTGGGTATGATCAGTTGCACGTAGGCAACGCCGTCACCAGCTTTCGGTCCAGGGATGGACTCATTAATGGGGCGAGAGGCTGGCGATACTTCCTCATGGGTTGCACTGGAGCAATTTTTACTGTGTCGGTCCTCACACTCTTCACGGAGCTGCGCATCCTGCACTCGTGTGCCCAGTTTTATGTGGCAACGAACACCTTCTATCGTGATTTTGATATGCATGGAAGTTTTAGGGTACCCTCTTCGAAGTCTGGGGGAAGAGTCAAAGTCCCCTCGGTCTCTTCCGACGAGGGTGAGGAGTTCGTCAATCCACATGAGCCTCTGTTGGCGGTATCGCAGGGTGAAGTACCTCTGCCTGCAGGCCCTTTGGTGATTTCTGGGAAGCGAAGGGCTCCTACTCCGAAGGAGACTTCCCCTCGCAAGAGGAAGAAGAAGACGGTTAATCGTCCTCTCCGGATTCCTGGTATTGAGGCTCCTGGAAGTGAGCTTGCATCTCCCCATGTTGGGGATGATTCTGTGATTGGGGGTTTCTCGCCTTTTAGAGAGGGACCCTCTAATATTCCGGCTGGTGGTGCCGGAGAATCTCTGCTGGAGGCCGCCGTCGCTTCTACTGCTTCAGGTAGTGGAACGAGGTCACCTTCTGGGCTGAGTATACCTTTATGTGAATCGGCATCGGGAGAGACTCCTGCCGTGCCTGCTAGTGCACCTAGCGAGATTCCAGCCGATAAGCCTCGATTGGAATTTGACGAGGACCTGGAAGATTATTTGCCAGCGCCAATTAGCAGACCCCTTTCTCCAGGTATGACAGCTTGCTTAGCATCGTTAAGAAATAATTTAGCTGTACAGGCCGCAGATGCGATATATGTGCAGTCGGCCATGGGTAAATGTCGTCTTCATGCCTCTTTTTAGGAAAGTTAACATCGTTTCGATACTAACTTCCTTTTGTCTTCTTTTTAGGGGAAGACATCTTCGAGGAGGGCAGTGTAGATGCGCTCTTTGGCTCTATGTCAGGTCCTGGTGGTGACACGAAGGTGCCTGACTTTGAAGAGGAGACATCTTCTGGTGCCGGCTCTCCGGTTGACGAGATTTCGATATCTCAAGAGGAGGACGAGCCTGTCATTGCGATAATGCCTCCTATGAGTATGCTGGTATCTTCGTCTGTCACTACCACATTCCGAAAATAGGGGTATTTTCGAATTTTTACAATATTTAATATTATGTTATTTATAATTAATTAATTGCATGATAGTGTATTTGATTTAAATAATTTTGTGCAATGTGTAAATTAAATATATAATTATATGCAGTGTTTATTTATTTTATTTTTTTAGCTAGCAGACTAGACCTAGAAGCCCAGTAGACGAACACCTGTCGGAATTATAGGGTTCTGGATTTTATTATTTTTCTAGAATTTAATATTTGGAGATTGTAATTAATTACTGTATTTTATTTAATATTTTTTTTTGCGCTTTGCCTTTGCTTCGATATTTGGAGCGCTACCCTGACTTTTGTCTCCCAACAAATTTTACCATCTTGCCCTAGACATGCCCGCCTTCAATTCTGCTATTTTTGCAACTCACCATTATGCTCTCTGTACATTATTTTTGGCCGCACAAAAATCGTCACGGACGTTTATTTTAAAATTCCTATTTTGTATCGTTGTGCGTTCCAATCAAAAATTGGAGGCCATATTGACCTATTTTTCGTGCGGCCCAAATTAGGGTAATATTCTGTTCTGAGTCTTCTTCATTATTGGAATTGATGACTTGACCTGATTTTGGCTCCAAGTACTCCTAATTAATTGTTGAACACAACTTGCATTTATTTCTATTTAAATTGAGGATATTATTTAAACCAATTCTAAAATCCCAATTTAATTCCAGTGCCCTGTTATTTGAGCCCATACCGATCATACAGTGCCCCCTGACCCTACAAAACACCGGACCCCGAATTGTCCGCCAAATTTTCGTCATTTTATGTGTTTGTGCAATTTCCCGAATTTAAGGGGGTTAAATTGCAAATTGGCATTTTGTGTCAACACCCATTGATTAAACCAATGAGGGAGCCTATTAATTTTTAATTAAAAACCCTCATTTCTACATGAATTAATTCCCTTCATGATTTAATCTAGACCACTCATTTAGAGGGTCAATCACAACCCTCCATCAAAATCCCCTCATCCCTATATAATGTCTACATCCTAACCCTAATCCCTAGGCAACCTAGAAAACCCCACCTCCTCACAAGCCCCCACATCCCCTCTCTCATACGTATGAAATTTTTCTCCTTCTCCTTTCTTCTTCTTTTTCTTCTTCTCATTTCTTTTCCTTCTTCTTCTTCCCCTTCTTCTCCTTTTTATTTTTGAGATTTCAAATTTAAAGAAGGGGGGGAATACTGTTCATTTCCTCCAATTACTGTTCACCCGGCTAACTCCCCCTCCGACCCGTACTGCTTCCCGGCCGGCGCTTCCTTGCGGTCCGGCGGCTCTGTGTATCTCGGCGGCTGCTCCTCTCCGAGCCCGCTACTCCGGCGGCCCATCAGCCCGACCACCCGGCCGATTCCCCCTCACGAGCTCCTGCCCGCAGTTCCTGCGCACGGTGGCTGACTCCCCTGCACGCGATCCCGGCGGCCAACCTCCCGGCGGCCGCTGCTGCTCCTTTCCTCCGGCGTTCGGTTCGGCCCGACGGCTCCTTCCCTCGCCGCGGCTGTGCTCCCCGATCCCCCTTCAGTTCATCCATCCATCACCACCCATAACCACCACCATCAACCATTAACTCCGGCTGCTCCTCCCAGCTGGAACCGCTGCTCCGTTCACCCCACCACCACCACTTCCAACATCCTCCCTGCTGTGTCCCGCGGTCTGGCGGCCCGTAGCAACTCCGGCCATCCTCCTGCCGTACTCCGGCGAGGCTCCGACTCAACTGTAAGTCCCCTTCTCCTCCCCTCTTCCCTCCTTCTCTGTGATATAGATGTAGGTGTATAATAAACTTATATGTTAATATATATGTGTGGTTAATTTATGAATAGTTTATATAGTAATATAATAAATGGTGGATATTAATTAATGTATATGAAATTATGTAATTTAAATTAATGTTTAACAGTATGACTATGTGTATATACATATTTAATATGATTCTAGTATATATATAATATTGGTACGTGTATATATTGTATATATATTTAAATTAGTATATATATATATTTTGGCATATAAATGTATATAAACAGTATTATTTAATTAGTGCTTTAAATACATGAAATGTGTATGGTATATAAAGAATTGGTAATGCATAATTTAATATGTACATGTATATGTTTATTTTTTTAATTAAATGTCAAACAGGTATAAACATAGTATACTTTAGTATATATATATATATGATATATGAAATGTTTCATTAGTATATATATATGCATAAACGTATTTTGGTGTATAGTACGTGTATTTCAATTAATATATATATATGTATTCTGGTATAAAATATATCATGGTTGGTATTTATATATATATACAAGTATCACTTATTTTAAAAGTATATATTGTAGGTATTTAACCAAGGTGTATGTATTAAATTTAACTGGTATAAATGTATATATATTATGTGTATAATTATTCTTGATATATATTGGTATATATATTTGTATAAAACCTTAGCATATTTTAATATATATATATATACATATATTTTGTATATGTATTTAAATTGATATGTATATTGTAAGTGCATATGTTAATTAAGATGTGCATAATTATGTATCTAGCTACTAGGTGACCAGTATCATACCTAGAGAAGGCCCTGAATTCAGTGTTTTAGACTGTGTTAGTGTAGCATCTGATGCAAATATGGTTTTGCTTGTGATGTGGTTCTAGGACTGCTACTTCACCCAGGGGATACTCTGGAACAGGACATCCATAAATACCAGCTAAGGACCCAAGGCAAGTACATTCTCTGATAATTTCCAATTCTTGATAAATTCTATAAGTTCAACAATCATGAAATGTTACATCTGAATCTTTGACACTGTGCTACACGGACTAGTATAGCTTGGATCTGCAGTCATGAGATGTTACCTGGATTATCATATTGACATTGTACACGACATATATATTTAGACATCGTACATGATAGACTTGACTTGCTCGTGTATCGTGACGTGTCATGGTTGGATCCACAGTACTAGTTGGGGGCGGGGAAGTAGTTAGTAAGAAATGTGATCATAACCTCTTATTGTAGTATAGAAATTGTAAGTGTTAATCATGCTCTTCACCCATGATTAGCCAGGCCAGTAGCTATCGTACATGTTCCCAAGCCGATCACATTTTAAAACTACTATTTCAAACACCTAGAATAGATTACAGTTCCCTATTTTTATCATATACTACATCACCCGTATATGATACTGTTTCTTGTTCTTTTTATTTTCATACATGCACGGACTGTTTCATAATTGCCTATTGCCTGTCTCTTTATATTGCCTGTCTCTCTTAAATTGCCATTGCATTTATTTCACTGTCTTCTCAGTAGCTAGCATGACATGTTTTATTGTATTATAGACATTACCAATTAATGGAACTGTTATTTGAGATTGTGCTTTGCTCCTTCCTGACTGGAAATATTTTTCCAGACTATGCCTTAGAGGACCGCTGTCTGACACTTATGGTGAGTAGCTGCAGACTTGATAGTAGTTGTGATTCCAGGAGGTCTAGCTGGAAATTACTATTTTTAGTTAGTTCTTTTAACAGTCTATTTGGTACCGGATTTGTCTCCGGCATTTTGATGATTCTTGGATATTGTTGAGTTAGAATTTTACTTGTGGACTTGTGTTGTGTTTAATTTAGTTTTATTATTCAAAATCTTATCGTGCTGTAATCCTGTGATTGAGTATGTGTTCATCTTATTTGTGTCATCCGTACCTCCTAATGGAGATTGGATGCTTGCGTGACAGTAGTTAGATAGTATCAAGACCTTGACAGCGTTCTACCGCCGATGCTGCGGCGTAGGCTGGACGTACCCACGCACTCGTGCCCCTAAACCGGGTACGGATCATGACACATTTTTAGTGGTGGCCCATGCAGGTCAGACTTCGCGAGTTGTGCGATGTCGTAGTAGTGTGACATCCTTGTGATACTACTGCGTGCCTGCTATAGGACATAGGACATAGGATACTAGGACAAGAGCAAATACTCAATCATAATTCCTTGAGAGATTCCTGGGATGACCCCTGAGAATCTTGTTAAATTTTCAATTTAAATCATTCCCTTGTTCCGTCCATTTTCATTTGTTGATATTGATTTGATTATTGTTGATTAGGTATTAAATTAGGATCTTGGGTTCCTTGTGGGGGTTGATTTCATATCAAGATAAATTTATAGACTGATTTATGGTATTATTTGATGATGCCCGTCCATGAGGACAGTGAAAATGATTAACATTAGAGCTATTGGACTACAGAAGGTGGATGTAAAATTTTAATTGAAGATTGAAAATGAATTTCAAATTTTTAAAAAAGATTGAGATATTGTTATTAAAAATTTTGAGGAATTCAGATTCAATTTGATGAACCTAGACAAGTCTGTAAGGATTTTGTGTGATTAAGTTTATTTCAGTATTTAAATAATTAACCTTGAGGAAAGTGTATGCATTATACTTTAAGAGGTTATTCGAGGAGTTATTTTGAGGATATTTTATTTGAGGATAAAATCTTATAATGAGAGAGATGTATTAGTATATAGTAGATGAGATGCATGTGTAAGGATCAGTTGGCTTGAGCATAATTGAGATCTCACTGCCAACTGACTTGGGTATTCATTTAGGATTGTATTGGAGAGAGCAGTACTTAGTATAGTGTGTTGAAATTGATATGCACTTGAGTGATAAGAATAACTAGCATCAACTGTTGCAGTAGGTAAGGAAGCTAGCAGTGAGAGTGTTTGTGATAGAACTGTGATACCTAGGGGATAGAGATATCAGACCATGGATGTATCTTTGACCTGTGCAATCACAACTAGGGTTAATTCCAATCTATTTATCTTGAATGTTGCTTCTTAGAACTGTACTGTCCTTCCTTGATGATATCGCATTTTTGCCTTAATTGATTCTTTGGGATCTGTCTTCAGGATGTCGCCACAGACACGGTCTATGAGAGCGGGAACACCAGCTTTAGAAGGGTCTGCCACCTCTCCACCTGAGGGACAGACAGCCGTAGTTCCTCCTACATCTCCGATGCACGTAGGTGTGTCTGCACCTATCGGGGACCTTCCTCCTCCACCTGTTAAGAAGATTGCCGCAGCTGCGACGGACAACCTTCCTCCTCCACTGACTCCGATTCTCGGAGGTTTGCCCATTGATGGAACGCAGATGTTTACCTTGATCCAAGACATGGTAAATGCCCAGAGAGTGACGGCAGACGCTCAGCGAGTTCAAGCTGAGGCTCAGAGGGTGCAAGCAGAAGCGCACCAGGCACAAACCGAGCTGATAAAAGAAAACATGGAGAATGCTCATCAAGTGACTCTCCAAGCTTTGGAGAAAGTAGCACAGTACCAGCAGTTTCCTGGCCAGCAACAGCAGAGATCAGGCACTATAGTGGATTTCAAAAGAATGATGCCTCGAGAGTTTAAAGGTACCGAAGGGATACTCTACGCTGACGACTGGCTAGAAGATATAGAGAGAAGTCTGCGATTGACCCAGATTTCGAAGAACTTGCAGATAGAAGCCGCTGGCAGTCAGATGTTCGATATCGCACTCACGTGGTATCGTACGGAGCCGAGAATTACTGCACAAGGACTTACTTGGGAGACCTTCAAGGAAGTCTTCAAGGAGAAGTTCTTTCCCGACGTGGCATTGGGAACCTTGGAAAGTCAGTTTCATGACTTAGTTCAAGGAAATATGTCGGTCGACGAGTACGCTGCAGAATTCTGTAGATTGAGCCGTTTTGCATCGTCCATGATTCGGGACCCAGGAGATCAAGCCCGGAAATTTAGAAAGGGACTGACGAGAGAGATTAGGTCGCGCACTTCTGGTCGTCGTACCGCTACCTTTGAGGCTATCTTGATGGATGCTCAGATTGCAGAAGAGGATCTGGATCTCAGGCCTAAGAGGAGTCACAATACTTTTGGAGATACGAATGGTAGCCCAGGACCAGCCAAGCATCCCCGTATTCAGCACCAACAGCAGTACCAAGTACCATTTCATAGTCAGCAACAACCATGGACATTTCAGCATCCACCGCAGTACCTAGCACCAGTTCCTATCCAACAACATCCATGGGCGTATCAGTATCAACAACAGTACCAGGCACCAGTCCGTGTTTAGCAGAATCAACAGCAGCCTCCAAGAGAGACACAACGGACTTGTCATTTCTGTAAGAAGCCAGGTCACCTTTGGGAGAGCTGTAGAACGAGGCTAGGACTTTGTTTGCACTGCGGCGCTGCGGACCATCGGGTAAAGGATTGTCTTCTAGCCCCTTATCTTCTCGGCCAGCGCACAACTTCAGATTATAGAGATCCAGTTAGGCTACCTGTGGAACCGTATATTGCTCAGCACCCGCAAAGGGAACCACCCCAGCAGGGCGGGCATTTGCGATGACGGTCGAGGAGACCGATATTGCAGGTAATGTGTTAGCAGTTTCTGTTCTTTCCTTTATTCTGTTCCTACCTATTTGATGGATTGATTGCTTAGTACAATAGTTGTATGCATGATTTTCTTGTTAGAATGTAGTTAGTAGTACCCATGATGCATAGACTGCAACACCATAACAAATGAGACCATAACCATGTATGTTCCCCCTAGATGGTATGTGGTATGACTATAGGTAGAATTTTCTTAGACCGTGATTATTGGTGTTGACTGTAGTAAAGATTCATGAAGAGGTTATTACTTGACAAGAGAGGCAAGATGATTACATTCGAGGATGACCCTTGATTTAAATAGAGGGTTAAGAAATTAACATTGCATAATTTGTGGTTTAATTAATTCCAGGAAAGTTATGACATGTTTAAATTGGTTATAAAAATTTGGAAAATTTAGGAGATAATCAATATATTTATTTGATTGCAAGTTATGAATTTTAGAATATTATATTTGGATGTTGCATTTAGGGAATCCTTGAGTATCGCATTGTTGAGTATTTTGAGGAAGAGAAAATCGAGAAAATCGAGAAATAAAATTTTGATGGATAAATGTTTAAATTCAAACTTTTTGGGACGAGATTTAAATTTTATATGTGCATTGATAAAAATCAAATTTAAGGAGTGAATATTAAATTCCAGGTATTGAATTATTAACTCAAAACTTTCAAGGAAATTTTAAGGGACTTTGATTCTATTTTGAGGATTTTTCAGGAATACAAATAATTCAGAATTTTGAAAATTTTGAGAGGACATTGTGGATTATTAACTAATATCATGTATGATGAATTTAAAATTTGAGGGAATAATAACGTGTATGAGTAAACACTACTAGGAGGATTTTAAATTTTGAGGACGAAATTCTTTTAAGGTGGGTAGACTTGTCACTACCACATTCCGAAAACAGGGGTATTTTCGAATTTTTACAATATTTAATATTATGTTATTTACAATTAATTAATTGCATGATAGTGTATTTGATTTAAATAATTTTGTGCGATGTGTAAATTAAATATATAATTATATGCAGTGTTTATTTATTTTATTTTTTTAGCTAGCAGACTAGACCTAGAAGCCCAGTAGACGAACACCTGTCGGAATTATAGGGTTCTGGATTTTATTATTTTTCTAGAATTTAATATTTGGAGATTGTAATTAATTACTGTATTTTATTTAATATTTTTTTTTGTGCTTTGCCTTTGCTTCGATATTTGGAGCGCTACCCTGACTTTTGTCTCCCAACAAATTTTACCATCTTGCCCTAGACATGCCCGCCTTCAATTCTGCTATTTTTACAACTCACCATTATGCTCTCTGTACATTATTTCTGGCCGCACAAAAATCGTCGCGGACGTTTATTTTAAAATTCCTATTTTGTATCGTTGTGCGTTCCAATCAAAAATTGGAGGCCATCTTGACCTATTTTTCGTGCGGCCCAAATTAGGGTAATATTCTGTTCTGAGTCTTCTTCATTATTGGAATTGATGACTTGACCTGATTTTGGCTCCAAGTACTCCTAATTAATTGTTGAACACAACTTGCATTTATTTCTATTTAAATTAAGGATATTATTTAAACCAATTCTAAAATCCCAATTTAATTCCAGTGCCCTGTTATTTGAGCCCATACCGATCATACAGTGCCCCCTGACCCTACAAAACACCGGACCCCGAATTGCCCGCCAAATTTTCGTCATTTTATGTGTTTGTGCAATTTCCTGAATTTAAGGGGGTTAAATTGCAAATTGGCATTTTGTGTCAACACCCATTGATTAAACCAATGAGGGAGCCTATTAATTTTTAATTAAAAACCCTCATTTCTACATGAATTAATTCCCTTCATGATTTAATCTAGACCACACATTTAGAGGGTCAATCACAACCCTCCATCAAAATCCCCTCATCCCTATATAATGTCTACATCCTAACCCTAATCCCTAGGCAACCTAGAAAACCCTACCTCCTCACAAGCCCCCACATCCCCTCTCTCATACGTATGAAATTCTTCTCCTTCTCCTTTCTTCTTCTTTTTCTTCTTCTCATTTCTTTTCCTTCTTCTTCTCCTTCTTCTCCTTTTCATTTTTGAGATTTCAAATTTAAAGAAGGGGGGGGAATACTGTTCATTCCCCCCAATTACTGTTCACCCGGCTAACTCCCCCTCCGACCCGCACTGCTTCCCGGTCGGCGCTTCCTCGCGGTCCGGCGGCTCTGTGTATCTCGGCGGCTGCTCCTCTCCGAGCCCGCTACTCCGGCGGCCCATCAGCCCGACCACCCGACCGAGTCCCCCTCACGCGCTCCTGCCCGCAGTTCCTGTGTACGGTGGCCGACTCCCCTGCACGCGATCCCGGCGGCCAACCTCCCGGCGGCCGCTGCTGCTCCTTTCCTCCGGCGTTCGGTTCGGCCCGACGGCTCCTTCCCTCGCCGCGGCTGTGCTCCCCGATCCCCCTTCAGTTCATCCATCCATCACCACCCATAACCACCACCATCAACCATTAACTCCGGCTGCTCCTCCCCGCTGGAACCGCTGCTCCGTTTACCCCACCACCACCACTTCCAACATCCTCCCTGCTGTGTCCCGCGGTCCGGCGGCCCGTAGCAACTCCGGCCATCCTCCTGCCGTACTCCGGCGAGGCTCCGACTCAACTGTAAGTCCCCTTCTCCTCCCCTCTTCCCTCCTTCTCTGTGATATAGATGTAGGTGTATAATAAACTTATATGTTAATATATATGTGTGGTTAATTTATGAATAGTTTATATAGTAATATAATAAATGGTGGATTTAATTAATGTATATGAAATTATGTAATTTAAATTAATGTTTAACAGTATGAGTATGTGTATATACATATTTAATATGATTCTAGTATATATATAATATTGGTACGTGTATATATTGTATATATATTTAAATTAGTATATATATTTTGGCATATAAATGTATATAAACAGTATTATTTAATTAGTGCTTTAAATACATGAAATGTGTATGGTATATAAAGAATTGGTAATGCATAATTTAATATGTACATGTATATGTTTATTTTTTTAATTAAATGCCAAACAGGTATAAACATAGTATACTTTAGTATATATATATATATGATATATGAAATGTTTCATTAGTATATATATATGCATAAACGTATTTTGGTGTATAGTACGTGTATTTCAATTAATATATATATATGTATTCTGGTATAAAATATATCATGGTTGGTATTTATATATATATACAAGTATCACTTATTTTAAAAGTATATATTGTAGGTATTTAACCAAGGTGTATGTATTAAATTTAACTGGTATAAATGTATATATATTATGTGTATAATTATTCTTGATATATATTGGTATATATATTTGTATAAAACCTTAGCATATTTTAATATATATATATACATATATTTTGTATATGTATTTAAATTGATATGTATATTGTAAGTGCATATGTTAATTAAGATGTGCATAATTATGTATCTAGCTACTAGGTGACCAGTATCATACCTAGAGAAGGCCCTGAATTCAGTGTTTTAGACTGTGTTAGTGTAGCATCTGATGCAAATATGGTTTTGCTTGTGATGTGGTTCTAGGACTGCTACTTCACCCAGGGGATACTCTGGAACAGGACATCCATAAATACCAGCTAAGGACCCAAGGCAAGTACATTCTCTGATAATTTCCAATTCTTGATAAATTCTATAAGTTCAATAATCATGAAATATTACATCTGAATCTTTGACACTGTGCTACACGGACTAGTATAGCTTGGATCTGCAATCATGAGATGTTACCTGGATTATCGTATTGACATTGTACACGACATGTATATTTAGACATCGTACATGATAGACTTGACTTGCTCGTGTATCGTGACGTGTCATGGTTGGATCCACAGTACTAGTTGGGGGCGGGGAAGTAGTTAGTAAGAAATATGATCATAACCTCTTATTGTAGTATAGAAATTGTAAGTGTTAATCATGCTCTTCACCCAAGATTAGCCAGGCCAGTAGCTATCGTACATGTTCCCAAGCCGATCACATTTTGAAACTACTATTTCAAACACCTAGAATAGATTACAGTTCCCTATTTTTATCATATACTACATCACCCGTATATGATACTGTTTCTTGTTCTTTTTATTTTCATACATGCACGGACTGTTTCATAATTGCCTATTGCTTGTCTCTTTACATTGCCTGTCTCTCTTAAATTGCCATTGCATTTATTTCACTGTCTTCTCAGTAGCTAGCATGACATATTTTATTGTATTATAGACATTACCAATTAATGGAACTGTTATTTGAGATTGTGCTTTGCTCCTTCCTGACTGGAAATATTTTTCCAGACTATGCCTTAGAGGACCGCTGTCTGACACTTATGGTGAGTAGCTGCAGACTTGATAGTAGTTGTGATTCCAGGAGGTCTAGCTGGAAATTACTATTTTTAGTTAGTTCTTTTAACAGTCTATTTGGTACCGGATTTGTCTCCGGCATTTTGATGATTCTTGGATATTGTTGAGTTAGAATTTTACTTGTGGACTTGTGTTGTGTTTAATTTAGTTTTATTATTCAAAATCTTATCGTGCTGTAATCCTGTGATTGAGTATGTGTTCATCTTATTTGTGTCATCCGTACCTCCTAATGGAGATTGGATGCTTGCGTGACAGTAGTTAGATAGTATCAAGACCTTGACAGCGTTCTACCGCCGATGCTGCGGCGTAGGCTGGACGTACCCACGCACTCGTGTCCCTAAACCGGGTACGGGTCGTGACATCGTCCGGTGTTGGCGCTTCTTTTTTTGTCGCACCACCTGTTGAGGTGATGGTCGTGGCAACATCGTCTGCGGTTGTTCTTGGAGGGGGACACGCCAATATTGAGGCCACTCACGGCGTCCGTTCGGATCTAGCTGCGCTGATCGAGCAGTTCACTGGCATCTTCTACACCACTTTGAAAATGTTAATATCAATGGTGTTGGCGAAGAATCTGAGCTTTGTGTCGCTGAAGAGGTCCTCCCGGTCCGTGATAGCGCCGATCCGAGAATTCGACAACACTGGGCTAGCTGAGACGCTGGAGGAGATAGTTAATGGTTTGGAGCAACCCATTAACGAATACTTGCAGCTAGCTCGAGACAATATTGAAGATCTGGTCCAGGCTAGATACGACTCCATGACTGCGCGGCTTGCCAAACAGATGGCAGGCATAAATAAATCCATCCAGACACATGAGCGGGAGATGGATGAAGGAAAAGTCGTCCTGGAGGAGGCCATTGCTCTTAAAACGAAGTGTCAGGCCGAGCATGAAGGGAATGTAGCGAGGGTCCTCAGGCTGGAAACGAAACTTGCTCAGGCAAAAGAGTGGGCTTCTCAGTCGTCAGAAGCTCTAGTTGTGGCGGATAGTCGATTGGGCATAGCACAACAGAACTTGGTGCGTGCAGATATCGTCCGTGCTGGTTTTCTTCGAGCTAGAGCCGAACTGTCCCTTATGAGCAATGATGAGGCACGGCTGGAGCGGACTCGCCATGATGTCTTGGATTCCAGGACTGAGAGGATGGCCGTACTGGCGCAGCAGCTTCGCGACCTGACTACTCCCCCAAAATGATGTACTTTTGCTTTTGCTTTTTAATGTACTTCTGCTCTTTTTTGGGAATGATAAAGATGCTTTTCATCTGACTTTGTGGACCCATCATTTTGGAATATAAATGACATATTTGGGTAAAAAGTGATATCAGAGGTAATATGAACATGATATACTCTCGGTAAGTTTCAGTGGGACATGTCTATTCAGAGGTTATATGATAGAATATGCCCCTAGCTAAAATCGTTTTTGGAAGTAGTCTTGTCAGAATGAGACCTTCATCATACTCTAATTGAGCGGAGGAGGTTAAGCGTAGTATCTTTTCAGGAATTTGCCATTGATCGGAGCCATTAGCAGGTCTCCATTAGTCTGGGCTAACCTGTAAGCGCCGTTTGAGAACGTCGTCTCGATCACATAAGAGCCTTTCCATTTGGGCTAGAATTTGTCCTTACTTCTGTGAGTAAGAATCATCGGCCTTCTTACAGCTAAAACTAGCTCGTCGACTTTGAACACCCTTTCCTTTACCTTTTGATTAAAAGCCTTAGAAATGCGTGCTTGGTAGAGCGCGATGTGCTGTAGAGCTTGGAGGCGTTTCTCGTCTAATCCTTCTGGCACTTGAAGCCTTAACAGGTCATTCTTTTCTTGAGTCAACTCATTAGCCACGGCTATCCTGAGTGACGGAATTTGGATCTCGATGGGGAGAACTGCTTCGCTCCCGTAAACTAACGAGAATGGGGTACAACCTGTCGGAGCTCGTACCGTTGTGCGGTATGCCCAGAGACATTCTTCCAGCTTCTCATTCCAATCCCTTTTGTTTGAAGAGACGAACTTCTTCAAGAGATTGATAATGGTTTTGTTGAAAGCTTCCGCCAAACCATTAGCAGCAGGATTATATGCCGAAGAGGCAACATTCTGTATCCAATTTTTTTCGCAAAATCGATGAAACGCTTGGCTGATGAATTGAGGCCCATCGTCATGGATTATCCTTCGGGGTATCCCGAAGCGGTAAATAACGTGATGCTTGATGAAGCTGATCATATTAGATGCCTTTACCTCAGCAAGAGGGATCGCTTCCGCCCATTTGGAGAAGTAATTCGTGATGGCCAGTATGAACTGGTGACCTCTGAAAGAAGCGGGTGAATAGGACCAATGATATCCATACCCCATGCTTCGAAAGGCCAGGACGCAACCGTAGGATGTAGATATTCGGAAGGTTGATGGATAAAGTCTGTATGGATCTGACAGGCTCTGCATTGTCTTGCATACTTTATTGCATCTGTGATCATAGTAGGCCAGTAATAGCCCATTCTCCTGATGCGATCCTGTAGCTTAGGACCGGGTTGGTGTGCCCCGCATACGCCATCGTGGGCTTCACGGATAATCCGCTGTGCTTCGTCACCAGAGAGACATCGTAATAATAGTCCGTCGTAAGACCGGCGATATAGACATTATGAAGATGCGTCGAAATAGAAGCGTAATGATCGTCTTTTGACGGATACCGCTTCTTTAGGATCCTCTGGCAAGATTCTGTATGCTACGAAGTCTATAAAGGGACTTCTCCAGTCTCTCCTTGGAAGATCTGTGTCCAGCGCGTAGATGTGTTCTATGTGAAAGTTATTTTTTACACAGAATAAATCTCTGTTAAGAAGGATTACCGAATTCTGCCTTCTTATAGGGGTAGCTAAATCTGCAGCTAGACTGGCTAGAGCGTTAGCTTCCAGATTCTAAGATCGAGGGACATGCTCTAGGAAGAATCCTTTAAATGTCATGGCTATCTCGACCGTTGCTCGGTGATAGGGGATGAGGTCTGGATTTCGGACTTCATATATTCCTCTGACTTGGTTGACGATTAGCAGAGAATCACCAAAAGCTTTCAGAGATTCGACGCCCAATTCTTTAGCGACTTGGAGCCCGATTAGTAGAGCGTTGTACTCTGCCACATTGTTAGAACAGGGCTCGCTAAGAGAATATGCTCTGTAGATGACGAGCTTATCAGGAGTAACTAGGACAACTCCTACTCCCAAAACCATAATTTCCCTGGGACCAGTTCTGGAGGCACCATCGAAGAATAGCTGCCATGCATCACTTTTCATTGCGGAATTACATTCTGCAACTTCGTCGGGAATGTCCTCGTACAGTTTGGAGGCCTCTGGGATCGGATGAGCAGCTAGGAAGTCAGCCAATGCTTGGCATTTGGTGGACTTCTGAGGGACGTACACCATGTCATATGGTGTTAATAGCATCGCCCAAGTCGTAAGTCGGGAATTAAGAATACTTGGCTTGCTCATCAGTACCCGAAGAGAATTGATCCTAGAGATGATGTGAATGGTCTGGCCTGTGACATAGTGCCACATTTTCTGGATAGCGAACATCAGAGCCAAGCACTCTTTCTCCACTGGGTAGTACCGGTGTTCGGCTCCGACCATCATCTTGTTGAGGTAGTAGATAGCCTGTTCGTGACCCGTATCATTCTTTTGTGCAAGAAGAGCTCCCAGAGAATGATCCATCGCTCGAACATACAGCACGAATGGTCTTCCTATAATGGGAGGCACCAGAACTGGCGGACTAGTGAGGTAACATTTGATGTCGCTGAATGCTTGCTGGCAGGCTTTGTCCCATACGAAAGATACTCCTTTCTTCATGAGACGAGAAAAAGGTTGACATCTTCCAGAGAGGTTGGATATGAATCTCCGGATATAAGCCAGACGACCTTGAAATCCCCTGAGTTCTCTCAGATTACGGGGCAGTCACATTTCTAAGATGGCCTTGACTTTATCAGGGTCCACTTGAATGCCTTTGGCGGTAATGACAAATCCTAGGAATTTGCCACTGGATACACCCAGAAAGGACTTTGTAGGATTCATTTTGAGTTGATGTTGGCGCATCAAGTCAAATACTGTCTTCAAGTCTTGGATGTGAGTATCCTTGAGGCAGCTTTTGATAGCTATATCATCTACGTAACATTCTACCTTCTTGCATAATGCTCATGGAATATATTACTCATAGCCCGTTGGTACGTAGCCCCTGCATTCTTCAATCCGAAGGACATGACCATATAGCAATATACCCCCAGTGTTGTCCGGAAGGCGGTATGCTTCTCGTCTTCAGGATGCATCTTGATTTGATTGTACCCTGAGAATTCGTCAATGAAAGACATACGTTCAAAATCGCATGTATTGTCAATCATGACGTCTGTGATGGGAAGAGAAAACTCGTCTTTAGGGCAGGCTGCATTCAGATCTCGGTAGTCGATGTAGACACGTACTTTTTCGTTCTTCTTCATGACCGGGACAACATTGGCGACCCAGTCGGGATGTTGTTCTTCACGGATGAAGCTGCAGGCTATCAACTTCTTGACTTCAGCTTCAATGGCGTCCATCATATCCGGGCGGAACCGGCGTTGGTGTTGCTTCACAGGCTTCGAATAGGGCAATATATTGAGCTTATGAGTAGCCACCTTTGGATCAAGGCCTGGCATGTCCTCATAATTCCACGCAAAGACGTCGATATATTCTTTTATCAGCTGGATAACTTCTTCCCTTTCTGCTTTGGAAAGATCGTTACTGATAAATATCAGCTTTGGCGAAAGTTCATCCCCAAAGACAATCTGGATAACTTTATCTTCAATGGGAGGTTCTCTCTGCTCGAAGCGGAACTCCCATTGTGTATCCATTTGCTGAGCCCAAGCATCATTCTTAAATAGTTCAGATTCTTGTTCGTCTGATTCGAAGGAATCCGTTACTACCATATTTACTGATAATGTTTGCTCGAGAGCATGAGATGAGTCAGAGGGCGCTGAGCCGTCTTGAGAGGAGGAAAAGACATCCTTGTTTGACTCAGGAGTCGCAAGGGAGGTTGTATACCCTAACCCGAAATGAGTTCGTTGATAGTAGGGATCGCCGTGCAGCGGCATTCGTCTGCCTTTCCCGTTGTTGAGACCCGGTTCCAGCTTCAGGTTATATCCCATACCTTGCATGATCTTCAAGGCTTGCAGGCTGTATCTGTGAACCTGCATTTTACCGGCATCGTCATCGAAAGAATCTTCTTGCGTGGTTGGTTGCTCGCGCATGCTGCCGAAGACTATTGGATGCTGACTGCTGCAAGTAGGTGGGACAATGAAGATTGAATCCTCATGCGGTCCATATGTCGTGGTGACATTGGATGATGACTCCACTTCCCATATATAGGGATGATAGGAATCTATAGCTTCCAAGAATTTTTATGCTATAGGTTCTATATCGTCGTAGGGGGAGGATTCCTGATTTGGAATTTGAGTGTCGATAAACTGGAAAAGGGGATATTTATTATCATCTGAAACTTCGTTCCCGGTTATATCTACATCAGTCGGCTGCCTGTTGCGCCGGAGTTTGATGACCAAGGGTAGAGGCTTCTGGTTCAAAGTGATCACTAGAGGATCACCCCCTTTCCCTGACTTGGTCTCCTTCAGGAGGATGGCCATAGGCTCTATGGCTTTTGGATGAGTAGTCCATCCTTTCACCTTGATTGACAGAGGTTGCTTGGCAGAGGGCTCTTCTGGCTCCCTGTGGGATTCCATCTCTGCTTCGGCTGACACCTCTTCCGTGTAGTCTTGAGAGTACAATACGGCATCAGAGTAGTAGGATTCTACTCCTTTGAACGGGTTCAGATCAGCAATCTCCGTTTGTATTGTTCCTCGGGCGTCTACATATTTAAAGCATTGGTGTAGAGTTAAAGGAACGATGTTGTGGTCATGGATCCAAGGTCTACCCAGCAGAATGTTGTAGTACACCTCTGAGTCGATGATGTAGCATGTAGCCACCGATCTGAGGTTGCCAATCTGGATCCTCATGCGAATTTTCCCCAACAGCTTACTTCTTCCAGCGTTGAAACCCACGATCGTAGTGGTGGTGTAAGCCAATTCGCTGGTAGGAATCCTCAACGGTCCGAGCAGACTATGAGAAATGATGCTGATTGATGATCTCGGATCTATGTGAATCCGGTCGACCTCCATGGAACCGATGTACCCGGTGTAATAGAGGGGTCGGTCATGCCTGTTATGTTTTAACAGTATGTCATCTTGAGTGAAAGTGATGTTTGGGATCACCTCCATCATACTGTGGCATTGAGGACATGCCACAGGTTCTTCGTCAGGGGACTTGAGCTGGGTCAAGTATGCATCCGCCTGCATCAATGCTTCACTCAGGGCTTGACGAGTGTCCTGGGAGAGCCTGAGTAGTTAGAAGATGGACAGCCTGGCTGGTGTATTAGCCAGTTGGGCCAGGATGTCAAAGTTGTACGGCTTCTCTAAACCTTTGTTCTGAATGTTCTTTACGGGTTGATCGAAGCGCACTTCTTTTTGCTTCCCTTTGTCCGCCGAAGTTGGTCTCGAAGGACCGGTTTCTGGTACGACGGATTCTGGTTCTAAAGGCTTGGCAGCTGAAGCGTCTGCCGATGCATCTTTCTTGCTGGCTCCATAGTCCTAGAGGTAAGCTTTCCCTGAATGGGTTCCAGTAGTCAAGACCTCGTCTTTTGATGCCGAGTGCACCGTAATCATGTGACACGGCTTGTGCTTTGAGTTCTTTTTGGACTTAGCCTTAGCAGCTTGAGTCTCTTTCTGGATCTTTGGCACCAGATCTGGATGAACCCACATAGTCTCGCTCCGCTGTGTAGTTAGTGGTAGCAGGTCATGATTTTGACCTCTAGCAGGAGGAAGATTAACGATGTTCATCGTCGTCCGGGAAATTGGTGTAACGTCGTCCTGGACTTCTTGGGGAGGCAGGTTGCCAAATTGCAGAGAGATCATGTTGGCCGTGACCGTCTTCTCCCTGTTGCGCAAAGTGATGGCCTTAGCATCGATCAGCTCCTGGATCTTCTTTTCAGTATATAACACGCCTTTCTCCCTGTTGCGCAAAAATATCGTCGTCGTCGAAAGAGTACACTTCAATGGGCCTGGTAGTCCCGGGTTTTGTCTGTATGGTAGCCACAATCTTTTGCCTGGATGTGTTGATTGCCAGAGCTTCTTTTCCCTTGGAACTGCGAGGATGGTCGCTGTTGGAGGATGACCTTTTGCCTTTATCAGAGGCTGAGATCATGATGCCATTATTGCGCACCTTCTGACTATTATCTTTCGTGGCTACTACTGAGATGATGAACGAGGGCCAATCACGGAACTGGTATGGTCCTGTGAACACCGAGATCACGGAGAGAAGGTTCTTCCTGCAGATGTCGACCAACGCTGAGTCTGGGACTCCTGGAGGCATTTGCAGAGTGGCTTGACGAAGACGATCGATGAAAGCGCGAACATTCTTCTTTTCCTTCTGCCTGACTTCGATGAGAGAGGACATAGACATGTCCATTCCTCCCTCGTAGAATCTTGTGAAGAATAAAGCTTTGAAGTCTTCAAAGGAAGTAATGCAGTTGTCCGCCAGACTTCGGTACCACTGGTAAGATACCCCCGAGAGACAGCCTTTGAACACCCGAGTGAGGAGGGCATCGTTCCCTTGTAATAACACCATCATCATACTGAAGTAGTTCATGTACTGACTTGACGATGTTTTTACCTCGAAGAAAGCCATCGTCTGTGGTTTGTATCAAGGAGGAAAAGGGACCTCTTCCCAGATAGCCGGGTAAGGTTGGTTGATTCCCAATTTCTTGAGCTGATCTTTGTGCTTCAGGGCATCAAATTGGGCTTTCAACTCCTATACTGCCTGTATCGGATCTTCAGCCGGTAGCGGGACCACGGAGTAGAGAGGGATCGATTGTATTGCGACTCCAGCGGGAGGTAATACACTCTCCGAGTGAGGAAGCGTAGGAACTGCTGACTCTTGATCTCGAGCGAGATCTTAGATCGTGTTGGATGGTGGTAAGTCCACCCCCACACCTATCTGGGTTGGATGAGCCGATGCTTGAGCCATGGCAGCTGTGTGTTGAGTTAGCATCATCTGGTGCATGTTTTCCATCATGGATTATATCTCTTTCAGAGACGTCTCCAGTGTAGTGGTGCGTTACTCAGCGCTCCCGGATGGGGAAGCTTCCTCGTGTTCATCTCCAATGGCATAAACTCCCATCTCCCTGTGTGTCTTTGAAAGACTAGTATAGGTCTCTGTAGAAGTTGACTCTATACTTTCGGCATCTGATTCAGGAGACTGGCGACCCCCAGCATCGGAATCAGAAGAGTACGGGGCCGGTTGTCGCGACCTTGAATGGGTATTTTGGAACACCCCAGCTTCGGTGTTCCTGAGGAGCATGTTGAATCTCCTTCGGCTCGGAGTTCTAGAGGGATAACGTCTTGAGCCTGACCCTCCTCTAGGTATGTGCGAAGCCATGTTCACAGATGCATGTATAGGCTCTTCTTCCTGGAAAGATGGAGAGTAGCTCAACCGGTCGAAAGCCGACCGTTTTGCTTCAGAGCAGCAACAATTAATTACAATCTTATGACTATTACTAGAGTGCTGGATAGGAGGCGTAATAGACATGCCGGAAGATCCCCTCTCCTTGCGTTTCTGGATTAGATAATTGCGCAGGTCAGGAGAAGTTGCGAAAGAAGAAGACTTGTTCCTTTTGTTCCCATCAGTGGGCATGCGGATGTTGGGAACCATAGTTTTTCCTGTGCCACCTATATACAACAGGTTGGCCATCTGGGTGGCGGATAATCCCCGAGGAGGGTGTTTTCCCGTAAGTTGAGCCTTCTTTACCCTGAGTGGCTTCTCATGGCGTAATTTGGAGCTCTGCTCTGGTTGGCGTAAAGTTGAGGATGTCCTCAGTCGGCCATCAGCTTCTCGCGTAATCCGGAGGGCAGGCAGATTGTTCTTTTGTTGGCGTAAAGGCCGAGAAGTTGAGTAGTCCGCCGCATGCTTTCTCTTGCGTAGTTTGCAGGGATCATCTGCTTTTTCGCAGAAGGCAGATGTACTTTTGCGCATGGAGCACGTTTGGGACTCCTGATTTGGCGCTGAGGCATCAACAGAAATTTTGTCTATTCTGCCAGGGACGGGAGACTAAAATTTATGCGCAGAGCGCGGAGTAGGCTTCTGGACTAGCGTTGAGGCATTGTCAGAAGTTTTGTCTGTTCTGCCAGGGACGGGAGACTAAATTTTATGTGCAGAGCGCGAATTATACTTCTAGGTTAGCGCTGAGGCTTTGTCAGAAGTTTTATCGGTCCTGCCAGAGATAGGTGACTGAATTTTACACGCAAGGTGCGAATTATACTTCTGGGTTAGCGCTGGGGCTTTGCCAAAAGTTTTGTCGGTCCTGCCAGAGACAGGTGACTGAATTTTACGCGCAAGGCACAGAGGGAGCAAAGCTATAACCTCATTGGTCGGAGAGATCGGAGAGTCCACAGGAATGGTAGGGGATGTCTTGGACATTCAGACCTTGCGCAGCTTCCTGTTGCTTTGGACGGAGAGGGAGTGAGAGCTACTCCCTGCTCGAATCATGTCTTCATAGGCAGACTGGTCGAACTGGACGACTAGTATCTTCTTCACGGATCCCACGGATACCGTATCGTGTTGAGCAATTTCTTCCTCATCAGAAGAGAAAGACGTCCCCAGCAGAGTCGCCATCTTGTTTAGGATAATAAACGAAAAAAGATTTGGTGATGTGGAAAATGAGGTCTTGTACGAAGACCCGCCCTTCTTTTATGTTTACAAACAAGATTATACAAATTTAATCCTATACGAGGATGTCTAAGTACAATTTATTTAATCTGGGTAAATATTGCTATAGGTGTCGGATCTGCGGTCGATCACTTTAGCCCTTGGACCACACGATATTTTGAAGAAGTGTCGTGGAAGACAGAAAGCAGCTTCGAAGGTTGCTAAAGAGGGTGGATGCCCGATGCCAAAGTCGTCGATCCCTTCTCTTTGCCTGAGCTCTGGATTCTATTCTCTCTCTCTCTCTCTTGATCTCCTTCTCATATTTCTCCTTTTAATTTGTCGACCTGTTCCTCTGTTGATAGAGGTCTCTATTTATAGAGTTTTTAGTGACAGTGACCACACAGTCGGCGTAGAAACCGAGTAGTGGAAAGTACAGCACCCTTTTACACGACGGTTTAAAATAACCAATGCCTACGTATAGATGACCTTCTGAGTGAGCATGTGACGTGTGTCCAACTAAGGGACAAACGCGTATAGCTGCCGAGCAGGCGTAGAAGCCGACTGGGCATAGAAGCCGAGAAGGCGTAGAAATTGAGACGATGTGGACATTTTTAGCCGGAATTATGGCACTTAGAGATATAATCAAATCTCTTACATTAAATGCCGAGATCTGCCCCCATCCTGCGCATTAAATACAGAGGCGTGTTTTCGAAGCTTTGCTGTCCCATAGATTTACTATCATTCTGCGTATTAAATGCAGATACGTGCCTCGAACTTTGTACGAAGAGAAACTGATGACGTGACAGCCTGTTTGTCTTTCGCGGAGCATAAATAGCTCATATCTGCCTGTGTAAAACTAGGCAGCGTATCCCCTTGTCTGCGTAAAAGTAGTTTACGCAAAGGGGATGCCACTAGACGACGGTTCGGTGACATTTAATCAAATCCCCAGCATTAAATATGAAGATCCGCTATTATCCTGTGCATTAAATGCAGAGGCGTGTTTTGAAGGTCTGTCACTTGGCCTGTGCATGGTGCAGAGATGTGCCTCGGCCATCTGTCAGTATTCGGCACTTTAAATGCAGAGACGTACCTTGAGAACCTGTCACCGCTCTGTGCATAAAATGCAGAGACGTGCCTCAAATCCCGTACGAGGTATAGCTTTTGACATGGTAGGCGATTTATCTTCTGCGAAACGTAAACAACTCACATCTGCCTGTGTAAAACTAGGCAGCGTATCCCTTCGTATGTGTGAATGTAGTTTACGCAGAGGAAATGGCAGTAAATGACAGCCTGGGTAGCAGTGCCGCACCATCATTATAGCCGTCGCTTGGGTAGCCGTGCAGTACCTTTTGTCAGAAGTCCAGACGTCAGGTTCATTGTATGATCTGACAGGTTCGTTTCGAAGAATACAAAGCGTCCCTCGTACACTTCAATGCTGTATTGAAAGCGGATGAGCTTTACGCCATAAAGGCGATGAAGAACCCTGTTTATGCTGAAGTAGCCTGGACATACTACTTTAGGCGGTGGTCCTCGAGCTCATATTTCACGCTGTGCTCAGCGAAAAAGCTCTGTTGCACGCTGATGGCTCCGTGGTCCTCTGTTTACGCTGCTCTGCCTCAATACGCTGCCTATAGCTATCCCGCGTATTTTTTATGGTTCTACACTAAGCTATGAGAACTGGGTCATCTTTCTCAGTCAGGGATGAGACCCTCCTGAGCCAAGGTCTCTGGCTCTAAGCCAACCACGTCCTGAGGCCCGTAGTAAGTGGGGTACCACTTCTCAGTGTCATCTGGAAAAAATATATTCAATCAATAAAGGAGCAGAGTATATCTCTAACAGCAGTTCTAATAAATAATATAAACTATATAGCAGTAAATATATGTGAATATACAAGATATAATATACAGATACAAGAGATATGTAATAAAGAAAATACTGGAAATAAATACGAGAATGAGCAATTTGGAAATGAACAAGAATACTAATAACTAAGTGAGTGAGTACCAGCTTTAATATGTGATCGGCTTAGGAACTTGATACAAGAATTATGGCCTGGTTAATCATACGTGCGGTGTACGATTAATACTATTCAATGATAATACATGATATAAGAAGGGTATGATCACATATCTACACTACATACTCTCTGCCCCCGACTGGTGTAGTAGATCCAACCATGGTACGTCATGACACGGGATTCTCTAGAAAGGTAGCAAGTCTTTCCAAGAATTAGTGTCTGTACATGTACAAGAAGAACAAGGAAACAAGGCTTACACAAGATACACCATACATACCAAGGAATAACATCTCATGACGAGATCCGGATATACCAATCCGTGTAACCATCGTGTCAAAAAATTAAGGATATCTACACTAGATACAAGAGACATAGAGGATATCATAAATGAAAAACTATCAGAGAATGTACTAACCTAAAATTCGGTAAATAGTATCAAAGATATCCGGTACGGTGCCTCGAAGACCTAAATATGGAATATTATATCAATACAAGGTCTTGGAATAAAAATAATTTAAACTAGTCAACTTTTAGGTCAAAAAGCTATTTCTAAGTCAAAATAGTCAAACTAGGTCAACTCTAGGCCAAACTAGTCAAACTTTGTCAAACTAGTTATTTCTAGGTTGTATGAGTCTATCTCTAAGATATTGGGTCCATACACTATGTAACTAGGCCACACTAGCTATGCTAAGATACTAGGATACAAACAAGATACTTATCCTAAGATACACAATTTAGTTGATATAAAAATATCATAATATGTATATACAAAACTATATATATATATATATATATATATATATATATATATATATATATATATATATAAACTAATACGGTATCATACCACTACACACCCATCTTGATACTCAAACCCAATACCTTGAGTATCCATCAATACCTTGACATTACCTTGGTATCACAAGGTAATGTGAATTCTAACATATAACTAACTACCCAAACCTCTAATATAACTAACATGATTAGCTAGTACAATACTACAACTACCTACTAACATACCAATACATACATACATACATACATACATACATACATACATACATACATACATACATACATACATACATACATACATACATACATATAACTAATAGTAAAAGTATATATCTAAGTACTAGATGTATATATATATATATATATATATATATATATATATATATATATATATATATATATATATATATATATATATATATGACTACATAACCATGTAACTAACTAACTAAACTACAACTAAACTATCAATAAACTAACTACACTAATCAATAAACTAACTAACTAAGCTATACATCAAGCTAGCTACTCCTCACATTGCTCTAACTGTGCACACTGCTATTGCTGAGGTTACTGTGCCTGGCTATTGTTACTGAAGCTCTTGTTGTTGTTGCTCTGCTGCTGTAGTTGTTGCATGCTGCTGCTACTGCAGTTACTGATACTAGTTTGCTGCTCATTGCTGTACTAAATCTCCTTGCTGTAGTAACCCGAGCTGCTGCTGCCATACTGCTTTGCTGCTAGCATACTGCTAGTGCTGCAGCTGCAGTTGCTGCTACTGCTATGTTGCTGTGGATGCTGCTGCTGCAATATGCTGCTGCATGCTTGCTGCCTCTCCATGCTGTTGCTGTTGTGCAGCTTTAGTTGCTGTTACTGCTTGATGTTGTTGTTGCCTTAGCAACCCGACCCCCTCCTAGCTAGCGCGCGCGCGCGCACACACACACACACACATCTATGCACACACAATAAAAGTATATATATATATATATATATATATATATATATATATATATATATATATATATATATATATATATATAATACTAGATACAACACACATCTACATATATATACATACATGTTTATATAACACTAGAGATACAAATACATCTCTATATATATACATATCTATATATTCATATATAAACACACACATACATATATACAACTCTCTTTGTATATATATAATCACCACCATATATATATATATATATATATATATATATATATATATATATATATATATATATATATATATGTATGTATGTATATGTAACCTCCGATTTCCAATTTCCAAAATAATTAGATTTAATTTATTTTAAAATATCAAGTTTTATAAAATATTTCTCCTTGAAAACTTTTACTTGATTTTGAACGATGTCTGATTTTAGAAGGTAATTTAAAAATCTTTTATAAAAGTCATTTTTCTAAATGTCGATGTATTACAAAATAAATAAATAAATAATAATATATATTTTCTAGTTTCAAATGTTTATTGGCTTGAAATAATAAAATTTTTATTGATGAAATTATTATAGGACTAGTTGTTTTCATAATAAAATTTCATATCCATTTTGGAATAGTAAATAAACAAATTACATATTTTCTAAGGTTTTGTAAAATGAAGTTAATTCGTAGCTAATTTAATCAGTCAGCCTTTGAAAGCCTCTTAAAAACATTTTCTTAAATTTCTTTTCTATTTAAATTTATCAGTTTACTGTCTCCCCTTTTTGCACCCTCATTTTTTTCCCACATGTAAAACCCGTTTAATTAATTCTGGGCCATTCATCATTGGGCCAACCCGCAACCCTTTATCCCACACCATCTCTCCCTATTTAGGTTCTCATTCTCACATTTCCCTAGAAACCCTAATCTTCAATTCATTGGCTAGCCTCCACAAAATTCCCACAAGCCATCATCACCATTTTGTGCTCGTGTCCGTGTGTCCAGCATCACCGTGTCAGCCGTGACGGCCTCGGGTCCGACCCCGGGTGTCCCACCATATCCATTTCTTTTCCTGTGTCCAGATTTACAGTTTACAACCAGCTTTTCCGTGTCCGACACACCCGGACACCACCTCCACATCCACCACTGTACACAGCATCACCCGTGTCCAACACCGGACACGTCTACAGTACACCCCCGTCGTGTCCAGCCTCGGACACGATCGACCCCGACCCCCCGAACCCTAACCCTAGATCAGGCCGAGCCGGTGGCCGCCGCTGGAACCAGAGACCGCCGCCTCCTCGATCTGGCCGCCTGCCACCACCACCTGGAGTCTCTCGACTAGATCGCCGCCGGAGCCGACGTCGTCGAAGTCCGCCGCTGAGCCGAGCCCGCCTCATCGAGCGCCGAGCCCGCCTCATCGAGCGCCGAACGCCGCCGCCGCTGCTCTCGAGCTCCACGCCGTCGCTGCAGACCGCCGACCGCCTCGAAGCCGCCGCGTCGTCGAACTCAGCCCGCAGCTGCCCTCGAACAGCCGCCCAGATCCTCGAGCGCCGCCTCGGGTCTGTCGAAGCCGCCGAGCTCGGAGATCCGCCGCCGCCGCCCTGCCCGGCGAGCTTTTCCTCCGTCGACGCCGAGACCCTCGGGTGAGCCTCTTTTTCCCTTTCCCTCTTTGCTCTGTGTTTAACGATTTGTATAGGTTATTAGTTAAGTATGTGATTAGTTAATTATTATTAGTTAGTTAATTATAATTTATTAGTTAATTAATTAATGATTTGATTAGTTAATAATTAATATATAAGTAATTAGTTTAAGTGTTAATAAAATAGTTTAATGAATATATATATAATAGTTAATTTCATTGTAATTAGTTTAAGTTAATGTATAGTTAATGAATTGTAATAGTTAATTTATAATTAGTTTAATTAAATTATTAAAACCAGTTAGTAAATATCAATTAATTAGTTTAGTATTTTTCTTATAATTAGTTTAGTTAATTTGTAATTGATGTAGTAAATAAATGTAATTGGTTTAGTATATGTAATTAGCTAATTTTATGTAATTAGTTTAATTATATTAGTTATAATTATTCAGTAATTAAGTTTTAATAATTTATTAATCAGTAATTAATTATTGATTAGTTAGTAACTATTAATTAATTAGTTAGTATTTTCACATAATTAGTTTAGTGATTTCATGTAATTAGTTCATTTTTACGTATTAAATTAAAAGGTTTTTGATTATGTTAAATATAATAAATCTTGGGTTTTATATTATTATTAAAAATATAGTTTCAATAATAAAATGAGTTCAAAAATTAGTTTATTGGATCGGTGACCGATTTTACCATAAATAAAAAATATTGGCTTTTACATAAATTCTAGTTTTTATAAATAAACTTTTATTTGAAAATATTGTTCAAAATAAGTTCGAAATGATTTATATACGTAAATACGTATTTCTAGTATATGTAATCAATTTAGTATTTATATATATATATATTTTAAAAAGGTATTTTAGCATATGTATGAGTATACAGATATAATGTTCAACTAGTATAAATCAAATATGTATTTAAAAGATATATATATATATTGTAAATACATTTAAATTGGTGCATGTATAAATATTGTAAGTATAATAAGTGTAATGTATATTATATACGTGTCCCTACTAGATGACCCTAGTTGACTAGTGCCCTGCCTGACATGGCCCTGAGACCAGTATTTTTGACTGTGTTAGTGTAGCATCTGATGCGAATATGGTTTGCTTGTGTTATGTTTATAGGACTGTTGGGTTACCCAGGGGATACTCTGGAACAGGACATTGGTTTTACCAGCTAAGGACCCAAGGCAAGTACATTCTCTGATTAGTTTCTAATTTATGATATCTTCTATGTTCACTGTATCTAGTGTAAATATCCATGTTCCCGACACATTGGTTACACGGATTGGTATACACGGATCTCGTCATGAGATGTTATTCCTTATTCATGGTGTAGCTTGTACGAGACTTGTTTTCCTTGTTATCTTGTGCATGTACAGACACTGATTTCCCGGGGAGATTTGCTACCTTCCTAGGGAATCCCGTGCCATAGCGTACCATGATTGGATCTACTATACCAGTCGGGGGGTTTGGGGAGTATTTTAGTGTAGATATGTGATCATACCCAACTATCCATGCATCATAGCTCACCCCACATCTCACGTCGGGTGCGGCCTGACCATCTCCATGCCTCATAGCTGTTACGTGTGATTA
This sequence comes from Iris macrosiphon, assembly GCA_036927795.1. Classification (NCBI taxonomy): domain Eukaryota; kingdom Viridiplantae; phylum Streptophyta; class Magnoliopsida; order Asparagales; family Iridaceae; genus Iris; species Iris macrosiphon. The sequence continues at coordinate 65,658,614 of JAYESA010000017.1, read as the reverse complement.
GCCTGACCTCTCCCTGCATCATAGCTAACCAACGGTTAGCCTGACCTTCCATGAATCATAGCTAATCACATGTAACCAGCCTGATCAAGTTCCCAAGCCGATCACATGTTAAAGCTAGTACTCACACACTTAGTCATAGAATTCTTGCTCATGGACATATTGTTTCTTTTTCTGCATTTACTTACAGCATTTCCAGTACTTCTCTCATTGTACATTTCTCGTACTTATACATGCATCTGGTATGTTTTCATCTAGAACTGCTACATAGTTTATGTCATTTATATAGAACTGCTATTTAGAGATGTACTTTGCTCCTTCCTGACTGGAAAATATTTTTCCAGACTGTGACATTAGTAGACTGGTTTCTGACACTTGGGGATTGGAAGTTAAGGATTGCAGGTATGTTATGTTATCATTAGACTTGTGCTGTATTCTTTTATTTCTTCATTTCCTATCGTGCTGTAGTTGTGATTGAGTATTTCTAGATTTATTTTAGTGTTATCCGTGTCTCCTTATGGAGTTGGATACTAGTGTGAGATTATCTAGATAGCACTTGACCTAGACAGCGTTCTACCGCCGATGCTGCGGCGTAGGCTGGACGTACCCACGCTCTCGTGCCCTTATACCGGGTGCGGGTCGTGACACGTTTTAGTGGTGGCCCATGCAGGTCTGACTTTGCGAGATGTGCGATGTCGTAGTAGTGTGGCATCCTTGTTATACTACTGCGTACCTGCTATTGAATATAGGACATAGGATACTAGGATGAGAGAGGATACTCAATCACAAATTCTTGAAAGATTTCCTGGGATGACCCCATGAGAATCTTATTTTCAATTTAAATCTTTCCTTGTTTCCGTCCGCTCACGCTTGTTGTTACCGAACTTGATTCTTGTTGAGCAGTTTTAAAATTTAAAATCTCGGTATCATTGTTGAGTTTGATTCTTGTTGACCAGTTGTTAGCTTTAATTCTTGGTATCGTTGTTGAGTTGATTTCAAATTGAGATGAATTTTTACGGACTAGGATTTATGGTATCATCTGATGACATATATTGATGAGGACAGTGAGGAAGGTAAAACGTCTACTTTGGTTATGGAACCTAGAATTTATCGCAGCCATATTAGCTGTGGTGACGAGAACGTAGGGACCTGACTTGGATGTACATACTATAGTTATGAAGCTTAGGGTCTTTCGCAGCCATACCGGTTGGCGTGGCGAAGATTCTGGACGACATGATTATAGAGTGCATACCTTAGTTACGAAACCTATCGTTTATCGCATCTATGCTTACTGGCGTGGCGAGGATTCTGAGTGTCATGATTTCAGACAGACGTGTATGATTATCAGGTTGTATCCTAAATTGGTTCTTAAAATATCATCTCAAGACTTATCTATTTCTGTTATTCCAGGACTTTGTTCCACCACTTCTTTCTTTACTAGCAGTAAAGATACCTTCTGTCCTCAATTCAGTCTTTGAGCTCCTATTCCTTGAGGATTTCTTGTTAAGTATGATAATTAGTGGCTTGTAATTTTGTTTGTGTCTTGTATTAGTATTGACTGTGTTGCTAGTGAGTTGTAAGTGTTTCTTAGTTGGACATGTGAACAGTAGGCTTTAATCTAGAGTTAGCCCTTAGCATAGTACCTTGTACCAATGATTCTAGGAGTAGTGTCATTAGAGACTGAGAGTTAAGGAGAGTATAGAGTATCAGTGATAGTTCTCAGAGTTAGTGTCAGAGCCAATTAACCGTCCTGGATAATCATGATTATGTAATTGAGTGATCTATGTAAATGATTAACTATCCAGGAATTGTGTTAAGAATTTATGGAAAATGATGTCCAATTTGATGATTGATATCGAAAATATTAAAGGTAAAGAAACGTATATTTATAAAGGGTTAATGAGATGTCATAAGTAGAGAAATATCAGGATTAGTAATGGAAGTTGTGAAGCGTATCACGGATTAGTTTAATAGGCTTTAAAGGATTGAAGGAAATACATATACAACCATCGAGATGAGGAACCATACACATACCCATGAGAGTAAAGAAACATGAGTGTTATAGAGGATACAGGTGATCATGAGTCTAATGAGCTTGATGAGATAATCCATTAATGCAACTAGTGATATAATACCAAGAGTGCTAATGATTCTATATCGAGAATTAGTCAAGGATGACGTTAATAACAGTAAGCACTCTGTGTGTTGATAATTAGATGATATACCAATTGACATAATTGAAATCATGAAGGAAAACACAGTTGATGATAACTTTGATCATTGGAGGTAATAGTGCAAGTGATTCGGGCAGTACAAATTTAGTACACAGTTCTAGACAATAGAGGTATTGAGTGCACCTTGAGTATCAGAGACCGTGAGCACTAATATGTACATTGAGGAGTTATAAATTAAAAGGTGGAAATGAATTTTAAATTTTCAGAATTTTTAAGGAGTTGAGATTTTATGTTGTTAAAATATTGAGGATTTAAATTTGATTCACTAAACATAGTTAAGGCTACAAAGATTTTAGAAGTGATTAAATTTTATTTCGATGTGAAGTATCTAATATTGAGGAGGCATATGCATTTTATTTTAAGTTGATCGGGAAGTTAAACCTTGACGATTATTTGGAGGATTAATTTTTGGTAGATATGAATATTAAAATATGATTAGTTGATATGGGTACCAGTGTACACGAATAGGAATTTGTTAATGTGCTAGAGTTAAGTGTTTGTTAGAAGATAGTGCAAGTATATATTAAGCAGGTTCTTTCTTTTCTTTCCTCATGTTCTTGTTGTCTTCTGATTGATTGATACCTTAGTACCGTAGCTGTATGCATGAGTTCTTGTTATAATGTAGTTAGTAGTACCCCTGATACAGAGACTGTAATACCATGACAAAAGACACCATGATCATACATATTTCCCTTAGGTTGCATGTTGTATGGTTGTAGGTAGAATTCTCTTAGACTTGATTGTTGAGGATTTAACTGTAGTAAAGATCTATGACGAGGTTATGACTGACAAAAAGAGACGAGAGGATTAAATTTGTGGATGAGCATTAAATTAAATAAAGAATTTAGGGGTTGTTATAACGGAATTGATGGATCATTGATTTTATGAAAATCGAGGTATGATTGAAATTCAAGGACAAACATTTACTTAAAGGGAGAATTAAGAAATTGACAGAGCCAAAAATTTGAGGATTTATTAATTTTAAGGAGGTCTTGATATGATTAAATTGATTATTTAAAATTTGAGAAATTCGAGAGACTATCATTTTATCTATTTGATTGCAAGATAGAAACTTTATATATTATGAATGTTGCATTGAAGATACTGGAAGCATCGCATCGTTGAGTATTTGAGGAAAAAGAAAAGCAAGAAATAAAATCGTAAATGGAATAGTGTCAAATTAAATTCTTGGGATGAGGAATTAGATTGGAATAAGCATCAATTGAATTTGAGTTAGATGATTGATGAGTGTTTAAAGTTAAATTTTGGGATGCAGATTTTTAAGTTTTATAAATATGCATTGATTTGGATTTCAATTAAAAGGATTGGATAGTAAATTTTGTATTTAGTTATTACTCAAAATTTGAGGAGATTATGATACGACTGGAATTCAATTAAAATATTGAGGATTTGAGTAATAAAAATTTTACATTGGGATAATAAATTCAGAGGATGAAAAAAAAAAAAAAAAAATAATATTAGTTCAAATTTCGGAAACATTATACATACGGATAAAGAAATATGGAATGAAATGAAGCTCATGGTAAAGAGGATTATAATACGATGGATTATGGGATCATATAATTGAAGGTCGTAAGGTAAGATCATGGTATATTGAGGTTGTGATTTAAATTAAATCTTGACCCTGACAGTAACATTTGAAATCGAAGAAAATAATCGAGGTATAGTTGATGTTAAGATAAACAACTCGAATTTGATGATAAGGCTTTTGATTCAGAAATTCTAAGATCTAATCTAATAAAGTTTGTGGAATTTGGAACTTTTATAGAATTAGTTAATGATGAATCACAAGATTGAGAAAAGTAAGATGAACGAGGATAAAAAGGAAGGATTATTTTCAGAAGGTAGTAAAGACTACTCTTTTTCCTAGAATCAAGAAAGGCGATTAGATGTCTCTTGATTACATTCTGGAGGATGTATTTAAGTTTCTTAAATCATATTGTTGACCGTATCTTTCAAATTAGCTATAACTTTCATGTCTATATCATTAATTATACTGGGTCTTCCTTGATTTAGTTACTTTGAAAAGGTAACGTGCATTATTCCAATTATCTATTTTAGTAATCGTGTCTACTTCCCAAAATCTAAACTTTCTAGAGGATTCAAGGCCGAGCCATGATTCCTTCAAGTTACTCCTATCTTAAACCTTATTTTCTTTTTCTTCATGTTTTCTGCTGTTTGGTAAATATTTTCCTTATAGAAATATTTTCTTTAATGATATATTCATCATTATGAACAACCAAATTTTCTATTCTAGCCATCCCTAAAATTTCGAGGACGAAATTTTTCAAAGGTGGATAGACTTGTAACCTCCGATTTCCAATTTCCAAAATAATTAGATTTAATTTATTTTAAAATATCAAGTTTTATAAAATATTTCTCCTTGAAAACTTTTACTTTATTTTGAACGATGTCTGATTTTAGAAGGTAATTTAAAAATCTTTTATAAAAGTCATTTTTCTAAATGTCGATGTATTACAAAATAAATAAATAAATAATAATATATATTTTCTAGTTTCAAATGTTTATTGGCTTGAAATAATAAAATTTTTATTGATGAAATTATTATAGGACTAGTTGTTTTCATAATAAAATTTCATATCCATTTTGGAATAGTAAATAAACAAATTACATATTTTCTAAGGTTTTGTAAAATGAAGTTAATTCGTAGCTAATTTAATCAGTCAGCCTTTGAAAGCCTCTTAAAAACATTTTCTTAAATTTCTTTTCTATTTAAATTTATCAGTTTACTGTCTCCCCTTTTTGCACCCTCATTTTTTTCCCACATGTAAAACCCGTTTAATTAATTCTGGGCCATTCATCATTGGGCCAACCCGCAACCCTTTATCCCACACCATCTCTCCCTATTTAGGTTCTCATTCTCACATTTCCCTAGAAACCCTAATCTTCAATTCATTGGCTAGCCTCCACAAAATTCCCACAAGCCATCATCACCATTTTGTGCTCGTGTCCGTGTGTCCAGCATCACCGTGTCAGCCGTGACGGCCTCGGGTCCGACCCCGGGTGTCCCACCATATCCATTTCTTTTCCTGTGTCCAGATTTACAGTTTACAACCAGCTTTTCCGTGTCCGACACACCCGGACACCACCTCCACATCCACCACTGTACACAGCATCACCCGTGTCCAACACCGGACACGTCTACAGTACACCCCCGTCGTGTCCAGCCTCGGACACGATCGACCCCGACCCCCCGAACCCTAACCCTAGATCAGGCCGAGCCGGTGGCCGCCGCTGGAACCAGAGACCGCCGCCTCCTCGATCTGGCCGCCTGCCACCACCACCTGGAGTCTCTCGACTAGATCGCCGCCGGAGCCGACGTCGTCGAAGTCCGCCGCTGAGCCGAGCCCGCCTCATCGAGCGCCGAGCCCGCCTCATCGAGCGCCGAGCCCGCCTCATCGAGCGCCGAGCCCGCCTCATCGAGCGCCGAACGCCGCCGCCGCTGCTCTCGAGCTCCACGCCGTCGCTGCAGACCGCCGACCGCCTCGAAGCCGCCGCGTCGTCGAACTCAGCCCGCAGCTGCCCTCGAACAGCCGCCCAGATCCTCGAGCGCCGCCTCAGGTCTGTCGAAGCCGCCGAGCTCGGAGATCCGCCGCCGCCGCCCTGCCCGGCGAGCTTTTCCTCCGTCGACGCCGAGACCCTCGGGTGAGCCTCTTTTTCCCTTTCCCTCTTTGCTCTGTGTTTAACGATTTGTATAGGTTATTAGTTAAGTATGTGATTAGTTAATTATTATTAGTTAGTTAATTATAATTTATTAGTTAATTAATTAATGATTTGATTAGTTAATAATTAATATATAAGTAATTAGTTTAAGTGTTAATAAAATAGTTTAATGAATATATATATAATAGTTAATTTCATTGTAATTAGTTTAAGTTAATGTATAGTTAATGAATTGTAATAGTTAATTTATAATTAGTTTAATTAAATTATTAAAACCAGTTAGTAAATATCAATTAATTAGTTTAGTATTTTTCTTATAATTAGTTTAGTTAATTTGTAATTGATGTAGTAAATAAATGTAATTGGTTTAGTATATGTAATTAGCTAATTTTATGTAATTAGTTTAATTATATTAGTTATAATTATTCAGTAATTAAGTTTTAATAATTTATTAATCAGTAATTAATTATTGATTAGTTAGTAACTATTAATTAATTAGTTAGTATTTTCACATAATTAGTTTAGTGATTTCATGTAATTAGTTCATTTTTACGTATTAAATTAAAAGGTTTTTGATTATGTTAAATATAATAAATCTTGGGTTTTATATTATTATTAAAAATATAGTTTCAATAATAAAATGAGTTCAAAAATTAGTTTATTGGATCGGTGACCGATTTTACCATAAATGAAAAATATTGGCTTTTACATAAATTCTAGTTTTTATAAATAAACTTTTATTTGAAAATATTGTTCAAAATAAGTTCGAAATGATTTATATACGTAAATACGTATTTCTAGTATATGTAATCAATTTAGTATTTATATATATATATATTTTAAAAAGGTATTTTAGCATATGTATGAGTATACAGATATAATGTTCAACTAGTATAAATCAAATATGTATTTAAAAGATATATATATATATTGTAAATACATTTAAATTGGTGCATGTATAAATATTGTAAGTATAATAAGTGTAATGTATATTATATACGTGTCCCTACTAGATGACCCTAGTTGACTAGTGCCCTGCCTGACATGGCCCTGAGACCAGTATTTTTGACTGTGTTAGTGTAGCATCTGATGCGAATATGGTTTGCTTGTGTTATGTTTATAGGACTGTTGGGTTACCCAGGGGATACTCTGGAACAGGACATTGGTTTTACCAGCTAAGGACCCAAGGCAAGTACATTCTCTGATTAGTTTCTAATTTATGATATCTCCTATGTTCACTGTATCTAGTGTAAATATCCATGTTCCCGACACATTGGTTACACGGATTGGTATACACGGATCTCGTCATGAGATGTTATTCCTTATTCATGGTGTAGCTTGTACGAGACTTGTTTTCCTTGTTATCTTGTGCATGTACAGACACTGATTTCCCGGGGAGATTTGCTACCTTCCTAGGGAATCCCGTGCCATAGCGTACCATGATTGGATCTACTATACCAGTCGGGGGGTTTGGGGAGTATTTTAGTGTAGATATGTGATCATACCCAACTATCCATGCATCATAGCTCACCCCACATCTCACGTCGGGTGCGGCCTGACCATCTCCATGCCTCATAGCTGTTACGTGTGATTAGCCTGACCTCTCCCTGCATCATAGCTAACCAACGGTTAGCCTGACCTTCCATGAATCATAGCTAATCACATGTAACCAGCCTGATCAAGTTCCCAAGCCGATCACATGTTAAAGCTAGTACTCACACACTTAGTCATAGAATTCTTGCTCATGGACATATTGTTTCTTTTCCTGCATTTACTTACAGCATTTCCAGTACTTCTCTCATTGTACATTTCTCGTACTTATACATGCATCTGGTATGTTTTCATCTAGAACTGCTACATAGTTTATGTCATTTATATAGAACTGCTATTTAGAGATGTACTTTGCTCCTTCCTGACTGGAAAATATTTTTCCAGACTGTGACATTAGTAGACTGGTTTCTGACACTTGGGGATTGGAAGTTAAGGATTGCAGGTATGTTATGTTATCATTAGACTTGTGCTGTATTCTTTTATTTCTTCATTTCCTATCGTGCTGTTGTTGTGATTGAGTATTTCTAGATTTATTTTAGTGTTATCCGTGTCTCCTTATGGAGTTGGATACTAGTGTGAGATTATCTAGATAGCACTTGACCTAGACAGCGTTCTACCGCCGATGCTGCGGCGTAGGCTGGACGTACCCACGCTCTCGTGCCCTTATACCGGGTGCGGGTCGTGACAATATATATGTATATATGTATATAAATTGTGGATACATATGTATATATATATATATATATATATATATATATATATATATATATATATATATATATATGTATGTATGTATATATGTATATAAATTGTGGATATATATATATATATATATATATATATATATATATATATATATATATATAACCACCAATCACCATATAAATACATATAATTATAATACTCTAATAGCTATAAATAATTATATTGAAATGCAAGAAACCAAACACGTGGAGTGCATCACACCCGTATCACACTAGATCTATGTTACGCTTGCGATACACGTCCACCACACCACCAAACATACTCCAAAGGACACGAGCAAGTCTAAAATAATAATTATGAACAATATGAAGAGCTAATTACACATCTACCTGTCCGTTTTAAAATATGACATGCCCAAACCTCTGTGTCGAAAAAAACCCCAAATCAATCTGTATCTCCAAATTATCGGGATACGGCCTATACATATCCAATTATGGACACGACACTAGCCACACACAATCAAACATATATCAATTTGGTCTAATTGACCAATTAACAAATATAAGATGTGTCAATCTCATAATTCTTTCAAAATTGACACAAAATAACACATAACTTTCTCCATAGGCCACCTATGAACCTAATTCTAATTCCTATGGATAGCCTTAGAATATGGGTTGGTTCCTAATGATTAAATCATAGATTTATAGTATAATTAAAGAAAAAAATAGAATTGTACTTTTTGGCAGATGGATTTCCAATGAAACCTCTAAATTTGGTGAAAAGAGCCTTCAACTTGTAGATCCTTGCTGCTTCTTGTGGATCCTTGCTTTCTCCTTGTAGATCCCTACTCTACTATAATGACTTAGAAAGAAATTAGAAAGAAATTTGGGTAGAATTTGATGTGGAAATAAAAAATTTTAGAAGAGAAAATTCTAGATCTAGATTTGAAATAAAAATAAAGAGAAAGAAATTTCCCTCCCTTTAAAACATGGTCGACCACTTAGCCCCCTCCCCAAGCTACTATGTAAAGTCTAAAATAACCCTTGGGGTCTCTCATGAAAAAATAATTGATGAGGGAAGGTTCTAGTCTAATGGGTTTAACTTAATTAATCATCCTCCTAATGAATGGGCTTCTAATTGGGCTTAATTCTAACTAAATTTAAATGTTGGTCAATAGATCTAATCTAAAGTAGTAGGTCCAGTAACACAAATCCAAAAAAATATATTAACATATAATAATAATTAAATAATATAATAAATAAATGTATAATATGTACAATATTTAATTAATTATAAAATGACCAAAATATTCTTTTCTAGAAAATATGGTAGTGACAGTGGGAGACTACCCGAGACCAGTAGAAAAGATCTTGGCAATTGCCATAAATCCATGCTAGGACCCGTATATATGATGGATACCAGATCTGGTTCACTCTTGGAACCAGTAAACCTATTTTGGATGGTTGAGATTTAGTTAGGGAGTGTCATGACTTAATCCTAGGGCTAACCTCATTTCTCCACTTGGTGTGTATATATATATATATATATATATATATATATATATATATATATATATATATATATATGGTTTTCTCTTTCCTCTCTCTGTCTTTCTCATTTCCACTTCCCTTCTTCTTTATTCTTCCTTCTTCCCTCAAGAGCTCCCAACCGAAACCCTAAGTCCTAGCCCTAAACTTGGTTCTAGAAAGAGGTTTATTAGTCCACCAAGGCAAGTACATCTTGTTCAAAGTGGTAAAGCCATTAATTTTTGGATTATATATATATATATATATATATATATTAGTTTTTAAAATGTATTTGATATAAAATATTCTCCTTGAGTTGTGATCATATTTAGTTTTTGGAGTTTTGAATTTTGATGTATAGATTTTTGTAGATATGAGTTTCAAGTTTAGGCTTTTTATGTGTTCTATCAGTTTTTCTTGGTTTTGATCTACTAAAACTTAGTATTTTTGAAAACTAGTTGATCCTTATGTTAAAGCGTTTCATTTCGAGCATTTTGCTTTTGTTTTACTGGATTTGGAGTTAAAATAAAGTTTTTATGAAGAAAACCAATTTTTTGGGTTTTGGAGCTTTTTTTGCCATAACTGAACTTGCTGTTTAGAGGAGACGAAGTTCGCATACAGCTGGTGAGCATATACGGCTAAGAGTGCCATGCGGCCCAAGAGGGTTATGCAGCCTAAACTCTTTCTACATACTAACAGCATGAGTCAATCTTGTTAGACGCATGACTGCTGATTTGCACAAGTTTCCTTGAACACCTTGTGCTTTCACTCACTGAACGAATGATAATTCTGCTAAAGTTCAAGATACCTCCATGCGACATTAACTCTATATGTAGAACCAACACTCATGTGGCCTGGAGAGCATGCGGCCACTATTTTTCTTGGAAGCATGGCTCTAAAACGTTGGCACTTATTTTTTTGGTTTTGTCTTTTTTTCTCTAACACACTTTATTGCATCAGTCACTTTATGTCACATCATTGATACTTCATTAATTGCCCGTCACTTGGTACTTGTTCCAAGATAGTAGACTTTTGTCAGGACCATGCGGCAAGCTTGTCCATGCGGCCAGTTGCTCATGCGCCTGATCACCGTATGCGGCCTGACCTATGCGGACAATTCATGCGTGCACTTCTCATGCGCACATGTGATCCAATACGACCCTAGTAATCTATGTACACGTTCCATAATTTCTTGGGTTTAATTATTTTATTTGGAATGTTCCTTTGCTCTATGTGGTTGGTCTTGACAATTGCTTGTGATGGATCCTATAGAATAGGAGACTTAGTAAATCAGACTTATGTACTAGAATTGGCTATGTGCATAACATAATATTATGTTAACCACACTAGATGTGAGTGTCATACTGAATTAGTACCTGCAAAATAGACTCGAATCTGTGGTTTATATCTGAATTCTTTCGTTGGATAGAGTTGAGGGGTGTAGTTCTACTCGAAAGATGGTCTGCGACCCCAGTCCTTGTTTGGTTTAAGGGTCATCGATCTACTTCATAGTGGTTTATACAATTCCCTTTTCTCTCGTCTGGCGGCATTGATTAATTATTAATTTGAGGATAATTAGTAGATTGGTTACCTTTGCCTTTGACCGTTGAATATAGTGAGGGATATAGTTCTACTCGAAAGACAGTTTGGGATCTTGGTCCTTGCTTTATTTAAGGGTCATCGATCCACTTCAGGGTGGTTCATATAATTTCCCTTTCTCTCGTCTGGCGGTATTGCATAATTGTTAATTTGAGGATGATTAGTATATTGGTTACCTTTGCCTTTGACCGTTGAATAGAGTGAGGGGCGTAGTTCTGCTCAGGAGACGATATGCAATTTCGATCCTTATTTGGTTTAAGGATTGTGGATCTGCTCCAAAGTAGTTCACACTTTTTTCTTACTCACGTTCGACGGCAAAATCATTAATTCTAGTAGTTCATATCATAAATTTAGGCTTTCTATTGATTGATAGTCTGTGTACCTAATTTGAGGAGATTATATTTTAACCAAGTATCCCAATGTGATAAGGCATCATACGACCAATTATAAGTTCGGCGAATCGACCCAATTTCTTGTATCTGTGTCGATACAATTACTACGTGCTACATACTACGTGTATATATATTATATTGTGCATGGAGGTACGACATAACTTGCTACGTGCTATAAGATTATATATTTTGGGTTGTGCATCGAGAATGCCTCATATACTATGCGACATATAATATTATTATATTATTTTTTCAGCATGGGCATGGTATATGGGTCAACAACCATAACATCATTATGATGTTTGTTTGATTAATTTATTGCATTACGCTTGGAGAAATCCAGATTTGGCTCTCGAACAATAATATGGATTCGTAACTAGCGTACACGTACCACGGTGCATCATCTAAGAAGGATGACCGTAAAACCATGACACGATATTCTAATAAATATAGTGCTAATTAAGAAATTGAACTTGTAGAGCATTGGGAGGGAATAGAATCTCAAGATTATGCGTGGTAGCTACCGTTAGGACATATGTCCTAGGGCATCATGTTGGTATACCATATATCATCTGGAGTAGTAGAGTGCAGTATCCGGCTAGATTATATATATATATATATATATATATATATATATATATATATATATATATATATATATATATATATATATTATTACATAATTACTTGTGTGGTGGCCTTACGAGGGACTGGTGCTTACATACTATGTGCTATACATTTATTGGCTCGACCAGCCCGCCTCACCATCAGTATAATCTGAGGATTCCAACATTGTATTATTCTTCTGAGATTACTCAGACTCCACATAAAAAGCCATAGGATTGATTGGCTAATCTAAAAGTGTATGTGCTAGTAGTCTAGGGACATGAACTATTGTGGGGGCGATGGTTCAACCCTTGTTCTTGTTTGGTTGTAGGGTTACTCCTATGTGTCATAATCGGCCATGGACCGAAGCTACATACTATATGTATCTGTATCTTAGCTTACATTGTGGCTTGTATATTTTTGTTCCTAATTATGATTTGTGCCATCTGTTAGTAGCCTGAGGACGTGGACAATCATGGTAAAGTGGTTCGACCCTTGTCCTTGTTTAGTTGTAGGGTTGAACTATTGCACTACGATAGGCTATAGACCAAAGATACGATACAGACATCTTCGTCGTGTTCATAATTGGTGAGTCATACCCTGTCTCGGAGTAGTGCGATACCCCTTGTCCTTGTTTGGTTGTAAAGGTGTCATGCTGCTTCAATGAAAGGTTATACGCTTACAATTATGGCATAGATCCTATTTTATATACTTTATTGGTTTTTGCTTCATTTACTTGTGCTCCTTTGTGGTACTTGCTACTGGGGCCTGACCTCGCTGGTTTTGTTTGGCCAGGTTTAGTAGCAGAGCCCGGGGATCTTGTCATGTATCTGACCGATGGCGCACACCAGGAGTATGTCCACCGAAGAACTTGAGTGAGTTTTTTCTTTCCCACTATGAGTATCATTTTGTATTACCTTTTTGGCATTTAGCCAACGATACATGTTAACCAGTTTATCTAGACATTAGTTCGTCTACATGATTATATATTATTCAGATCGCGGCTGACTTACAGTTATATACTCTTGACAATGTACTAGTGTACCATCCTGTATAACTAGTTTCATAATCATTTTGATAGAGCGTTAGGGACGCCAAAGTGCTTTATCTTACATGTTTATTCTTATTATTCTTGGTTGATGATTGAGACATAGATCTTCTTGACCCTAGGTGACTTGATTGTAGTATGCACCCCTTATCTCTAGACAACCTTAGCACATTGTGGCTTACTTCGATATTTTGCAAGGTGTGGTTGGCTGAGTCACTCTCCTGCTCTCCAGTATTCTGATTCTTGGACGTGACACATGACGACCCAGCAGTACCAGAGTGATGTACTCACTCAGTTCGTCTAGACAGCGTTGGAGCGAGGTGGTTCTCAGATCCATAATTCTGCAACCAGCTTCAGGCAACTCAGTTCTCCATACTTTTATGGTACAAAAGATACAATTTTATCCAATGCTTGGCTGCGGGACACTGAGGCCATCTTGGAGGCAGCAACGACTCCGACTAGAGAGCGTGTAGCAGTAATTCGGCTACATTGGCTCTCGACTAGTGGGCAGTACAGGAGGTTTCTTTTATATCATCGATTACATGGGCATTTTTTACTGAGAGATTTCAGATGAGGTATTTTGACATGGTGGTGCGTTATGAGCTTCAGCAGAGGTTTAAAACCTCAGGCAGGAGAGCAGGACCATCGATGGTTAAACGATGAATTTTTTGAGACTTAGTCGGTTTGCTCCCACTGTAGTAGCGACCTAGTTGGAGAGGGCGAGAAGGTTCCCGCAGGGACTCCATTTAGAGTTTATCTTGGCAGTGGAGCAATATGAGTTTCAGACCTTTGATATTGTGATGCGGGCAGCTAGGTGGTATGATTATACATCGTAGAGGATTACAGATCGAGTTGGGAGCCAAAATAGGCCTAACATTTTAGGAGGGTCAGCATCCTAGTCATCAGTACCGACTTTAATAGTTCGATCCCTGGCGATTGGATCCTCGAAGAGGACAATATCATCTCAGCAGTCTTCCTAGATATTCCTTCCCGTAGTTGTTTCTATTACGGGAAACCTGGACATATAGTATTAGAGTGTTGTAGGGAACATAGATTGTGCTTGATATGTGGGGCATCATACCACATGGTCGGAGTATGTCCTAGGTGGAACCAGAATAGATTATCATCAGCCCAGTCAGTAGTTCGGCCAGTAACACCACAGTACAGGACACCAACACCAGTACAGTAGTGGTAGTTTCAGAGGACTTTGTCTCCACAGGGTCAAGAATTCCAGTTTAGGCCACAGTAATATGTGCAGGCCTAGGTACATATGAGACCTAGAGGTCAGCTGGAGTAGGGGCCAGCACCCAGAGGGCAGGGTCGAGTCTTCTTGCTATCGATGGAGGAGGCTTTGGCAACAGGGGAGGTGGTAGCAGGTACCATTCTTGTCCACTTTTATTCAGCTTCAACATTATTTAATTATGGTGTATCGCATTTATTTATATCTGTACACTTTTCGACACGAGTTAGATTGGAGTCTGAGTCCTTACCTGTAAGGTTGAATATACTTATTGGTAATAGTCTCATGGGAGTAGATAGAGTGTATCCTACATGTAGAGTTAAAGTGTGCCTGTGAGAGTTTCTTGTGAGGCTGATAGAGTTTCCTATGGGCGATTATAATATCGTTCTTGGGATGGATTGGTTGTGTGATACACGCGATGATAGATTGCCATAGTGGTAAGGTTATCATTCGTATACCTGGTGGGAAGGAGTTCTCATTGAGAGGTGCAATAGAGTCACTGGAGGTTACACTGATGATAGAGAAGGCCGAGGAGGCATTTTTCTTAGAGTAGTTTATGAGTTTTCTGACGTATTTCTTGATGAGTTACTAGATGTACCAGTAGTTAGAGACTTAGAGTTCTATATTGATTTAATTTTGGGAGGAGAGCCAGTTTCAGAGAGGGTTTATAGGATATCACCACCTGAGTTGGAGATCTTATACCTGATGATTGAGGATTGAGATCCAAGAGATTTATTAAACCTAGTGCATCGCCTTGGGGATCCCCGTTATCTTTTGTTAAAAAGAAGAATGGTTCATCGCATTTAGTTATTGATTATAGAACACTAAATGCGACAACCATTAAGAACAAGTATCCCTTGTCTAGGATAGATGACTTATTTAATCAGATCAGTGGAGAAACTATATTTTTTTAAGATTGATTTGCGGTTTGGATACTATCAGATAAGAGTCAGGAAGCAGAATATCCTAAGACAGTGTTCAGATCTAGATACGGTCATTGGAAGTTCCGAGTTATGCCATTTGGAGAGACCAATGCACCATCTATATTTATGTCTCTCTTGAATAGCATCTTCATGTCTTACTTAGACCAATTTATGATAGTGTTTATTGATGATATCTTGGTCTATAGTTGGAGTAAGGAAGAGCATGAGCAGCAACTTCGAGTAGTTCTTCAGATTATTTGGGAGCAGCAGCTGTACCCAAAGTTCAGCAAGTGTGAATTTTGGCTTGATTGTATCTCATTCTTAGGACATATAATTTCTGGTGGAGGAGTCGAGGTAGATCCCAAGAATGTAGAGGCTATTGAGAGTTTGCCAGTACCCCGTATAGCTTCAGATGTACGCAGTAGTTTCTTAGGTCTAGTTGGGTTTAGCAGGCTACTACACGCGATTTGTGGTAGGCTTTGCAAGGATCTCCGCACCCTTGACACGACTGACGTGTAAGAAAGTACACTTTGAGTGGTCAGGTGCTTATCAGACTTATTTCGAGAAGCTCAAGCGGAGTTTTATTTCGGCTCTTGTTCTGATACTTCCTGTGGGACCAGGTGGGTTCTCAGTATATTGTGATGCTTCAGGAGTGGGACTAGGGTGTGTCCTTATGCAGCATGGCAGAGTGATAGCTTATGTGTCTTGGCAGCTTTGAGACCATAAGAAGTTCTATCTGACGCATGATCTTGAGTTGCTAGTAGTAGTGTTTGCACTTAAGCTCTGGAGGCATTACCTATATGGTGATCGAGTGAAGATCTTTATAAACCACAAGAGCTTGAGGTATGTGTTAACACAGAAGGAACTCAACATGCATCAGAGAAGGTGGCTCAAGTTATTGTCGAACTACGATCTTGACTTTCAGTATCATCCAGGAAAGGCCAATTTCGTAGCAGACGCTTTGTGCATAAGAGGAAGAGCATACTTCTTGACAGAGAAGTGCCATATTTTGGAGGATCTATATGAGATAGGTATCGAGGTAGTATTACCTGATGATATTGGTTTTATGGTGAGTCTACATGTTCAGTCTTCTATAGTTGAGAGGATCAAAATAGAGCAGACATGTGATATCAGACATCAGCAGCTCAGGACAGAGTGTGAGTCAGGATGCAGACCGGAGTTGGGCATTCATGAGGATGAGACTCTCATATTTGGGAGTCG
This sequence comes from Iris macrosiphon, assembly GCA_036927795.1. NCBI lineage: Eukaryota > Viridiplantae > Streptophyta > Magnoliopsida > Asparagales > Iridaceae > Iris > Iris macrosiphon. The sequence goes on along the minus strand of JAYESA010000017.1, from coordinate 65,641,864 downwards.
ACTTTCCATGCCAAGAAAAAATATCCGACAGGAGATTATGTCAGAGGCTCACAGTTCTTAGTACTCAGTGCATCCAGGAGGGATGAAGATGTATCGGGATATTCGTCAGCACTTCTGGTGGAATGGTATAAAGAGGGAGATAGCTTGGTTCATTTCTTGGTGTTTAGTCCGTCAGTAGGTCAAGGCTGAGCATCAGAGATCGGCCGGACACTTCAGCCTTACCGATTTCGGAATGGAAGTAGGACCATATTACTATGGACTTTTTAACCGATCTTCCTAGATCCCCATCAGGAAGAGATGCTATATGGGTTATAGTGGATCGACTCACGAAGGTTACTCACTTTCTTTCTTTCAGAATAGGACAGTCTACAGAGTACCTAGCTAGGATATACATGAGATAGATAGTCAGATTGCATGGTGTGCCAGTTAGCATAGTCTCAGATAGAGATTTGTGGTTCACGTCTCTTTTCTGGCAGAGCCTACAACAGAGACTGGGTACTAGGTTGATGTTCAGTTCATCCTACCATCTCCAGACAGATGGGCAGTCGGAACATATTATTCAGAATTTGGAGGATATGCTTCGATCTTGTACACTTTACTTTGGTGGATCTTGGGAGGATCACTTGCATTTAGTAGAGTTCTCCTATAACAATAGATTTCAGGCGAGCATTCAGATGGCACCCTTTGAGACTTTGTATGGTAGAAGATGCAGATCACAGTTAGCTTGGGATGACATTGCTGAAAGGAAAATTCTTGCTCCAGAGATGATTTCTCAGTCAGTTGGAGTAATCAGGAAGATTATAGAGCATCTCGAGTGGCTCGAGATTGCCAGCATCATTGGATAGATCAGCACCGTCGTCATCTTGAGTTCTCTATCAGCGAGTATATATTTCTCAAGGTTTTGCCTACCCATGGAGTTATCAGATTTAGAGTACGGGGAAAGCTTAGTCACAGATACATAAGATCGTTTAATATTCTTAAGCAAGTTGGAGATGTATCTTATCGTCTAGCTCTTCCATAATCCCTTCATGAGATACATGAAGCCTTTCATGTATCTTTGTTGCACCGGTATATTCTAGACCCCAACAAATCTTGGATTATTTTGAGTTGTTCTTCGGTACCGACCTATCGTATCAGGAGAGACCCATGTCTATTTTTGACCAGAGGAAAAAGGTTCCCAAGAATCGGACTATCAGATTAGCTCGAGTTGCTTGGGGGCATCACTCACTAGGGGAGTCGACGTGGGAGCACGAGGACAATATGCGTTCTCGTTATCCATTTTTCTACGACTTGGGCGGTATACTTATTCGTATACCCATGTCCTATCTTAGCTTGTGTATGTGATTGATTGTTAGCTTATCTGTTATATCTATTATTGTTTCTTTTCTAATTTTTTGTTGTTTCCCAGGAAATTTTATGCTCACATGAGTTTCTTGTTTAGTTTCGATTTTGAGCTGGCTTTCTTGGATTTTTTTGTTAGTTAACTTTGGATCCTTATGGAAATTCCGTGGATGGAATTTTCTAAGAAGATGAGAGTTGTGAGCCTTGTCTCATAGTATTCGTATTTTATGCGGATACGTATTTTGTGCTAGTTATTATATTTTATTAGATCTCGAGGAAGCTCAAAAATTTTTAAAATTAAAAATTTACTAGCTGACCAGTATACCGACGGTATACTATAGTATACCGACAATATACTGTTCGGCAGATATTTATTTTATTTTTGAGATATTTTGAGATATTTTCTCTATAAATTGTACTTGAGATATTTTATTTATTTATTTCTCTTTCTCTCTCCTCACTTATTTATTTCTCTCGAGCATGGAAGCGTGGTCTTGAGACCTGGAGTGTAGTTTTTGAACCCGTCCGTGGTGGTAGACTAGAAGGTTTAGGCTGGTAGCTCGCTATAGGCAAGTACACATTGCCGATTCCGTGGACATCTTTTTCTTTGTCATTTTACTTCCTGAAGATTTGATTATTTCTTTTTAGTTTAGAATTTATTTACTATTATTGTTCATATCATAATTTCTAGCCTAATGGCTGTCTGGGTTTTAATTTCTGATAGAATCTTGTCCCGTCCCTTTTTGGTAACTAGGTAACGAAAATGGTACGGAGTTGTGACCGTGAGTTTTAGTCCATATTGTGATATAAGATTTGTCCTAGACTTGAATTCTTATTAGACTTGGTTCTGATAATTTTTGGAGTTTGATTTGGGTCCCGAAAATCAGACTTGACTTAACCATATTTTTTATTAGAAACCAGCATACCGACGGTATACAGTACACCGACTATATATCGATCTTGCCGACATTGTTAGATATTTGTCTTAGCCGTCATACCGATGGTGTACCGGGCTGTTCCGATGGTATACCGATTTATGGAACTTTATTTTTTAGTAACTTTTTTCCTATTTGGAACGGCATAACGACGGTATACTACAGTATACTGACGATATTCGAATTTGTTGTAATCCAAAACTTGTTATATTTTTTCTATCTCTGGACCGATGTACCGACGGTGTACTGGACTATACTGACGGTATACTGATCGTATTCTTTCTTTAGGAATTCTTAGTTTTTTGTGATTTGATGTTGAAACTTCTTACTTTTGCTTGGACACACGATGACTTGACTTAATTTTGGACATGAACTTACATGGCTTCAGATTACTTGACTTGACTTGACTTGACTTGGCTTTACTCAATTTAACCCGGCTTTTCTCGGCTACACGTGATGACATAATTAACTGGACAAGACTTGGCATGACTTTACATGGCTTCATCGGGCATGGCTTGACTTGGTTTCACTTGGTTTTATCTGGTTGGATATGGCTTCACATGGTTGTACATGGCTTTACCTTATTTCACATGGCTTTACCTGACTTCACCGAGATTGACATGGCTTCACTTGGCTTTACATAGCTTCACTTGGTTACACGTGGCTTGGTTGTTGTCGTGGATTACATAAGTCCGTTTGTGCAATGTATATTAAACTTGTTTATATTACTATTAAAACTTGTTTTATTGTATCATGTCTAGAATGGATTCTGCGGAATGCCACACCCGAATTCATACAAGAAAATGCTAGGAGTTAATAACTAGAGATTCACTTAATACATGGCTAGAAATTTTCTTAGATTGCATGCAGTCCCAGTTTTTTATACAGTTATCTTGAGAAGTATCCAGTTGTTTATATTGTAGAGTATCTTGAGGAGTATCCGGTGCTGGTTTGTATATATGGATATCCAGACGGACTGCAAGGGCATGTGATCAGAAGGACCTCTAGTATCGCATCGTGTTGCATTATAATTGTTAGTAATTAGAATTGTGATAACCCTAGTTAGTTAAAGTATCAAGTTGTACTTGTATGATTTGTCATAATTTATGGATGATGGACAGTCTAGGCTTTACATGATCATACTTTCATTTTTAGTACTTGATATTCTATTACTTATCAGTTCAGGACATGTATCATTGCAGGTTTACAGTATTTTCATTATTATTCTAAGATCCTTTACATTCAGTCTTTACTTTTAGTATTTGTATTGCTTGTATTGTTAGTTTAAGTAAAAAGATTGGCCTCATTTATCGTACTTACTATTTAGGGGTCTGACCCTACTAGTTTTGCATGGCCAGATCCAGTAGCAGCACCGGAGGATCTTCCGTACTTTCTTGAGGATGGTGGCTACCAGGAGCACCAGATCGCTTGAGTGGATATTCTTACTTTTCCACCCTATTGTATATTCTATTTTTGTGGGCATTTAGCCACTTAGAACATGTTTATATCGTGTTTTAGTTTGATCAGATAGCCTACGGGCATTAACATGATTGACATATCTTAGGTTGATCATGTATGATTCAGATTCTGGCTAGTTTATTTATTTTGTGTTTACTAGCATCATGATCATCTGTATATTATAGTTTGGGATGCTTTATAATTATATTTTAGCTTATCATACATCTTGTTATTATTTATATTATTTTTATGATTGAGACACTAGGGTTTGTTATACCTTGGCTTGACTGATGGTTTGTAGCAGTGACCCCTCATGTCATACAGCTTCATTGTATATATAGAGTACCAGAGTTCTAAGTATATGTAGCTAGTCTTGTTAGTTCTCCTTTTCAGTATTTTGGTTCTGGGGCGTGATAGCATTGGAACAAGGTGGTTCTCAGATCCATAATTCTGCGATAAGCTTCAGGCGTCTCAGTCCTCCGTACTTTAATCGTACAGAAGATGCAATTTCGTCTGATGCTTGGCTGCAGGAAACTGAGACCATCTTAGAGGTAGTAGGGACTCAGGCTAGAGAGCGTGTAACAGTAGTGAGGCTACAGTTATTGGACTTGGCTAGTGACTGGTAGGCAGCGCAGGAGGGTTCTCTCACAATACTGATTCTATGGGCAGGTTTTACTAAGAGGTTCAAGGCAAGGTATTTTGACGCGGTGGTACATTACGAGCAAAGGTTTAACAACCTCTTGCAGGAGGGCACGACAGTCAAAGATTATGCGATCGAGTTTGCAAGACTTAGTTGGTTGGCACCCACTTTGGTAGTGACCGAGTTGGAGAGGGAGAGAAGGTTCCAGCGGGGACTCCATTTAGAGATTATCTTGGTGGTGGAGCATCATGAGTTTTAGACCTTTGATGCTATGATGCGGGCAGCCAGGAGGTATGAGTACACATCGCAGAGGATTACAGATCAAGTTGGAAGCCAGAAAAAGCCCAACATTTTAGGAGGATCAACATCCCAGTAATCATCACCAGCTCTATCAGTTCAACCCCTGAAGATTGGATCCTCGAGGAGGATAATATTATCTCAGCAGTCTTCCCAGACATTCCCTCAGCAGAGGCAGTCATCTTCTTCTCCTTCCCGTAGTTGTTTCCATTGTAGGAAACCTGAGCTTATATTATCAAAGTGTCATAGGGCACAGGTATTGTGCTTGGTATGTGGGGATATCAAACCACATGGTTGGAGCATGTCCAAGGAAGATCCAGACTAGATCATCATCAGCCCATTCAGCAGTTCGGCCAGTACCACCACAGAATAGGGCACCAGCACCAGTGCAACAGCAAATTTAGAGGCATTTGTCTCCACAGGTTCAGGCATTCCAGCAGAGGTTACAGCAGTATACGCAGGACCAGGCACATGCAAGACTTAGAGGTCAGCAGCAGAGGGGACCAGCACCCAGAGGGCAGGGTCGAGTCTTCTATATATCGATGGAGGATACTTTGGCAGCATGAGATGTGGTAGCAGGTACCATTCTCGTCCACTTTCATTCATCTTCAATATTATTTAATTCTGGTGCATCGCATTCATTTATATCTACACGCTTTGTGACACGAGTTTGATTGGAGTCCGATTTCTTACCTGAAAGGTTGAATATACTTTCTGCTAACGGTCTCATGGGAGTAGATAGAGTATATCTCTCGTATAGAGTTATAGTATATGGGAGAGAGTTTATCACGAGACTGATAGAGTTTTTTATGGGCGATTATGATATCATTTTTGGGATAGATTGGTTAAATGCGAGACACGAGAAAATAGATTGCCATAGTGGCAAGGTTATATTTCGTATACCTGGTGGGGAGGAGTTCTTATTCTTAAGAGGTATGGTAGAGTCACCAAATGTTACATTGATGATGGCGGAGACCGAGGAGGCACAGTTTTCTAGGATAGTTTATGAGTTTTTTAACATATTTTTAGACGAGTTACCAGGTGTACCACCAGCTAGAGAAATAGAATTCTATATTGATTTGATCCTGGGAGCCGAGCTAGTTTCGGAGAGTTTACATGATATCACCATCTGAGTTGGAGATCTTGTATCAGATGATTGGGATTTAAGAGGCAAGAGATTCACTAGACCTAGAGCATCACCATGGGGAGCCCCGTTACTTCTTGTTAAAAAGAAGGATGGTTCATCGCGTTTAGTTATTGATTATAGAATAGTAAATACGGCAACCATTAAGAACAACTACCCTTGCCCACGATATAAGATTTGTTTGATTAGCTTAGTGGGGAAACAATATTTTATAAGATCGATTTGCGGTCTGGGTATCATTAGATCAGAGTTAGAGAGCAGGAAATACCCAAGACGGTATTCAGATCTTGATATGGTCATTGAGATTCCTATTTATGCCATTTTGAGCGACCAATACACCAGCAATATTTATGTCTCTTATGAATAGAATCTTTATGCCTTACTTAGACCAGTTTATGATAGTATTTATTGATGGTATCTTGGTCTATAGTCGGTGTGAGGAAGAGCATGAGCAGTATCTTCGCGTAGTTCTTCAGATTCTTCGAGAGCAGCAGCTGTATGCAGAGTTTAGCAAGTATAAGTTCAGACATGATCATATCTTATTCTTGGGACGTATTATTTCTGGTAGAGGAGTGGAGGTAGATCCTAAAAAGGTGGAAGCAATTGAGAGTTGTCTAGTACCCTATACAGCTTAAGATATGCACAATTTTCTGGGTCTAGCAGGCTACTACAGATGGTTTATGGCAGACTTTGCTAGGATCTCCATACTCTTGGCATGGCTGACGTGTAAGGATGTGCGCTTTGAGTGGTCAGATGCTTGCCAGACTTCCTTTGATAAGCTCAAGTGGAGTTTGATTTTGGCTCCTATTCTGACACTTCCAATGGGACCATATGGGTTCTCAGTGTATTACGATACTTCAAGAGTGGGACTAGGGTGTGTCCTTATACGACATGAAATAGTGATAGCTTATGTATCTCGACAACTTTGATACCATGAGAAGATTTATCCTATACATGAACTTGAGTTGGCAGCAGTAGTATTTTTACTTAAGCTCTGGAGGCATTACCTATATAGTGATCGAAAGGAGATTATCACAGACTACAAGAGCTTGAGGTATGTGTTCACACAGAAGGAACTCAACATGCATCAGAGGAGGTAACTCTAGTTATTGTCGGACTACGATCTTGACCTTCAGTATCATCCAAGGAAGGCTAATGTCATAATAGACGCCTTGAGCAGGAGAGGAGGAGTTTATTTCTTGACAGAGCAGCGCCACATTTTGGAGGATCTGCAGAAGATGGGTAACGAGGTAGTATTACTTGGTGATATCAGTATGATGGAGAGTCTATATGTTCAGTATTCTATAGTTGAGAGGATCAGAGCAGAGCAGACTAGTGATGTCAGACTTCAGCAGCTCAGGATAGAGTGTGAGTCAGGACACAGACCAGAGTTGAGCATTCATAAGGATGAAATTCTTAAGTTTAGTAGTCGAATTTGTGTGCTAAGAGGAGATATCCGACCGAAGATTATGTCAGAGGCCCACAGTTCTCAGTACTCAGTGCATCCAGGAGGCATGAAGATGTATCAGAATATTTGTCAGAACTTCTATTGTAATAGTATAAAGAGGGAGATAGCTTGGTTCATTTCTCGGTGTTTAGTTTGTCAGCAGGTCAAGACTGAGCATCAGAGACTAGACAAAAAACTTCAACCTTTACCGATTTTTGATTGGAAGTGGGACTATATTACTATAGAATTTGTAACTATTCTTCCTAGATCCTCGTTTGACAGAGATGCTATATGGGTTATAGTAGATCGACTAACGAAGGTTACTCACTTTTTTTCTTTCAGAGTAGGCCAGTCTACAGAGCATCTAACTGAGATGTACCTAGGACAAATAGTCAGATTGTATGGTGTGCTAGTTAGCATAGTCTCAGATAGAGATTCACGGTTCATGTCTTATTTCTGGCAGAGCATACAACAGAGCCTGGGTACTAGGTTGAAGTTTAGTTCAGCCTACCATCCACAGACAGACGAGCAGTCAGAGCATACTATTCAGACTCTGGAGGATATGCTTTGATCTTATACACTTGACTTTGGTAGATCTTGAGAGGATCACTTGCATTTAGTAGAGTTCTCCTATAACAACAACTTTCATACAAGCATTCAGATGGCACCGTTCGAGGCTTTGTATAGTAGGAGATACAGATCACCGTTAGCTAGTGATGACATTGGCAAAAGATAGATGTTTGGTCAAGAGATGATTGCGTAGTCGGTGGGAGTGATCAGGCAGATCAGAGAGCATTTCAAAGTGGCTCAGGATCGCCAGCACCATTGGACATATGACGGCCCAGAACCAGAATACTGGAGAGTGGAAGAGTGACTCAGCCAATCATACCTTATGAAATACTAAAGTAACCTGCAATATACTAAGGTTATCTAGAGACAAGGGGGTGCATACTATAATCAAGTCACCTAGGGTCAATGATCTCAATCATCAACCAAGAAACAGTTATAATGAGCATGTAAGATAAAGCAGTTAGGCGTCCCTGACGCTCTATCAGAATGATCATGAAACTAGTTATACAGGATGGTACACTAGTACATTGCCAAAGTACATGACTGTAAGTCAGCCGCGGTCTGAATAATATACAATCATGTAGAGGAACTAATGTAGAGATAAATCAGCTAACAAGTGCTATCGGCTAAACGCCAAAAGTTAATACAAAATGATACTCATAGTGGAGGAGAAGAAACCACTCAAGTTTCTCGACGGACATCCTTCTGGTGTACGCCATCGGTTAGATACATGACAGGATCCTCGGGCTCGGCTACTAAAGCTAGCCAAACAAAACCAGTAGGGTCAGGCCCCGAGAGTAAGTACCACAAAGGAGCATAAGTGAATAAAGCAAAAAATAAAAAAGTACATAAAATAAGAATACGTGCCACAACTACAAGCGTATGACATTTCATCGGATTAGTAGGATTCCTCTACAATCAAACAAGGATAAGAGGTGTCACACTACTCCGAGATATGGTAAGACTCACCAATTATGAACACAACAAAGATACAACATATCAATATAATCTCGAACACACATGCCATAATACAAGCTAAGATATAGGTATAATATGTAACTTTGGTACATGACCTATTATGACACATTGGCGCAGCCCTATAAACAAACAAGGATAAGGGTTAAACCATCGCACCATAATAGTTCATATCCCTAGATTACCATCACCTACTCTTTTTGGCTGATCAATCCTACGGCTTATTATGTGGAGTCTGAGTAATCTCAGCAGAATAATGCAATGTTGAAATCCTCAGATCGTGTCATATTCTAGCAGGGGCTAGCCGAGCCATGAATCGTCGCGTAGGACATAGTAGTATGCACCGGTCCCTCGGAAGGCCACTATGCTAATATCGCATTGAACATATAGTATACTATAATAATCAAATATAGCTATCCACTAATGAGGATTTAAACAATATCCATAGAGTATAGCCTTCACTCCCTATATGATTGGAGGTGGTTAGTTAAGCACGATCTCAGAATTCCGTTCTTCCCAATGCTCTACATATTTTAGTTATCTAGTTAACCCTATGGTTATCTGAGATCACATGGCATAGTCATATGATCAATCCTCCTATATGTTGTACCGTGGTATGGTCCACGCTAGATACGAATCCACTTTGTTACTTGATATCTCAAACTGGATTCACCCGAGCGTGATGCAATAATTAATAAAGTTCTAGCCATACTTTGGTAGTTGGTCCATATACCATGTCCATGCTGGAGAAATAATATTATAATATCATATGTCATATAGTATAGGAGGCATTCTCGATGCACAACCTAAAATATAATCTCATAGCACATAGCAAGTTATGTTGCTCCTCAGTGCGCATTATAATAGGGTCGCACCTCAGTGCACAGTATAATAGGGTTACACCTCAGTACACCTTATAACACACGTACACATAGAACATAGTAATTGTATCAGTAAGGATACAAAAAATTGGGTTGAATCACCAAACTTACGTTTGGTCGTATGAGCCTTATCACATTGGGACACTTAGTCAAAAATATAATCTCCTCAAATTAAGTACACAGACTATCAATCAATTGGAAGCCTAAATTTATGTAAAATTCTCGAATTAATATTTTTTGCCGCCGAACGTGAGTAAGGATAGGGGAGTGTGAACCACTCTGGAGAATATCCACAACCCTTAAACCAAACAAGGATCGGGATTACAGATTATCTTCCGAGTCGAACTACGCCCTTGCTCTATCCTAGGAACCAAAGGATAAGTTAATCTACTAATCTAAGTTTACTCTGGGTTGCTACATGGTCTACTATAACATATAATCATACTATGCACATAGTCAGTTCTAGCACATAGCTAGTTCTAAGTTCATTCTTCCTTAGAATAACACAAGCAAGAAGCCACGATCAACCACATAGGGTACGATAAGAAATATTCTAAATAAAATAGTTGAACCCAAGAAATTATAAAATTGTATAAGTCCTCATACGCGCATGAGAAGTGCACACATAGATTGTCGTATGGGACATGCCGCATGCACTGATCTGGCGCATGAGCAATTAGGCCCATGGACGAACTGGACGCATGGACTATCGGCCGCTTGCTACCTCAGGCTGCATACGATCCCAGGTCGCATGCTCCTCTAAGTCGTATGCTCCGACACAAAAGTCTACTCTTAGAACAGGTGTTGAAGTGCTGTGTGTCAGAGATAAGTGACTGAAGTGATGGATGTGTCAAGCCATAAAGTGTGTCAGGAAGAAAAGACAAAACCATAAAAAGATGTGACAAGGTTTCAGAGTCATACGTCCAAGGAAACTTGCTGCATACTCTGCTTGTTGCATATGCCTACCTGTCGCATATGGGTCAGTGCCATATGAAGGTCGGTGCAGTGTCACACCCCGATCCCGAGGGCCTCCCGACCACCATCCCCCGCCAGACCGGATGCGAATCATCGTGCCTCGGCGATCCCATGGGACATATGGTCGTTTGATACTGGGACGTGATGTCGTACAAGCCTAGGGTTGCGCCTGCACAAGGCAACATCGTTAAAGTTTGACTATTATCGCATCTATCGAGTAAGCAGCGGAGGAACATTGTTGCAAGCTCTTATCAATCTAATTATTCGGGGCAAATCGAGGCAGTGGGTTCTCTGATTACAAAGGCATCATTCCATACATTACGCCCCTCTATAGGAAAGCATGCTAGAGGCAATCGAAACCAGATTTTTTGGGTCTTGGTATCGCTCCCTCGGGCGATCAATTACCTGCAAGAAAGTAAACTATTGGTGGGTCAACACTTTTATAAGTACTGGTGAGTATAAACAACTGAACAGAAATAAACATTCACTAAAACCAATACTAAGTAATCATGTTATAAAATATTACATTACTAATTATCTTTCTAGTTTTACCTATGTTCGTTATATGCAACAGAAGAACGAAATCATATTACTTTGATTTTGGTAACATCTTTGAAAATATAGTTCATATTCGATATAAACAAGCAAACAACACAAGCCGATTGTTCTATTCGGGTGTATACAGCGTGTCTCGTGATCTATACTCAAAGACTCTAGGGACAAATGCACATCTAGGGACTAATGCATATTTATTGGCAATCCTCTATCAAGCCAACACAATGAACTATCTTATATGCAGCGCGGTCCCCGAGTATCTCAGGATCGGTAACGGTTGATCCAGCTAACCAATGACTCATTTATCTGATGTTATTAGCAGCTGTGACTCATGGTTGCTTTCCACTATCTCTATATCAGCCGTAACCAAGGTTCAGCTCTCCACCAATAGCCATTGTCCGACCGATGCGAATACATGAAATACTATCAAATAAACTCTAGGATGCAGATGAGATAAACCATCAGACCATATATCTTTATTGGGACTGGTCGCCCTCATTGAACAAGTTGAAGCACACGATATGGTTCTCTCAAAGCACAGGCAATAGTGGAACATGTTCATGCAAACTCTTACTCTTAGACAAGCGTTTCAGGTTCTCTTAGTTAAGCGGACAAGTTTGTTTCAAAGACAAGCTATATGAGTTCTCTTATTTAGCATGCAAGGCAGGTTCTATCATTCTCTTATGAAAACAAGCATTCAAAAACTCAGATTCATTATTAAGGCATACAAGAATCAGAGAACGAAGTTCTGCCCACTCACCTTGATTACATAGTGCTGACGCGGAGCGGGGCACTACATACTTATCCACCAACAAAAAGTTTCGTCCTTGAAACTTCAAGAAGAAACTTTTTGATATTCCGAGCAGCGATAGTCCTTATCCCTCGCCGTACTCAATCGAAACAAATCAAATCCAAAAAACTTTTTGCACAACTTTGAGAATATCTATGGACTTATTGTATGGAATGCTCTATTGCAATACAATATCGAGCACATATCAGAGTCGTAGCAATGGATTACCCAAAGGATCGAATCGCTCTTATACCATTATGTTATGGCCCGCTCCCAAGGGCCTCCCGACCACCGTCCCCTGTAGCGACCGGACGCAAATCATCGTGACTCTGTGATCTCTCGAGGCATATGGTCATTTGATACCGGGACGTGATGCCGTGCGAGCCTGGGGTTGCGCTCGCACAAGGCAACATCGTTAAAGTTTGGCTATCATCGCATCTATCGAGTAAGCAGCAGAGGGACATTGTTACAAGCTCTTATCAATCTGAGTATTCAAGGCAAATTGAGGCAGCGGATTCTCTGATTTTAAAGGCATCATTCCATACATTATACCCCTCTATAGGAAGCATGCTTGAGGCAATCAAAACCAGATTTTTTGGGTCTTGGGTATGAGTCACGCCTACCACTCCCTCGGATGATCCAGTACCTACAAGCAAGTAAATTGTTGGTGGGTTAGCACTTTTATAAGTACTGGTGAATATAAATAACTGAACAGAAACAAACATTCACTAAAACCAACACTAAGTAATCATGTTATAAAATATTACATTACTAATGATCTTTCTAGTTTTACCTATGTTCGTTACATGCAGCATAAGAACGGAATCATAATACTTTGTTTTTGGAAACATCTTTGAAAACAGAGTTCATATTCGATATAAGCAAGCAAGACAAGTCGATTGTTCTATTCGAGTGTGCGCAACGTATCTCGTGAGCTATACTCGAAGACTCTAGGGACAAATGCACATCTAGGGACTAATGCACATCTAGGGGCAATCCTTTATCAAGCTAACACAATGAACTATCTTATATGCAGTGCGGTCCCCGAGTATCTCAGGATCGGTAGCGGTTGATCTAACTAACCAATGACTTATTTATCTGATGCTATTGGCAGCTGTGACTCATGGTTGCTTTTCACTATCTCTGTAGTAGCCATGACCAAGGTTCATCTCTCCACCAATAGCCATTGTCTGACCGATACGAATGCATGAAACACTATCAAATAAACTCTAGGATACTGATGAGATGAACCATCAGACCATATATCTTTGTTGCGGACTAGCTGCCCTCACTGAATAAGTTCAAGCACCCGATATGGTTCTCTCGAAGCATAGGCGATAGTGGAACATGTTCATGCAAACTCTTACTCTTAGACAAGCATTTCAGGTTCTCTTAGTTAAGCGAATAAGTTTGTTTCAAAGACAAGCTATGTGAGTTCTCTTATTTAGCATGCAAGGCAGGTTATATCATTCTCTTATGAAAACAAGCATTCAAAAACATAAATTTATTTTCTCTTAGTTAGCATGCAAGGCAGGTTCTATCATTCTCTTATAAAAATAAGCATTCAAAAACTCATATTTATTATTAACGAGTGCAAGAATTAGAGAACGCTGCCCACTCACCTTGATTATATAGTACCGACGCGGAGCGGGGCACTACATGCAGCATGGAGGTCTCTTGGACTTAGTGAATTTCTTATTCGTCCAGCGAACAAAACACGAGTTCTATTACTCAGCTCCAGAATACTTTGTATAATGGTCAGTCATGCTTCCAACAAAATATACTTATACTAGTTGGCTATGCGGCAAAGTGTACAACCGCATAAGGATTATGACGCATGGAGGTCTCGGCTGTATATTGTACTAGCCGCATGGAAATTTCTTCTTCTCCAGACAGCAAGTTCACCCATGATAGAGAATCCTAAAAACTTGTTTTCTTCATAAAAGGTTTATTTTAACTCCGAATCAAGTAAAACAAAAGCCGAAATGCTCGAAATGAAGTGCTCCATCAACCATATTTTTTTTCTAAAATATAATATTTTAATATATCAAAATCAAGGAAAACTTTTGGAACCTATGAAAACCTTAACTTTAAAACTTAGATCTACTCAAAATCTTTTATCAAAACCAAAAACTCTAAGAACTAAAACTAATGAAAATATCAAGAAAAATATTTTCTACTAAGCATATTTTAATTTACTAATCATATGAAAAATCAAAAACAAATTATGGCTTTACCATTTTGAGCATGATGTACTTGTCTTGGTGGACTAACAAACCTCTTCCTAGAACCAAGTCTAGGGATAGGGCTAGGGCTAGGGTTAAACCAAGAGGGAGCTCTTGAGGGAAGAAGGAATAAGAAAGAAGAAGGGAAGAGAAAATAAGGAAGAGTGAGAGAGTAGAGAGAAAATTATATATATATATATATACCAAGTGGAAAAATAAGGTTAGCCCTAAGATTAAGTCATTACACTTTCCAACCAAATCTCAACCATCAAAAATAGACTTTGTGGTTCCAAAAGTGAACTAGATATGGGATCCATCCTGTATACGGGTCCTAGCACAGGTCTATGGCAATCACCAAGGTGTTCACTATTGGTCTCAGGTAGTCTCTCCTAATAAACAGAAATCAAAACATATAAAATACAGTATAAATACATTATCAAAAAAATTTGAAAAGAAATGCCAGAAATTCAAAAATACTCAATCTGGGAACGGATGTGACATCTTTATCCACCTTAGAAAAATTTTGTCCCCAGAATTTTCTAAGCTAGTCAAGTTGATGACCAACCAAGGAAATTCAAGAATCATAACTCATGCACTAGAAGATTACATGGGATACAACTAACTAAAACCAAGCACATACGGGACATACAGATAAATAGCCAACATCAACTACAAGTAAATATTCAAGCAATCCACACAATTATAAAGAAAGAGAGAGAAATAGAGGCATACAGATAAATATGTCTCCTGAGTTAGTTAAAATAGGAACTCGTCATTTGTCTTATGCTGACTCCCAAATATGGACAATAATCAAGTCTCGGGATAAGTCGGTACTAACGACCTACTCAAAAACTTGATTCTATCCAGGACGTACCTTCATAATCGAGACATATGCCATCCATTATGTATCACGGGATACAAAGGCAGATGAGTGAGACAAACATCATCCCCACTCGCCGAATATACGAGACCCAAAAGATATGACTGTAGGAAGCTTAAAACTTACCCTCAATTTTGATCGCCCTCGGCCAACTTCTGTTCTAACACACCAAACTCTGATTTCTTACGTCTCAGTGCTACATGAACTTTGTCATGAGGATGTCTCTGCTGACCAAACTGAGGTTGTCTATGGGGAAACATCTATGCTTGCGTCAACATCGGATGTTGGGCTAACGCCCGTATTGCAAAAAACTGGCTCTTGATACGAAACTTCTCCTGGAGCTGGCAACACTAGGAATTGTTGATATGGTCCTCCCTGCCTCTGCATATATGGGCAAGTAGATATCATATGGTCAAAACCCCCATACCTCCAGTATCTTCCACTTGCCATCATTCACACATCCTGAGTGTGACCTCCCTTGCCATAATAGGTACATCCTACTAGATTCTTCGAGCGTTATTGATGTTGTCTCGGTTATTGTTGCCAAATTATTATTGTCTCATCTGATGCCACTGGCCCCTATGGTGCTAAATCACCAATACGAATATCGGGTGTTGGTCCTCTATTTATTTTCTGGGCATGAGACCTCTTATGTCCTTTAGTCCTCGAAGCTAACCTCTAGATGGTAAGCTCATGTCTCTTGGCTGCTATCATCACGACATCGAGTGTCTGGTAGTCATATCCTTTAACTAGTTATAGAATCTCGAGATGAAGCCCTTGCTGGAATTGTATAGCCCTTTTTTGTTCCATCGTCACCATAGTTGGAGCAAACCTGCTCAGCCTGCAGAACTCTATTGTGTACCAATCCACTATTCTACCGGATTGCCTGAGATCAAGAAATCTCTACTATAGCTCGTAATGCATCACTACTCTGAAATACTTGGCCCTAAACTAGATTTTAAAGTTGTCCCAAGAGATAGAATGCTTCAAGCCGACTTCTTCCATTGCCCACCAATCACGAGCAAGATCTTGTAGTTATAATTGGACTTGATTGACTTGCTTCTCTGCTATAATCTTAGATGCCGCCATGATTATCTCAATGTCTTGAATCCAAGCATCCACCGTAATAGCATCCTCTGTGCCATCGAAATAACTCGGGTTGAGTCGACAGAATCTGTATAACATCTCATAATCCTATTTTTTACTCTCCTCTAGAGCCGTTTGCAGTCCTTGGTTTAACAGAACATTCTGCTCAAGTTGTCGAAGCTGATGGTGCTGCTGCACTGCTATCTAATGCTGGTGTGTAGCCATCATACCTCTGATAATTTCTTACAATATCGAGGTATCAAGTGTTGCTGGTGTTACTATAACTTTCGGAGGTACCAGGATCTCTGATACATGTTGTCCACCCATTGGCTCTACTTGAAGTTGATCTTGAGAAAGTATTGTCTCTTACTAGCGCTCAATGAGATCTTGCCCTACTATATGTTCTACTACATCTGTTGCCCTAATAAGTGATAAAGATGTGCCCTTAGAGGGAAAGGACATCAAGTATCAAATAACAGGACGAGAAGCATCAATGAGACAAATAGTTGATAGTTCAAGCTTGGTATCAAAGAGGACGAATTCAAGATATCAAAGGGAAAAGTTTTGAGTAAGATGCCTAGAACAAGATACCCCATAAGTCTGAAAGGACATACCTGTATATGCTACCACTAAAATCTTGCATGCCTCAGAACCAGAATACTGGTGAGTGGGAGAGTGACTCAGCCAACCATACCTTACGGAATATCGAAGTAACCTGCAATGTGATAAGGTTGTCTAGAGACAAGGGGGTGCATACTATAATCAAGTCACCTAGGGTCAAGGATCTTTATGTTTCAATCATCAACCAAGAAATAGTAAGAATGAGCATGTAAGACAAAACAGTTAGGCTTCCCTAACACTCTATCAGAATGATCATGAAACTAGTTATACAGGATGATACACTAAAACATTGTTAATAGTACATGACTGTAAGTCAAATATAGTCTGAATAATATATAATCATATAGAGGAACTAATGTTCAGATAAACCGGGTAACAAGTACCGTCGGATAAATACCAAAAGGTAATACAAAATAGTACTCATAGTGGGGGAGAAGAAACCCACTCAAGTTCCTTGGCAGACATCCTCCTAGTGTGCATCATCGGTCAGATACATGATAGGATTCTTGGGCTCTTCTACTAAACCTGGCCAAACAAAACTAGTAGGATCAGGCCCTAAGAGCAACTACCACAAAGGAACACAAGTAAATGAAGCAAAAACCAATAAAGTACATAAAATAGAAATTCGTGCCATAACTGCAAGTGTATGACCTTTCATCGGAGCATTAGGACACCTATACAACTAAACAAAGAAAATATGTGTCATACTACTCCGAGACAGGGTATGACTCACCAATTATGAATACGACGAAGACACAACACATCAATATAATCTCGAACACACATGCCATAATATAAGCTAAGATATAGGTACAATATGCAACTTTGGTATATGACCTATTGTGACATATTGGCATAACCCTATAACCAAACAAGGGCAAGGCTTTAACCATCGCACCGCAATAGTTCATGTCCCTAGACTACCATCACCTACTCTTTTAAATTGGCCAATCAATCCTATGACTTATTATGTGGAGTGTGAGTTATCTCAGCAGAATAATGCAATATTGAAATCCTCATATCGAGCCATATTCTTGCAGGGGCTAGCCGAACCGCATAACACATAATAGTATGCACTGGTTCCTTGGAAGGTCACCGTGCTAAGAATGCATAGAAAACATAGTACACTATAATAATCGAATATGGCCATCCAATAATAAAAATTTAAACAATATCCATGGGGGCCAGCCTTCACTCCCCATATGATTGGAGGTGGCTAGTTAAGCACGATCTTAAGATTCTATCCCTCCCAATGCTCTACATATTTTAGTTGTCTAGTTAACCCTATGGTTATTTGGGATCACATAACGTGGTCACATGATCAATCCTCCTATATGTCATACCGTGGTATGGTCCATGCTAGATACGAATCTACTTTGTTACTTGATAGCTCAAACAGGATTTACCCGAGCGTGATGCAACAATCAATCAAGTTATTACCACGCTTTGGTAGTTGACCCACATACCATGCCCGTTCTAGGGAAATAATATAATAATATCACATATCACGTAGTATAGGAGGTATTCTCGATGCACAACCCGAAACATGTAATCTCATAGCACATAAAAATTTATATCATACCTCAGTGCACATTATAATAGGGTCGCACCTCAACGCACCTTATAGCACATGTACATGTAGCACGTAGTAATTGTATTAGCACGAATACAAGAAATTAGATCGAATCACCACACGTACGATTGGTCATATGAGCCTTATCACATTGGGACACTTGGTCAAAAATATAATCTCCTCAAACTAGGTACACAGACTATCAATCAATTGGAAGCTTAAATTTATTTAAAATCCTCGTATTAATGATTTTTGCCGCCGAACGTGAGTAGGGGAGAGTGTGAACCACTCTAGGATAGATCCATAATCCTTAAGCCAAACAAGGATTATAATTATAGATCATCTCCTGAGAAGAACTACGCCCCTCGCTCTATCCGACGAACTAAATAATAAGTTAATCTACTAATCTGAATTTACTCTAGGTTGCCACATTGTCTACTACATCATATAATCATACTACACACATAGTCAATTCTAGCACAAAGACAGAACTGAGAAGTGCACACATAGATTGCCGCATAGGACATGTCGTATGCACTGATCAGACGCATATGAGCAACTGGCCGAATAGACGATCTGGTTGCATGTACTGTCGGCCGCATGCTACCTCAGGCCGCATACGATCACAGGTCGCATGCTCCTCCAAGCCGCATACTCCGATACAAAAGTCTACTTTTGGAACAAGTATCAAAGTGATGTTTGTCAAAGAGAAGTGACTGAAGTGATGGATGTGTCAAGCCATAAAGTGTGTCAGGAAGAAAATACAAAACCATAGAAAGATGTGCCAAGATTTCAAGGTCATGTGTCTAATGAAAGTGGTCGCATACTCTGCATGTCGCATATGCCTGCCTGCCGCTTATGGGTCGGTGCCGCATGGAGGTCGATGTCGCATGGAGGTATCTTGGACTTAGCGAATTTCTTATTCGTCCAGAGAACAAAACATAAGGAGTTATGTCACTCAGCTCCAGAATACTTTATGTAATGGTCAGTCATACTTCCAACAAAATGGACGCATACTGGTTGGCTATGTAGCAAAGAGTCCAGCCGCATAAGGATCATGATACATAGAAGTCTCGACAGCATATTGCGCTGGCCGCATAAGAACTTCATCTTCTCCAGACAGCAAGTTCAGCCATGGCAGAAAAGCCCAAAAAATTAAAAAAAAAAATTTCTTCATAAAAACTTTATTTTAACTCTGAATCAAGTAAAACAAAAGCCAAAATGCTCGAAATAAAGTGCTCCATCAACCACAAAAATTGTTTTTTAAAAATATAATGTTTTAATAGATTGAAACGAATAAAAACTTTTGGAACCCATAAAATCCTAACGTTATAACTCATATCTACTCACTACCATTCATCAAAACCAAAAACTCTAAGAACTAAAACTAATGAGAACATCAATGAGAAAAAATTTTATCAAACAAATTTTAATTTACTAATCATATGAAAAATCTAAAAACATTATAGCTTCACCACTTTGAGCAATATTTACTTGCCTTAGTGGACTAACAAAGCTCTTCTTAGATCCAAGTCTAGGGATAGGGCTAGGGCTAGGGCTAGGGTTCGGCCAAGGGGGAGCTCTTGAGGGAAGGAGGAAGAAGAAAGAAGAAGGGAAGAGGAAATAAGGAAGAATGAGAGAGGAGAGAGAAAACCATATATATACCAAGTGGAGAAATGAGGTTAGCCCAAAGATTAAGTCATAACACTCTCCAACCAAATCTCAATCATCCAAAATAGTCTTAGTGGTTCTAAAAGTAAACCGGGTCTGGTATCTATCATGTATATGGATCCTAGTACAGGTCTATATCAATCACCAAGGTGTTCACTATTGATCTCAGGTAGTCTCTCCTAATAAACAGAAATTAAAACATATAAAATATAGCATAAATATATTATTAGAAAAATTCAAAAAAAAATCCAGAAATTCAAAAACACTAAATCTAGGTACGGGTGTGACAGGGCAGATCAGCAATGTCATCATCTTGAGTTCTTTGTCAGCGACCATGTATTTTTGATGATTTTGTTTACCTGTAGAGTTATCAGATTTTGAGTACGGTGGAAGCTTAGTCCCATATATATAGGCCCTTTTGATATTCTCGAGCGAGTTGGAGACGTATCTTATCTGCTAGCTCATCCATCCTCGTTTTATAAGGTACATAACGTCTTCAAGTATCTCAGTTAAGCCAGTATATTCCAGACCTGAGCCATATCCTTGATCATTCTGAGTTTGTCATTGGTACCGACTTATCATATGAGGAGAGGCCCTTGTCTATTATGGACCTGAGGGAGAAGGTTCTTAAGAACCGGACTAGTAGATTAGTTCGTATTGCTTGGGGGAATCACTCATTGGGAGAGTTGACGTGGGAGCACGAGGATGATATGCGTACTCGTTATCCATTTCTCTTAGACTCGAGAGGTATACTTATTCGTATACCTGTTTTCTATCTTAGCCTGTTCTTGTGATTGATTGTTAGATTATCTATTATGTCTTTATTATTTCTTTTCTTATTTTTTGTTATTTCCCAGGAAATTTTATTCCCACATGAGTTTTCTGCTTGTTTTCAGTTTTGTTCTTGCTTTTTTGGATTTTCTTGTTAGTTGATTTTGGATCCTTATGGAAATTTTGAGCACGAAATTTTTTCTAAGGAGGAAGAATTATGAGACTCGTCTCACAGTATTCGTATTTTATGCAGATACGTATCTTTGTGCTAGTTATTTTATTTTATTGGATCTCGAGGAAGCTCAAAAATTCTCAAAACTGAAACTTTACTATCTGACCGGTATACCGACGGTATACTTCAGTATACCGACGGTATATTGTCTGACAAATATTTGTTTCAATTTTGAGATATTTCTCTATAAATAGTAATTGAGTTATTTTATTTATTTATTTATTTCTCTTACTCCTTCTCTCTTATCGCTTCTTTAGTTCTCTCTCGAGCTTGGAGCGTGGTCTTGAAACCTGAAGAGTCGTTTCTGAACCCCTTCATGGTGGTAGACTATAAGGTTTAGGCTAGGAGCTCGCTTTAGGTAAGTACACCTTGTCGATTTCGTGAACTTATTTTACTTTCTGTTATTTTACTTTGTTCGAGCTTTGGTTATTGGTTTTAGCTTAGAGTTGCTTTACTATTATTATTCGTCTTATTTTTTTAGCCTTTTAACCATCTCAATTTTGATTTCTGATATAATCTTGTTCCGTCCCTTTTTTGTAACTCGGTAACCAAAACGATACCAGAGTTTTGACCGTGAGATTAAGTCCATATTATGATATGAGGCTTACCCTTGACTTGATTTCTTATTAGACTTGGTCCAGGTAATTTTTGGGTTTAATTTCGGTCCCAAAAATTAGTCTTGTCTTTAACCAAGTTTATCCTTGGAAATTGGCATACCGACTGTAGTATACCGACGGTATATCGATGTGACCGACTTCAGAATATTTATCTTGGCTGGCATACCGACGGTATACTATAGTATACCGACTTGTGAAACTTTATTTTTCAGTAACTTTCTTGCCTACATGGAATGACATACTGACGGTATACTACAGTATACCGACGGTATACCGATTTGTTGGAATCCAGAACTTGTTATGTTTTTTCTATCTCAGGACCGGTATACCGACAGTATATTGGACTGTATCGATGGTATACTGATCGTGCTCTTTGTTTAGGAATTTTTAGTTTTTCGTGATTTCGTTATGATACTTCTGGCTTTTGTTTGGACACGCGATGACTTGACCTGACTAGACATGAATTTACATGGCTTCAGAAGACTTGACTTAACTTGGCTTTAATCGGTTTCACCCGGCTTTGCCCATATATGAAGACATGATTGACTTGACTTGATTTGACTTGGCATGACTTTACATGGCTTCATCGGACATGGTTTGACTTGGTTTCACTTGGCTTTATCTGGATGGACATGGCTTCACATGGTTGTACATGACTTTACCTGGCTTTACTTGGCTTTACCTGGCTTCACTTGGTTTTACATGGTTTGGTTGTTATCGTGGCTTGCATGAGTCTTTTTGTGCAATGTATGTTAAAACTTGTTTATATTATTATTAGAACTTGTTTTGTTACATCATGTCTAGGATGGATTCTGTGAAATGCCACACCCGGATTTATACAAGAAACTATTAGGGGTTAATTACTAGAGATTCACTTAGTACATGGCTAGGGATTTTCCTAGATTGCATGCAGTCCCGGTTATTCATACAGTTATCTTGCGGAGTATCCAGTAGTTTATATTGTAGAGTATCTTGAGCAGTATTTGGTGTTGGTTTGTGCGTTAGATATCAAGGACAGATTGCAGGGGCATACGATCAAAAGGAACTCTAGCATCGCTTTGTATTATAATTGTTAGTAATTAGGATTATGATACCCTAGTTAGTTAAAGTATCAAGCCATACTTATATGATTTACCGTAATTTATGGATGATAGTTAGTCTAGTCTTTACATGATCACACATTTATTTTTTATACTTGTTACTATATTGCGTATCCGTTCGATATATCTCATTACAGGTTTACAGTATTTTTTTATTACCCTGAGATGATTTACTTTTAGTATTTGTATTGCTTGTATTGTTGGTTTAAGTTCCTAGATTGGCTTCCTTTGTGGTACTAGCTATTTGGGGTCTGATCCCACTGGTTTTGTATGGCCAGATCTATTAGCAGTACTGGAGTATCTTTCGTAATTTTCTGAGGATGGTGACCACCAGGAGCACCAGACTACTTGAGTTGGTTTTCTTACTTTTCCACTCTGATTTATATTCTATTGTATTGGCGTTTAGCCACCGAACACATGTTTAGCTCATATTTTAGTTTGATCAGTTAGCCTATGGACAATAACATGATTGACATATCCTAGGGTTGATCATGTATAATTCAGATTTTGGCAAGTTTATTTATTCTGTGTTTACTAGCATCATGATCATCTGTATATTATAGTTTGGAACGCTTTACTATTATACTTCAGTTGTTCTTACATCTTGTTATTATTCATGTTGTTCTTGTGATTGAGACACTAGGGTTTGTGGAACCTAGGCTTGACTAATGGTTTGTAGTAGTGACCCCTCATGTCTTATAACTTCATCGTATATGCAGAGTACTGGAGTTCTCTAAGTATATGTAGCTGGCCTTGTCAGTCCCGCTCTCCAGTATTCTGATTTTGGGGAGTGATATGCACACACGTCCAAATTAAGTTATGCAAAATCCCACACACCCATATTTACGATACGCGCTTTTTGGTATAATCCACATGCGGCGAAGTCGCCTCGTTTGGCGGGATAAACTACGTATAGGAGAATTTTGTATTTTGAAAACATAATTTTTTATCAATTTCAATGCTGAATTGTCAGCAATTTAACATGAATTAAAATAAACTAATTAAAGGAATTAAAACATGGTTATGTTATCTTTAATCTAAAAAAAAAAATCGAGTTTTGGTTGATTGGTTTGAAAGAAAACGACTTTGGAAAATGGGGTGTTGGGAGAATTTCTTACGATCCCAAAATCACATTTTTTTCTTAATTTTTGATCGCAATTACTGGACAATATACTATAAATAAAAATAAACTATTTGAAGGGATTAATAGATGGTAAGATTGTGAACGTACCAGCGAAGATAGATTAGAATTTGATCAAGCGACGGAGGAAAAACGTCGACACAAAGTTGGGGGTTTAGGATCGAACTCGGGCTGCTTTTGCAGGCACGGGTGGACTCGGCCGATGCCTAGGACGACGTAGGGCGGCCGGAGGGTGGCACAAGAGAGGGGGAAGAGCCTAGGGCTTGAGAAATTAGGGTTGGCATTAGGATTTTGTTTTATATATATATATATATATATATATATATATATATATATATATATATATATATATATATATATATGCAAATAACGTCTTGCCTAATGTTTAAGCCCGATGCTCCTAGATGGGGTGGTCATGGGATCGAAACCCCCCGGTGCCATTAATTTTTCTTTGGGGGAATTAAATAAAGTGGTGGTTGGGTGTAGTGCAGGTGCGAGCAGCGCGTGGTGCAGTACGGCCCGGACGGTACACAGATGCGATGCGTGTGCCGGTGCTGGTAAATTTGGTATGGCGTGGTACGATGAGGCTACAGTTGTGTGAGCCCTTTGGGCCAGATGGATCCTTCGGGCGTGATGCCTTAGGGCTGGGTTGGTGGTGCCTTCGGGCCGACATGTAAGCCTTCGGGCTGGGTGGGGCCTTCGGGCTAGGGATTGTATATATAGGCATTCAGGATGGATTGGTTGTAAGCCTTCAGACTAAGTTGTAGCCACTCAAAGGAACCTGAATAAAATTTACCTTCTTCGAATAATATATATATATATATATATGTCCATTCTTGGCCTACTCGAATTCGTGGCAACGCCACCGAACCAACCCGAGCGGAGTGCGGTAGACAACCAGAGTGCTCAATAGGGAGCCCCCCTTCCGCAGATAGGGGACTACAACCTGGGTCACCCAACATACAGCCCCCATCTCATCCAAGTAGGATTGGCACGTCCGTGGCACAAAGCCACACAGCTGGCGTCTAAGGGGAGGCTCAAACCGTGGTCTCTCTCGTGCTCTCTCTCTCTCTCTCTCTCTATATATATATATATATATATATATATATATATATATATATATATATATATATATATTAGGGAGAGGGGAGTAGTGAGAGCCGATGGTCGAGGGTTTGAGCGGGCTGAGAAGGGTAGTGTTAGGTTTTAATTTAGTTTTTGTTAGAATAAACGTAGAAGAAGGAAGAAGAAAATATGAGGGAAGATTTCTTATTAGTTAAAACTTTGCCAGGAAAATCCATTAGAAAAAATATATACGAAAGAAAAGAGTACAATCTTTAGGATGAATTAGATAGGTGTTGGACACGCTTAATGTTGTCTCATTAAAAACTTGTCAAAAAAACCCAATGGAAAAAAATCCATGACTGAGAAAAAAGAGTATAATGCATTATAATCCATACAAAATATATCTCCCCTGAAAACAATCACTCCCCCTGATGATGTTGATCCTGAACAGTCAGCTGATGTAGACGTCACATTCCAATTCCATAACTAGTTTCTGAAAAGTTGACTTTGGCTATAATTTGGTGAACAAGTCTACAAGATTATCACTTAAGTAAACTTGTTGGACGTCAATATCAAAGTTCTTCTGAAGCTCATGGGTACAGAAAAACTTCGGTTATATGTGCTTGGTCCTGTCTCTTTTAATGAATCAACCTTGATTTTGTGCAATACATGCTACATTATCATCATAAATAACAGTTAGAGTATCTGTGGTAAGGAAAAGGTGAAAGGAGCTACGAATGTGTTGAATCAATGATCTCAGCCAAATACATTCTCTACTTGCTTCATGGAGAGCCAATATTTCTGAGTGATTTTAGGAGGTAGCAACCATTGTCTGTTTTGTTAAAAAAATAAGAAATAGTTGTATTTCTATTAAAAAATACATATCCAGTTTGTGAACGACCTTTATGAGGATCAGATAAATAACCTGAATCTGCAAAGCCAACTAGATTTGTGATGTCAGATAAACCACAAGTATAAAATAATCCCATGTCAGTAGTTCCATGAAGATATCTTATCACATATTTAATATCATTCCAATGTTTGCGAGTTGGCACCGAGCTATATCTATCCAATAGATTGACATAGAATGATATGGATGACCTTCTATATTATGATAGATACATTAATGCCCCAATGACACTAAGGTACGGTACTTCGGGTCCTAGCATTATTTTATTGTCGTCCTTTGGACGATATGGATCATTATTGATATCTAAAGATCAAACAACTATTGGAGTGCTAAGGGGATGAGCTTTATCCATATTGAACTGTTTTAATATTTTTTTGTGTATTTGGATTGATGCACTAAAATTCTATTAGTACAATGCTCAATTTCTAATCCAAGACAATATTTTGTGTCACCGAGATCTTTCATCTCGAACTCCTTTTTTAGATAGTTTGCAGTCTCATTGATTCTATGTCTTGTCCCAATCAAGTTTATGTCATCGACATATACTGAAACTATAGTGAAACCCTCCTTAGATTTCTTTATGAAGACACATGGGCATAAATGATTATTCTTATATCCCTTTTTTTTTCATATATTCACTAAGATGGTTGTACCACATCCTCCTGGATTATTTTAAACCGTACAATAAACGTCTTAGCTTTATGGAATGCATGTTCTTAGATTTTGAGGTGGGTAGGTTAAATCCATCTGGGATTTTCATATAGATATCTCTATCTAAATTACCATATAGTTAGGTTGTTACAACATCAATAAGTCTTATGTCCAGCTTTTTCTTAACTGTCAGACTTATCAAAAAATGGAACGTTGTTGCATCCATTACGGGAGAATACGTCACTTCGTAATCAATCCCAGGTCTCTGAGAAAGCCCTTGTGCCTCAAATCGTGCTTTAAATCGAGCAATTTTATTCTTTTTATTTCTCTTTCTTAAAAACACCCACTTGTAACCTATCGGTCTGACAACTTTTGGTATTTGTACTATAGGTTCGAACACTCCATATTTATTAAGGGAAGCCAATTCTGCTTGAATAACATCCTTCCATTTTGGCCAATCTTTTCTTTGTCGACATTCATCGATGCTACGTGGTTCAGTGTCATCAATGCCCTTAGATATTTTATTAGCTACGGAGAATGAGAATATCTCATCTATTGTTATATCTTTGTGATCCTATACCTTTCTTGTATTTGTATAAAACATAGAGATCTCTTTGCTTTCAGGTACCCAAGCCTCCTCTTGGGCTTGTGTCTTTTCTATGACAATAACCTCTTCTGGGTTTTCAGAGAGTATGGATTTGTCATTCATAATCTCTTCTTGAGCGTTATGTGTAACCTTTTTAAGAGCATTACTTAAAAAAATTCTCTTTCTAGGGACTAAATCCTTCAAACCTATAGGTCTACCACACTTCTGTGTGCAGTAGATTCATTAGCCACTCTACTATATTTTTCTACGTGGATATCAATTCGAGCTAGCGCATTTGCAGCGGGCATATGTAATTTTATTACTTTAGCTGCATTAGTAAATGCATCTGGCATTTGATTTACAATCTTCTGTAGATGCAATATCCTTCGTACCTCAGTTTTACATTGATTAGTACGAGGATCTAGATGAGACAGAGTGGGATTATCCCACGATAATTTATGACGTTTATTTATGGTGAATGGTTCTGTAAGAATATTCTTTTCTTTCTTATCTCCCCCTAACGGCGGGAGTTTAGTCTCATCAAAATGGTAGTCTATGAATCTAGCAATAAAAATATCACCAGTTAAAGGTTCCAAATATCTAATGATTGAGGGCGAATAAAAACCAATATAAATTCCTAAACGGCGCTGAGGTCCCATTTTAGAGCGCTGGGCAGGGGGAATAGGAACATAAACAGCACGACTAAATTTACGCAAATGAGAGATGTTAGGTTGATGGCCTGTCACAAGTTGTGATGGTAAAAATTTATGATATGCAGTTGGCCTAACAATGATTAATTAGCAGCATGTAATATGGCATATCCCCAAGTTAAAACGGATAAGTTTGATTTCATGAGTAAAAGTCTTGCTATTTGCTGAAAACGCTTAATCAAGGACTCTGCTAAACCATTTTGGGTATGAACATGAGGTATATAATGTTTAACTTCTATTCCTACGGAAGCACAATAATCATTAAAAGTACAGAAAGTGAACTCAGCTGTATTATCAAGTTGAATCGTTCTAACATGTTGGTCAGGAAAATGAGTCTTAAGCTTAGTCAACTGAGAAAGTAGCTTGGAGAAGACAAAATTTATAGATGAGAGTAAGGAAACATTTGACCATCGACTATAAGCATCTATTAGAACCATAAAATACCTGAAAGGTCCACTAGCAGGATCAATTAGTCCGCAAATATCACCTTATATTCTCTGAAGGAATGGTAGTGATTTAGAAGCTATTTTAAGAACTGAATGTCTTATAATGAGTTTACCCTGTGAACAAGCTACACACAAATGTTTAGTAGGAAAGGAAAGACTTCGGTATGATAAATTATGCCCATTGGTATTATTGATGATCTTTCTCAACATAGTCGATCCTGGATGACCCAATATGTCATGCCAAAGGATTAGATTCCTTGGATCGGTTATCCTTTTGCTAGTGATAGGGTAAGATTTTACTACCTTCAGAGTAGTTTAATATAGCCCCGAGGAGATTAACTTTCTCTTTTCTAATATGAGCTTATTGCTTCCAACACTAGAGGTGATACAAAGATACTCTTTGCTATCATCGTTCATGGTTTCAACATGAAACCAGTTCATTCGAATATCTCTAAAGATAAGTAAATTTCTATTAGATCTACTAGAGAATAATATATTTTAAATGACTAAGTGTGTTCCATTTGGCAACATAACATCAACCTTACCATAACCTTCTATAATCTACACGGGTCCAGCAATGGTGGTCACCTTGGCAGCGTTTGAGGCATATGTTGTAAACAACTTCCTAGTTTTTAATATAGTGTGATTTGTTTCACTATCCATCATCATTGTCCATACCTTTCAAAAATAAAAATTAATAATATATTAATATGCTACTAAATGGTTAAACTTGGCATATTACCAATTATTATAACTTGATCTAAATCTAAATAAAATTGCTTCAATGAAAGTAAACTACCTAGACTATTGATCATATAATGACCATTTTATTCAAAGTGGAAAGTAAATAATCTTAGATAAGCATACAATAACTATTTATTGACTTCGCCTATCATGGCATTGAACTGGTCTTCCGAAATTGCGTTTCCATCCTTATCTTGAAATAAATCATTAAAATCCATGTGTGATGTACCCTCCATGATATTAGTCTCTATACCCTTTGAGGCTTCATATTCGTCCACTTTCTTTTGTGAGGTACGACAGTTTTGTATCCAATGATCAGCTCTTCCACAATATTTGTAAATATCAGTTGGAGCAGCTGGATTGAGAATTTGGACATTGTTTCTTCGAGGATTAAATTTCTTATTTTTTGAACTGTGTATCGTTCCTTGGACCCAAATTTTAGCCATTTCTTTAGCTTCCACGACGTCTATGCCTTCTACCTCTGTGATTTTTTGACCTCTAGTATTGGTCATATTTTTTCCAACACTAGTCGCATTCACTTCAACTAGAATTGGTGCAAACCCAGTTGGTCTACTAGTGTGGTTTTTGATTAATAACTCATTCTTTTTCTCGGCCACAAGTAAGGCAGCAATGAGTTCCAAATAGTTCTTAAAATTTCTCTCCCTATACGTCTGTTGTAGGTTCATATTAATCGCATGAAATATGATAAATATTTTCTCTAACATGGAATACTCCATCACTTCTTCATCACATAACTTCAAATGTGAAGTAATCATGATCATAGATGAATTATAGGCTGCAACTGTCTTATAATCTTGAAAATGTAGATTGAGCCATTCTTGGAGTGCACCTGGTAGTATGACCATTTTTTGCTGATCATATCTCTCAGCTAGAGAATTCCATATCACCAAGGGGTCCTTGACTGTTAAGTACTCAGCCTTGAGATCATCATGAATATGATGTCTTAAGAAAATTAAAGTCTTCGCTTTATCTTGTGCAGATATTGGCTTATCAGCCACAATTGCGTCACCTAAGCTTTTGTCTTGAAGGTGCAATTCAGCATCAAATCTCTAGTTGAGAAAGTTATAGTCTTCTAAGTTTAGAGGCTTGAAATCATGCTTTGTGAGGCTCGACATATTGCTGTATAAGATCAATAATAACAAGTTAACATAAGAACTTGGTAAATTATCAAATAATTCATGTTCATGGTGTATGTTTCAAACAATGATGTTTTAGAAGTCTATTTATACCAAACAATATTGTTCATGGTATGTTTCGAACAATGATGTTCCAGAAGTCATAGGTAAATACCAAACACTAGATGTTCATGGTATACTTCGAACAATGATTATGTTCAAGAAGTCTTTCAAAAATACCACACATGGTATGCTTCGAACAATGATGTTCTATATAGTTTTGCTAAGTTATACCAAAATTAACAAACTATAAGAGTAATACTTACGTAGATCTGCGTCGCCCTATCATCGATAAGTTGTCCCCCCTTCCTATGAGTGGCGAGGAACACTGTCACCATGTTCGTGTCCTCACCCCTCTAGACCTGTTAAAAAAATATTATTTTTTATTAAAGTAAAAAAAATTAGGCCACGATGATTAAAAATTGTACGTATACAATAAAAGACGTACCAAGCGACAGAAATATTTTGTCATCGGAATTGATCCACCATACCACTTTTTTGCCCCTGCCGAGCCGCCTTGGCCTTCTTCGACCATTTCCTGTACCTGTCCTAGTTGAATGTAGCCCTCATCGCAGTCTACTGTTTGGGCGTGATCCAGCCTTGGATCGATTTTCATTCGCGATCGTGAACCTTCTGGTCATCTATAGCATCACGGATGAGCTTGGCGGCGATGAAAGAAAACTGCAGCTCGATCTGTGCGGCCCGGTGTGGTGGATACAAATATGTTCTCTACAAGAAGTGCAATAGTTAGTTATAAAATATTAACATAAAAATATTATTAATGTTAAAATTAAATATACTTTTGTCTTGAAGTGTCCAAACCAGAACGTCTTTCTCTCTTCCGAGGAATCCGAGTAGTTTATCCATGGCCCACCATAGTTTTGCCTCAGAAAATGTCCCAGTGCTCTTTGTACCGTCGGAAAACGATATCTATATATACATAGATAATTAAACTCATTAAAAAGTATATATATATATATATATATATATATAAGAAACAAATAACTAATTAACTTATTTTGTAGGGCCATCGGCCCAAATCTCTATTCTCGTCACATCCGGTGGAGCGCACGGAGGATTTCTCTGATATGAAGATTGAGTTGGCTCGACCGCCATCTCTTCCTCTGTCTATGTAGTACCGTCAGCAGCAGGAACACTGGACGATGCGGGAACACTAGATGGGATACTCTCGGGTCTGGAACTGCTGGTCCCAAGAGTATTGCTGGTCCCAAGTGTACTGTCACGTGCCATCATCGCAGTCGTAGTCTGAAGTACAACCGGTCGATAGTATGGAGTACTCGAAGACGAGGATCGGGAAGGAGTATTCGTGTCCTGAAGATGACGTCTAGAGGATATAGCATGGGAATAGGATCTGTGTTATCCAGACATATCTGACAACAACATATAATGATAAAACAAATATACAGAGATATTTAGATTACATGACAGAAAAAAATACATAGAAGTTGTGAACTAGTCCACACTAAAAGGCTAAATGATAAAAGTGTCACAATCACAAAACATAAGTATGTATCACCGTTACAAACATAGGTATCACAGATTTAGGCTATAAATACACAGAGATATGTATACATCACCGTCACAAACATAAGTATCATACAACTAGGCCAAAAAAAGGTCTAAATAAATTTTATTTAATTTTCAATCATCATATGAAAAGCCATTTTGTTCATCTTCCTCCTCCTCCTCCTTTTCCTCTTCATCTTCACTTTCATCTACTTCGTCATCGTCTTCTGATACTTCTACCTCTTATACTTGATGAAATATGTTATGAGTAACTTTCGTTGAGTCCACATCTATAATATTTGCAACAAGAGGTAGATCGTCTTCCTGATAAGCTATTTCGTCAACATCAAAGATATTTCTAGCTTTAGTCTTACATACATTCATATATGGCTCCACATAAGGCTCCTATTCCGATGCTAAAGGCACAAGCTCTCTGTGTGAGATCCATTGATAGTAATTTTGAGTGAAACCTCTTGAGTACAAATGATATGTCACATCCACTTCTGGATGATATTTCAAGTTACAATATTTCACACACGGACACTTAATTTTTGTGTCGTTCATGTACTCATAGAACGTCTTGGCGAACTACATGAACTGCTCTACTCCTTCTATGAATTCATTCCACACACCATACATGTCATCAGGATGATGGTTGTACATCCATGAATGATGACGCGGGTAGTAATTTAGATCTATTTCTAGACACTTCTGCAAAGATGAATAGACCTCGTTCAATTATATTATCCAAATGTTCATCAAAGTGAGTATTTAGGTCATATCATTAGTATTCGAGTTATGATGCATGAGTATTCATATCGTGACTCATGAGTATCCATAAAATCAGTAAATAGATAAGTTTGATATTTATTTTCAAATCTAGTAGATATGTTGACATGGAACACGTGGACACTCACGTACTCAATATACTCACTTGTATCTTGACCTAGCTAGAAACCTAATAAAAAATAGGTAAATGAACCTAAAAGCCATGAGACCTTTGGCTCTACCTTATGCTCTGGTGCCGAAAGCCATGAGACTGAAATATAAAGGAGAAGAGAAGACTTATGTCTCATGGCTTCTGGTACTATATCCAAAAGTAAAGAAAAAGATTTCAAACTCCAGTAAATGGACGTTTCATGGCTTACGGTACTTTAGATTTCAAGTTGATAACTAGATTGGCCTATATAGATAAACTAGTCAATATTAGATTTATCAAGTCATTCTAGGTCAATACCTTGCTATAATAGGTTTCTAAGTTATACTAGTTAATAAAGACTATATTATGTATCATATACTTAATATAGATTATATATAATAAATATCTTATAATATCGTAGCCTAATATCCATTACCTAGCTATATATTAACACATCACAATAATATTTTAACCAATTATCGATTGTCACGAACCGCACCCGAAATTTAGGGGCACGAGTATGTGGGTAACGTCAGCCTACGCCGCAGCATCGACGGTAGAACGTTGTCTAGGTCTCAATACTACTAAACATAACTCATAACCTGTCAATAATCTCAACTCTATAAGGAGGACAATGAATAATACATTGATCAACAATTCATAATATATGCTCAATTACAATAACTTTAGAAAATAAATGACACGATGAGATAAAAAGATAAGGAGTACTGACATAAGTCAAACACAACTACACAAATGCAACAATAAATCTAAAGTCTAGCTGTCCCACATAAAAGTCTCATCAAAAGTCTCAACATAATTCTCAACATAAGTACAGAATATGCATAAAATATAATTGTCTAAATAACTACAGGTGGTGTCTCCTCTAAGGGAATGGACTCCTCTAACATCTCTAGTATGTAGTCTCCTTCTACACCTGTTCCATAGTGTATAGGACAGAAGTCCTTAAGATCCTCTGAAAAAATATATCCAGTCTGGATTGGAGCGAAGTACAAGCACTAACAGCAGTTCCATGTATATTGACAAAAACTATAATATAGTGTAAAGAAATACAAGATGGAGATAAATATTGGAAATAAGAAATACTGGTGAGTATAAAATACTGGAATAAGAAATACTGGAGAATATATCATCATCAATAGTACAACTAGCAATGAACAGAAATACAAGTACATGCTAGAACAATGAACTGGAAATACATGAATAGAATATCTAGCTAAGTGTGTTAAACATCAGTCTATCATGTGATCGGCTTGGAACTGATCAGGCTTGCTATGTATGATTAGCTATGATTCATGTAAGGTCAGGCTAACCATCCAGTTAGCTATGATGCGAGCAATAGTCAGGCTAATCATACATAACAGGCTATGAGACATGTAATGGTCAGGCTGCTCAAGAATCGGACTATTCATCTTGTCCAAGTTACTTGGGGTCATCACCCATTGGAAGAGTCAACATGGGAGCGCAAGGATGATATCCGGTCTCGCTATCCGCACCTATTCAACTCGGAAGGTATATTCATTCTTATGCCTTCGTATCTCGAATCTCGTTATTCATTTATACATGTTATGTGACATTATTTTTTCATATGCTTGAATCTAATTGCATGATCTTGTAGTTAGCATAGTGCTTGTTCTCATCTCTCTGGTTAGCCTTGGGTTTAAATTCCGAGGATAAAAATTTTCTAAGGTGGGTAGAGATGTCTCTTCCCGTTCTCGAAATACGTATTTTGGGATATATTTATTTTTTTCTTGTATTTATTTTTGCTTAGAGTATTTTTTGCTCACATGATCATTAGGTTGCATTCATGGAGACTAGACCCATTCTTGGTTTAGCATGGTTCATATTTTAATTATAAGTTGGTTTATTCATGAATTTGAACCCATGGTCTAAACCTCAAATCCTAGATATATAAGCTGGCTTGTTTCTCTCTCTTCTCTCATTCTTTATTTCTCCTCTTTCATTCATTTCTAGGTAAGTACACCTTGCACCACATGAAAAAATCCATTAATTTTCAATTCTTTCTTTTTCTTACATTTTATTAGTTTATTATGTGCTTATGATGATTCTAAATATTTTTAGTACTTGGAGTTTTCGGTTTTGATGGGTAGATTTGTGTATATCTACTTTTATAACTTAGGATTTTATGGGTTTCTTGAGTTTTTGATAGTTTTGATCTACTACAACATAGTATTTTTAAAAAATAATTTTTGGGATGGATGGAGCACTTTATTTTGAGTGTTTTGGCTTTTGGTTCACTCAATTCGGAGTTAAAACATAGTTTTTATGAAAAAAATAAATTTTTGGTTTTGGAGATTTTGCCATGGCTGAACCTGTTGTTTGGAACGATGAAGATCTCATGCGGCCAGCACCATATGCGGCAGAGAGGGCTATGCGGCATGAAGATGCTATGCGTCCTGAACTCTTTGTCGTAGACCAGCATGCGTCCATCTCTTTGATGCATGACTGACTAATACACATGTGTTCTGAAAGGACTTCTTGTGTTTAGTCGCAGAACGAATAAGAAATTTGCTAAGTACAAAACACTCCATGCGGCATCGAATCCCATGCGAAACTGAAACTTATGCGGCAGGAAGGGTATGCGGCCACCATCCTTGGATGCATGACTCTGAAATCGTGGCACATCTTTTCATGGTTTTATCTTTTCTTTCTAACACACTTTATGTCACAACACACTTTATGTCACATTACTGACACTTTAATTATTTCCTATTGCCTCATCACTTATCCCGAGAATTAGATCTAGCCCTGGCTCTATGCGGCATGACTCTATGTGGCTTGACTCCATGCGGCATGACTCCATGCGGCCAGGATTGTCATGCAGCCTGATTTCTCATGTGGCCTTGATCCTCCTGCGCGCATGCAATCCTTTGTACACATTTTATTGGACTACTTTTGGTTGAATGTTCCTTTGGACTTTATGAGTGGTATATATAACTTTGATGACCATAAAAGTATTAGACCCATCTGTGCGTCATGACCCGACCACTTATATCCGTGCTGATACACTTACTATGTGTTATGTGTTCCTACGTGTTAAGTGTTCCAACGCGATTATATTATATGTTTGCACTACGGTGTACCTATGCGCTACATGACATGTGATATGACTCAATCTCTAGCATGGACATAAGGGTTAGTCAATGATCAAGCGTGGCTAGGATCTATTGATTGTTGCATCACGC
Source organism: Iris macrosiphon (assembly GCA_036927795.1). NCBI lineage: Eukaryota > Viridiplantae > Streptophyta > Magnoliopsida > Asparagales > Iridaceae > Iris > Iris macrosiphon. The sequence goes on along the minus strand of JAYESA010000017.1, from coordinate 65,605,958 downwards.
TGGAGTTAATCCAAATTGAACTATCAAGTGACAAAGTGGATTCGTATCTAGCATGGCCGTACTTTGGTACGTCATATAAGGGGAATACCATGTGACCACGCCATGAGATTCCAGTTAACATTAGGGTTAACTAGGCAACTAAACTTGTAGTGTATTGGGAGGGAATAGAATCTCGAGATCGTGCCTAACTAGCCACTTACAGACATCTGAATTGGGGTGTGCAGGCTAGTCCGCAAGGATATTGTTTAAATACTCATTAATGGATGGCAATATACTAATACTATGTGTTCCATGCGATCTTAGCACGGTGGCCTTAAGAGGGACCGATGCATACTACTATGTGCTATGATGCGATTTATGGCTCGGCTAACCCTGCTAGTACCTGGTTCGATCTAAGGATTCCTATATGCATAATATCTCTGGAATAACCCAGACTTTACCTAGTAAGCCGTATATTGTATCTGCTGTCAAATAGTCTAGGGACATGGACTGTCATGGTGCGATAGTTAAATCCTTGTCCTTGTTTGGTTGTAGGGTTAGATTGTTGTGTCACGATAGGCTAAGAATCGAAACTACGAGACAGGATTATATATATATATATATATATATATATATATATATATATATATATATATATATATATATATATATATATATATATGTGTGTGTGTGTGTGTGTGTGTGTGTGTGTGTGTGTGTCTATTCCATAGCCTATTTTACTTTTGCATTCGTTCTTCCTTTGCGGTAATTATTATTTGGGGTCTAACCCCAATGGTTTTGCATGGCCAGGTTTAGAGCCAGCACCCGAGGATCAAGCGTACTTTTTCCTGAACAATGGCGTGCACCAAGCGGTTGACAATGAGGAAAACGAGTGGGTTTCTTCTTCCCTGCTCGTTATTTCACATTTTACTCATTTTGGGCCTTTAGCCACCGGCACTTGTCAGCCGTAAATCTGGATATCTAGTTTCCTACATTATTGTAATTAATCAGACTGTAGCTGATCACGGTCATTTACTCTCGTTACTCTGCCAGCCTTCTCATTTTTATACTGCTGGTTTCTTGAATGTTGTGGTAGGGCATTTTGGACATCTTACTTCCTTGTCATATATGTTCTATGTTTACTGTTCTTATTTGACTGATTGAGACATTAGATGTTCTATGTGACCCTAAGTGACTTGATTGTAGTGCACCCCCTTGTCTTGTTACAGTCGTGACCATCGTACGACGTTCTATACCTTATACGTGGGAGCTGGCCATGTCCGTCTCCGTATTCCGGTACTGGGGCATGACACAAAGCTCGTGTCTGTATGAAGTTGTAAGCCTTCGGATCAAAGCTTGTGTTTCACTTGATAGTGAATTTCAACTCCGAGCTAGAGTTCTCGGGACTGGACTAGTCCTCTCAGAGGGAAACTAATATGCATCATTGTGTTTGCGACTGTTGATCTCTCTCTCTCTCTCTCTATTTACTTACTGCCATTTTATATCTAGATTGTTAGCTAACTGTGTTAATTTTTACTTGGGTGATTTTTATTCCACTGCATATACACGCTGCAATTATGCTATAATAATCGCGATTACAATACAACTTAAAACTTTCAAACCTAAAAATAAATAAAATTTAGAAAATATTTTTTATTTTATCTTTAATTTAGTTTAATTTAATTTAATTTTTGAATTTTTTTAATATTTTTGTACCTTTTACATTTGTAATTTTTTTGAGTTGTAGATTGTTAATGAGTCTTAGACCTAAGTCGAAACCTATGCTACTTCTCCAAAAATTAACAATATATTATGAATAGAACACAACTACTATTAATTCTTTATACTTTATTAAAAAAAGCCAATGACAAATTTAAAGAACTAACAAGTAATTATACGGAAAAAAAAAACTAGTCACAAGAGTTAAAGCCAAAAGTTGTAATTAAAGATTTGATAACTAAATTGGTCAATATTACAAAGCCACCCATAGGCTCACCAAAGGCAAAATTCACAATCACAAAGGAGGAGGAATAAGAAAACCTAAGCATATATGCATACACCATATTTTTATATATTTTTTCTTTTTTATATTTTTTACTTTTTACATTTTTTATTTAATTTTATTTATTTTTATTTATTTATTTATTTTATTTTATTTGTAATTTTTTAGTTTTTTAATTTTTTAATTTTTTTTATTTCAAGAAGCTCTGGTGTCTCCATCATTCAATAGAGCAAATCATTAACATTATCCGTCGGCTAAAAAAATCTAGTCACAAGAGTTAAAGCCAAAAGTTGTAATTAAAGATTTGATAACTAAATTGGTCAATATTACAAAGCCACCCATAGGCTCACCAAAGGCAAAATTCACAATCACAAAGGAGGAGGAATAAGAAAACCTAAGCATATATGCATACACCATATTTGTATATATTTTTTCTTTTTTATATTTTTTACTTTTTACATTTTTTATTTATTTTCATTTATTTATTTATTTTATTTATTTATTTATTTATTTATTTTATTTTATTTTTAATTTTTTAATTTTTTAATTTTTTTTATTTCAAGAAGCTCTGGTGTCTCCATCATTCAATAGAGCAAATCATTAACATTATCAGTCGGCTAGGGATTTCTCTGTTCTATATGTACACAAGAAAATCTCGGATACATTTAGTGGCTTTGCAATTTCTGCGAGTTGTGGGTTGTTAACGAGTTTGAGACGTGAATCAAAACGTAAGCTATCATTAATTCTTGATACTCGGTTACAATAAATTTAAAGAAGTAACCACAGTAATTATACCAAAAAAAAATCATCCTAAAAATAGTAATAAAAGATTTAATGCTCAGTATTACAAAGCCAGCCACCAATAGGCCTGATCATGAAGATGACGAGAATTAGTTTGACAATGAGAAGGGAGAAGAAAACCAAATTAGCATATATATATATATATATATATATATATATATATATATATATATATATATGAAGAATTTACAAATCAGAAATCAGGATAGTGTCTTCTGCATCATTGTTAACAAAAGCAAACCAGTACTCCTCCTCCTCCTCCTTGTCTTTGTTTTTTGATCCTTTGACACCTGGAAGAGCCCAGATGGTCATCATCTGCTTCTCCTTCAACTGTGTGTTGTGGAGAAACTCGCTCCAGCCATTGCCCATGAACCGGAAATAGCCGTTGCTGGTGATGTACTTGAAATCCATCTGGTACTTCCTGCCGAGTCTATCGAGAACGTTGACGGTCAGGGATGCGGCATTATTGGTAGCACGGACTGCCGCAGCCATTTTGAGCAGCAGTTCGGACTTGTTGACGTCGTTGTCGGTCAGCTGGTACCGGTGCTGGGCCTTGTCGGCGTCGCTTTTCGTGACGGCCTTCCATAGACACAGCAGGGGGAGACGCAACCCCATACGGACTGACGTCTCCAGCCAACCTTTCTCCTGCTGCCTCCTCCCCCCAGGAACCCTCCGGTATGGGCGGCAGTAGTACTTCTTCCTCATCCTCATTGCTTCTTCTCCTTCTTCCATCTTCCTTTTTGTGGCCGCCATTGTTTCTATATTCCTCTGATTGATTGTTTAGTATAATGGAAACTTGCGGGAGGAGATGGTGTATATAATGAGAGAGAAACAGAGATTTATTGACATCTTTAGTTTCCTAAATAGAACTCTCTCTGATTAGGAAAAGGAAAGGCGGCAAAATATTAACGTTGTCAACTGGGTCGGTTTCCAAGAAATTTAGTCATTATTTAATATAAAACTGAAGACAAACGTCGGTGCAATTGCTTATTTAGCTGTCAAAGCTAACGGTTGGAAACCCACAAATTCTTTTTACTTGATCAATCTACAATTTTTTTTATTCTTTCCATCATCCACCGTGCTTTGTAAATAGAGAATAATAAAACACACAAACATTAAGATCGTAGTATCTCCATTGTACTCTTTTTTTTTTAATCTCAAACACACAAACATTAGTGATCAGGAGAAACTGATTATTATGGCTTAGTTTATCAAGTGTGAGGATGGACATTTTTTCAAAAAAAAAAAAAAAATTTAATATTTGTGGTACTAAGTGATTTGAAATTGTCTATCAGAATTACCAAATGAATAATACGTTTTAGGAGCCGGCGTCATCCAATAAAATGGTTCTCTCTTTGCAATTGTGACTGGATGACGTCCACGAAGAAAAGTAATACAATCCAAATTAGCCCTATATATACCTTCTCGAAAAATAAATCGAGCCAAGAAAATTTCTATATCCAGTCTGTTTCTTAATTGGACTTATTTAGTCAGCTTGTGGCCCATGAGGTCGATCGACTACGGCCCATGCTTTTCTCCAAGAGGTTCCTATCACTTTAAGAGAAGTTGGAAGGACCTATACCTAATTTATTTTGGGCTAAATTACTCTATTGGCACATAAAGTACAACACTGGAGCATTTTTGGCACATTTACTTTTCAATGCTCAATTTTGGTACCCCAACTTCATAAATTGCTCATGTTAAGCACCTTCCATCAATTTTGAATATTTACCTCCAGTCAAACTACTACCAGAATAAGGCAAATTAGCGACGTAGGAAAGAGTCGCCAAATGGCTAAATTACGTCGATAATACTAAGTAGTGAGGTATTTAGCAAAGTTTTGATTTAGTCGCCAAAAAGCTTGTCACTGATCAAAACGACGTCGAAAAACGTCGATGTCGCGACGTAATTTAGCGACGTTAGAAAGTCGCAACAATGGCGACTCTTAGCGTCGCAGGTCGCCAAATTTGTGATGTTTATTTTAGTCGGTAATTGTCGCTAAATTTAGCGACAACTTGCGACATAATCAGCGACGAAAAGCTGACATGGCTAAAATTGCCATGTCAGCAATATTTAGCGACGTTTAGTGACTATTAGCTACGTAAAATAAATTATTTGACAGTTTAGTGACGTCATTAACGACTCCTATGGACGTCACTGAACGTCACTAAACATCGGTGAACGTCGCTAAAATTGAAAAATAAAAATAAATGAATGCCTGTAATATCACAGTATAACATGTTTGCAGTATGATCACATTTCAAATAAATAGACAGACCTGGAACAACCCTCCGTTAAATTTCTTGGGTTTGCCGACCCCTTCTATGCAACACTCAACACCGGTACAATCCCACAACAACAATGATAAAATAAATCAATAAAAAGCTCTAAGGCCCGAATGTAGTCTCACAATATCTAGTCACACAATAAAAATATACAAATAATTCACATAATAAAAGTGTACAAATAATAAGTACAAACTCCCATGAATGGGCTAATACACGCATGTCAAAAAAAACTACTACTTATCAGGAGGAGGAGCCGCGTCGAATCAGAGATAATAGCGCGTCAAATGCTCCCGTGTAAGCTCCACGGAACCCGATGCAGGAGTCGATGTAGATGATGATGCAGGCGGACCAGGAGGACGTCGTTGATCAAACTCTGTCAGTCGAGCGTCGGAAGTATCCATGACAGATAATAACCTTCTAGTACTATGCTCCACTCGTTCGCCCATCTGAAGATGTGATGCCTGCATCCTCAATAGTGAAGCGCCCACGGTCTCCACTCACTCGCTCATCTCAATATGTGACGCCTACATCCTCGATAGTATGGCGCCCACGGTAAACTACGACTCCTGCAGCGATGTCACGTTGTGCTCTATCAACGTGGCCAGATCCCTCAGCTCCATAATGCTACGTTCCAGCGATTCAAAACGTGTTATGAGCGTCGCATCATCCGTCTGCTGCAGCGGCTGCACCATAATCCTCTGTATCAACTCGTCACGCAGAGATGAGATCTGAAGGTCAACTCTCTCCTAGGTTAGCTGCGACTCATGGGTGGGCTGTGGGATATGCACAACGGCAGAGGGTGTCCTAGAGGACTGTGATGCAACATAGGTGCTATAGGATCCTGTACCGTAGTACGTACCCCTATGTAGACTACCAATTGATCTCATCCATAACTCATCATCCGACGGAGCTGGGTGGGCCGGGGGTTCTGAGGAACTACCCCCCTCTCCACGTGTGGGCTCGATCGACTCTTCGCGGAGCCTCCTATATTCATCCTAGAAAAATATGTATCTATCGATAAACGTACTACTTACTATATATCTTAGGTACTTATTGCTAATTACATATATTTTTGCTAAGTTATATCAAAATTAACGAAATATAAGAGTAATACTTACGTAGATCTGCGTCGCCCTATCATCGATAAGTTGTCCCCCCTTCCTATGAGTGGCGAGGAACACTGTCACCATGTTCGCGTCCTCACCCCTCTAGACCTGTTAAAAAAATATTATTTGTTATTAAATTAAAAAAATTAGGCCACGATGATTAAAAATTGTACGTATACAATAAAAGACGTACCAAGCGACGAAAATGTTCCGTCATCGGAATCGCTCTTCCATACCACTTTTTTGCCCCTGTCGAGCCGCCTTGGCCTTCTCTGACTATTTCCTATACCTGTCCTAGTTGAATGTAGCCCTCATCGCAGTCCACTGTTCGGGCGTGATCCAGCCTTGGATCGATTTTCATTCGCGGTCATGAACCTTCTGGTCATCCATAGCATCACGGATGAGCTTGGCGGCGATGAAAGGAAACTGTAGCTCGATTTGTGCGGCCCGGTGTGGTGGATACAAATATGTTCTCTACAAGAAGTATAATAGTTAGTTACAAAATATTAACATAAAAATATTACTAATGTTAAAATTAAATATACTTTTACCTTGAAGTGTCCAAACCAGAACGTCTTTCTCTCTTCTGAGGAATCCGAGTAGTTTATCCATGGCCTACCATAGTTTTACCTTAAAAAATGTTCTAGTGCTCTTTGTACCGGTGGGGGACGATATCTATATATACATAGATAATTAAACTCATTAAAATATATATATATATATATATATATATATATATATATATATATATATATATATATATATATAAGAAATAAATAACTAATTAACTTATTTTGTTGGGCCATCGGCCCAAATCTCCATTCTCATCACATCCGGTGGAGTGCACGGAGGATTGCTCTGATATGAAGACGGAGTTGGCTCGACCGCCATCTCTTCCTCTGTCTATGTAGTACCGTCAGCAGCAGGAACACTGGACGATGCAGGAACACTAGATGGGATACTCTCGGGTCTGGAACTGCTGCTCCCAGGAGTATTGCTGGTCCCATGAGTACTGTCACGTGCGGTCATCGCAGTCGTAGTCTGAGGTACTACTGGTCGATAGTATGGAGTACTCGAAGACGAGGATCGAAAAGGAGTATCCGTGTCCTGAAGAGGACGTCTAGAGGATATAGCGCGGGAATAGGATCTGCGTTGTCCAGACATATCTGAAAATAACATATAATGATAAAACAAATATACAGAGATATTTAGATTATATGACAGAAAGAAATACATAGAAGTTGTGAACTAGTCCACACTAAAAGGCAAAATGAGACAAGTATCATAATCACAAAAAATAAGTATGTATCACCATTACAAACATAGGTATCACAGATTTAGGCTACAAATACACAAAGATATGTATGTATCACCGTCACAAACATAAGTATCACATAACTAGGCCACAAAAAGTCTAAATAAATTTTATTTAATTTTTAATCATCATATGAAAAGTCAGTTTGTTCATCTTCCTCCTCATCCTCCTTTTTCTCTTCATCTTCACTTTCATCTACTTCGTCATCATCTTCTGAAACTTCTACCTCTTCTACTTGATGAAATATGTTATGAGTAACTTCCGTTGAGTCCACATCTACAATATTTGCAACAAGAGGTAGGTTGTCTTCCTGATAAGCTATTTCGTCAACATCAAAGATATTTCTAGCTTTAGTCTTACAGACATTCATATATGGCTCCACATAAGGCTCCTATTCCGATGCTAAAGGCACAAGCTCTCTGTGTGAGGTCCATTGATATTAATTCAGAGTAAAACCTCTTGAGTACAAATGATATGTCACATCCACTTCTGGATAATATTTCAAGTTATGATATTTCACACACGGACACTTAATTTTTGTGCCGTTCATGTACTCATGGAACGTCTTGGCGAACTACATGAACTTCTCTACTCCTTCTATGAATTTATTCTACACACCACACATGTCATCAGGATGACGGTTGTACATCCATGAACGATGATGCAGGTAGTAATTTAGATCTATTTCTAGATACTTCTGCAAAGATGAATAGACCTCATTTAATTACATTATCCAAATGTTCATCAAAGTGAGTATTTAGGTCATATCGTTAGTATTTGAGTTATGATGCATGAGTATTCATATCATGACTCATGAGTATCCATAAAATAAGTAAATAGATAAGTTTGATATTTATTTCCAAATCTAGTAGATATGTGGACATGGAACTCGTGGACACTCACATACTCAATATACTCACTTGTATCTTGACCTAGCTAGAAACCTAATAAGAAATAGGTAAATGAACCTAGAAGCCATGAGACCTTTGGCTCTACCTTACGTTCTGGTGTCGAAAAACATGAGACTAAAATATGAAAGCGAAGAGAAGACTTATGTCTCATGGCTTCTAGTACTATAACCAAAAGTAGAGAAAAAGATTTCAAACTCCAGTAAATGGACGTTTCATGGCTTCCGATACTTTAGATTTCAAGTTGATAACTGGATTGGCCTATATGGCTAAACTAGTCAATACTAGATTTATCAAGTCATTCTAGGTTAATACCTTGCTATACTAGGTTTCTAAGTTATACTAGTTAATAAAGACTATATTATGTATCATATACTTAATATAGATTATATATAATAAATATCTTATAATATCTTAGTCTAATTTCCATTACCTAGCTATATATTAACACATCACAATAATATTTTAACCAATTATCCATTATCACGACCCGCACCTGGAATTTGGGGGCACGGGTACGTGGGAACGTCCAGCCTACGCCGCAGCATCGGCGGTAAAACGTTGTCTAGGTCTTAATACTACTAAACATAACTCACAACCTGTCAATGATCTCAACTCCATAGGGAGGACAAAGAATAATACATTGATCAACAATTCATAATATATGCTCAATCATAATAACTATAGAAAATAAATGGCACGATGAGATAAAAAGATAAGGAATACTGACATAAGTCAAACACAACTACACAAATACATCGATAAATCTAAAGTCTAGCTGTACCACATAAAAGTCTCATCAAAAGTCTCAACATAAGTCATATCATCAATACATAATATGCATAAAATATAACTGTCTAAATAACTGCAGGTGGTGTCTCTTCTAAGGGAATAGACTCCTCTAATATCTCTGGTATATAGTCTCCTTCTACATCTGGTCCATAGTGTATAGGACAGAAGTCTTCAAGATCTTCTGAAAAAATATATCCAGTCAGGATTGGAGCAAAGTACAAGCACTAACAGCAGTTCCATATATATGACAAAAACTATAATACAGTGTAAAGAAATACAATATGGAGATAAATACTGGAAATAAGAAATACTGGTGAGTATGAAATACTGAAGAATATATCATCATCATCAATAGTACAACTAGTAATGAACAGAAATACAAGTGCATGCTAGAACAATGAACTGGAAATACATGAATAGAATATCTAGCTATGTGTGTAAAATATCAGTCTATCATCTGATCGGCTTGGGACTGATCATGTTTGCTATGTATGATTAGTTATGATTCATGTAAGGTCAGGCTAACCATCCAGTTAGCTATGATACGAGCAATAGTCAGGCTAATCATACATAACAGGCTATGAGGCATGTAATGGTCAGGCTGCTCAAGAATCGGACTATTCATCTTGTCCGAGTTACTTGGGGTCATCACCCTTTGGAAGAGTCAACATGGGAGTACGAGGATGATATTCGGTCTCGCTATCCGCACCTATTCGACTCGGAAGGTATATTCATTCTTATGCCTTCGTATCTCGAATCTCGTGATTCATTTATACATGGTATGTGACATTGTTTTTTCATATGCTTGAATCTAATTGCATGATCTTGTAGTTAGCATAGTGCTTGTTCTGATCTCTCTAGTTAGCCTTGGGTTTAAATTTCGAGGACAGAATTTTTCTAAGGTGGGTAGAGATGTCACTCCCCGTTCCCGAAATACGTATTTTGGGATATATTTATTTTTTGCTTGTATTTATTTATGCTTAGAGTATTTCTTGCTCATATGATCATTAGGTTGCATTCATGAAGACTAGAGCCATTCTTTGGTTTAACATGGTTCATATTTTAATTGTAAGTTGGTTTATTCATGAATTTGAACCCATGGTCTAAACCTCAAATCCTAGATATATAAGCTAACTTGTTTCTCTCTCTTATCTCATTCTTTATTTCTCCTCTTTCATTCATTTCTAGGCAAGTACACCTTACACCACATAAAAAATCCATTGATTTTCTATTCTTGCTTTTTCTTACATTTTATTAGTCTATTATGTGCTTATGATGATTCTAAAAAATTTTAGTACTTGGAGTTTTCGGTTTTGATGGGTGGATTTGTGTAGATCTACTTTTATAACTTAGAATTTCATGGGTTTCTTGAGTTTTTGACAGTTTTGATCTACTAGAACATAGTATTTTCAAAAAATAGTTTTTGGGATGGATGGAGCACTTCATTTTGAGCGTTTTGTCTTTTGGTTCACTCAATTCGGAGTTAAAACATAGTTTTTATGGAAAAAAATAATCACTACTAGAATAAGCGGGATTAGTGACATTTTTTAGCGACGTAAACGAAAAATGTCGCTAATATAATATAAATTAGCAACTCCAGTAAAAATGTTGCTAGACGTCGCTAATTAGCGACGTTTAGCGACTTTTATTCAGTTTTTAAAAGATTAGTCGTCATAAGTTTATTTAAGGCCGCTAAACGTCACTAATATGTTTTATTTAGCGACGTTTAGCGACTAATTTAGCGACGTATTTATTATTAGACTTTTAGCGACGTCATTAGCGACGTTCGAACGTCGCTAATTAGCGACGTGGTTATTTGCGTTATTAAAAGTCTAAGCTAACGTCGCTAGTTAGCGACGTCATTACTGGAGTCGCTAAAAATGTCGCTAAATTTTTCATTTAGGGCTGGTGTTCCCCCCATTTCCTTCAAACTCTCTCTCTCCCACTCCCAAATTTTAAACCTCTCCCGGCGCTCCTCCTTCCTCCGGCTCCCTTACTCCTTCCGGCGAATCCCCTCCGACCTCGTCCCCCCCCCCCTCCGGCTCACCTCCTCCCTCTGGCGACCCCCCTCCGGCCGCGTCCTCCCCCCTCCGCCGTCAGCTCCTTCTTCCTCCGGCTCCCATTCTCCCTCCGGCGTCCTTCCTCCGTCTCCCCTCCTCGGTGAGCTGCTCTCTCTGTCTCCTTTCTCTGTCTCTCTCTCTTTCTCTCTAACATGACACGACACAACACGACACGATACGACATGACCTGACACACACTAACAGTTGAAAACCATTACAAATAAATCTGTAGGACAATGATTAAGTAATGGTTGCAAATAAATCTGTAGAACAATTAAAATTGATAGGATGGCAGACTCAAAAGTTTGTTATCTTCTTCAGAAATAAGAAGAGGGCTAATATCCAGAAACTCATCATCATCAATACAGGACTCCGGAGCATAGGAATTGACAAAATAAATTTTTGCAGCATGCTTAATCTCTTTCTTATCTGAAATGAGTCTGCGATCCTCAGTTTGGAAATTGTGGATATAAAGCTTCCTCTTTTTGTTAGATAGGCATGCATGGAAGTACTTAGAGATACGTTCCCCTTGCAAATTCTACTTAAGTCTGGCTTTTTGTTTCCAAAATGCCTCATCAACGAGGATTTTTTTGTTTCAGATTAGCTTTAGCTTCACAAAGAGACGCCCTAGTCTAAAGGGAATTATCTATTTTATAGTTGATTTCAGTTGCTAAGACCCGATCCTCTACACGGTTCAACTCTTAGAAAATATCCCCATAGGCAACCCTGCTCCATAGCGATAAGGCTCGCCGAGTCACAGCAAGGCATAGTCCTAATTGAATAAGCCCGTTCAAATGAGAGATAAAACCCCACACTGCCGTGACTACCGTCCAAAAATTGTCATGTTGAGGCCAGAATGACAAAAACCAAAATTGCTATGTTAGATAGGTTTTACTATAAACATGTTTAGATGGCTAAGAATTCATATGATACATGATAGAATTACACATGATTCGAAGTTACAAGCAGTTTCAGTGGCGGTTGAAATAAGGCTAAGCAGTTTATGACGGTTTGGACATATAAGCTGAAAAACGAAAGAAAATTCTTTGAGATGGTTTGGACATAATGGACAATGGATACAACAATTAAAATTGATAGGATGGTAACTGATGCTACTATAATATGCATTAGAGATGAACAAACTTGAATGAAGCAATAAGGATTAGCGACTTTTAACATGATCAGTAAGATGGTCCCTGTGAAGGTGAAGTGAAAAATGATTCATGTAGCACTTAAAGGACCTAGGAGATGGGCTTTATTTATTGTCAGCCACTAGATAGGATGCTTTTTCTAACAGCATCCCTGATGGGCAAACACATGAGAATGGCCTCAATGACATTTTTTGGGAGACTGCTTATTCTATCTACACCTGAATCAGAACTCATCCTCTGAATTTCAAAGAGAACCCAATTGTTGCTTACGTGCTATGAAGACTTAATTGACCATTGGTCAATCGGACATCTTTGCCATAAAAGAGGAGATACCCAGATTCTTTTTAAGTATAAATTTAACTGCCCGCTATTGCGCTTCATTTTCCCTTTGTGACCAATTCATTTTGTGATGAGATTGTTTTGTGCTTGAACGACAGGTTCCTCATCTGGCCATTTTGGCTATTAGAACTTCTCTTCTTTTCCCAGTACTATACTGTTTTAAAGGAGCAGACATGTTGAATTAGATAATATAAATAGTTAATTCAATGAAAAAATACACAAAATCCCGTGAAAATTGCATATAAGAGAAGGCAACTAAAGAGTTAAAACAGAATGTTGCCTATGACAACCATAAAGGCTAATTTAGTTCTCTCAATGATTATATTTTCTTCTCATTGTTGGTTGAAAGGCATTAAGAGACATTCACAGAAGACAAGTGGAATTGTTTTCTTGCTTCTCTTCCCCAACCTATCCTTTTGGCATTTAAATTGGCTTCAAAGCAAGGCTTGCAGGTTCAGGAACAGTTTGTTATAGTTAATCATATAGCACACTACAATAATGAAGTGAAAGCTATTTTCTAATAGTTTTGACATTCCATGAATCTTGACATGTCTAATAGTTTGACTTCAAATATAGATTACCTATCCAACTAATTGTCAACTTCTTCTTTAGAGAATCACACTGTCTGTAATGATTTATATGATACATACTGTCATTTTTGCAGAAGTATCTAGAAATGGATATGAATTACTATCTGCGTCATCGTTCGTGGATGTACAACCGTCATCCTGATGACATGTACGGTGTGCGGGATGAATTCATTGAGGGTGTACAGCAGTTCCTGCAGTTCGCCAAGGTGTTCCCTCAGTACATGGACGGTACCAAAATTAAGTGTCCGTGTGTGAGATATCGTAACAGAAAATATCATCCAGAAGTGGAAGTTACATATCATTTGTACTCGAAGGGCTTCACGCCGAATTACTATCAGTGGACCGCGCACGGAGAACTTGTATATGTAGCATCGGAGTCGGAGCCCTATGTGGAGCCGTATATGGATGTCCACGACCACGATGCTTATGACGACGGGTAGGTGAACATGGTTTATGATGCGGCGGGCCCTAGTTTTAATCCGGACAATTATGATGCGGCAGGACCTAGTTTCAATCCGGACAATTATGATGCAGCTGAGGAGGCACCGAATGCCGATGCTGCAAAGTTTATGGAGTTGCTGGAGAATGCAAGAACTCCACTATATCCTGGTTATGAGAATCATTCACCGTTGGAGGTGGTTACAAGATTATTGAGCATTAAGTCCGATTTTAACATGTCGCAAGAATGCTATAATCGACTAATCGATTTGATTATAGAGATCTTGCCCGAGGGTGCAAAGTTGCCTAAAGACTTTTATCGATCTAAGAGGATGGTGAGATCTCTTTGATGTGATACGAGAAAATCGATGCATGTCGCAACGGGTGCATGTTGTACTACAAAGACAACAAGGATGAAGATGCGTGCAGATTCTGTGGTGCTGATCGCTACAAGGCAACTGTTAGAGGAAAGTCTATCGGTGTAAGGAAGCCTACCAATTCGATGCACTACTTGCCTTTGACGTCGCGGTTGCAGCGGTTGTTTATGGTTAAGGAGACTGCAGAAAACATGAGTTGGCACAGGAAAAAATAGATCGAAGGAGTATTAGATCATCCATCCGATGGAGAAGCATGGAAGCACTTTGATCGAGAGTATCCACATTTTGCCGAAGATCCGCATAATGTCAGATTGGGGCTCTCCTCGGACGGTTTTACCCCATTCAAACTTTTGGGCTCCCAGTATTCGTGTTGGCCTGTGATCGTCACTCCGTACAATCTACCGCCTTGGATGTGCATGAAGACTCCGTATATGTTCCTAACCGTTATTATCCCGAGTTTGAATAATCCGAAGAGGAACATCGATGCGTATTTACAGCCTTTGATAGATGAGTTGAATCAGCTGTGGGAAGTAGGTGCCAACACGTACGATGTTTCTAGAAAGCAAAATTTTCAGATAAGGGCAGCACTTATGTGGACCATCAACGACTTTCCGGCCTATGGAATGTTATCGGGATGGAGCACCCATGGTCGTCTCTCATGTCTGTATTGCATGGACCGTACTAAGGCTTTTCGGTCTATTGAATGACGACGAGCTAAGGGCTGCTCAGTTGTATATATTACTCAATTGCAACGAGGATGAAGTGGATAAGCTAAAGGGGTAAGTAATTAATACGTCCACGTTTACATCATCTTAATGTAATAGTATAAGATATTATTATGCTACTAATCAGCAGTTGCTTCATTATTTTTCAGCACATATAATGATGAGTTGAGGTCGGTTAGACCCTACATAACAGACGAAGAAGTAGAACAAGAAATGAGATGCCATTTTTCTTCTTGGTTGAGCGCATATGTAAGATGCTTGGTAATTACTTTTTATTTCTGCACTTGCAAAACAAATAACTTACTATCGCTACTTTGGTATTTAGGTCTATTGTCTAATAACACCCGAGACTGAATCTATTATAACTCTAGCCAAGGGACCAATTACTGCCATTAAAATATGGCCAAGTTTCTGTGTGAATGGGTTCAGGTTCAAGTCAACAAATGCTCCTATCAGAGATAGCTTTCTGGATCTTGATTCCACGAAAAATAGTTGTTTGTGTATCAAATCTTTGAACTACAAAGACGTCAATCCAGGCAATGATTTCTTTGGCATCTTACGAGAGATTGTAGAGTTGACATATAATTATGGCACAGAACCTACTAATATCGTGCTATTCAAGTATGAATGGTTCGGTCCGATTCAAGATCAAAGTTGGAAAATTGACAAGCATGGCCTTGTGGATATAAAATACAAGCGTAGATATCAAGACTACGAACCATTTGTCCTATCAAGTTAGGCTCAGCTCATGTACTTCACAACTTATCCTAGACGGGGGATAGCGAGGTCGAATTGGTGGGCAGTATGCAAGACTAAAGCTAGAAATACCTTTGACATTGACGAAATAGCTTATCAGGAGGACGATCTACCTCTTGTAACAAATATTATAGATGTAGACTTAACGGAAGTTACTCATTACACGAGTAATAATGTAGAAGATGTAAAATTATCCGAAGAGGAAGACGTAGTAGATGAAAGTGAAGACGAGGAGGAGGAAGATGAAGAGGAGGACGAGGAAGGCGAACAAGATAAATTTTCTGAAGATGATTGAAAATAAAATATATTGCTTGTAGAATGTAACTATATTTTGACTGTAGAATGTACTATTTTAACGAATATATGTATTATATTTTGACGTAGAATGCTTTGAGATATGTATCACATTTTGACCTTAGAATATACTATATATTTGTGTTTTTCTATATTCATCATATGTTGTTATCAGATATGACAGGACGACGCAGAGGATTTGGCAGGTCCCGAGGTAGACAGAGTGCTCCTTCGGTACTGCCTACTGTTGGTTTCGGATCATCGTCGTCCAGTACTCCAGTATATCAATCACTCACATCTCCGACTGTTGGAACGAGTAGTTCCAGGCATGATAGTACACCCTCATCCAGCGTTCCTCCTGCTGACGTAACCATGGGGACAGATGAGCATGTCGAGGAGGTTGTGCCCACGTTGTCCCAGCATCAGCAAGATCCTCCATGCGCACCTCCGGAGGAGACGAGGACAGAGATTTGGGCCGGCGGTACAAAGTAAGTCAATTAGATGGTTTAGTATAATATATATCGTGTATTTCTTTATTCATCGTATATTGACTTTTTTGATCAAAATAATTATCTCTGTATAGATATCGTCCATCATCGGTTCAGAGACGCCTGGGCCAATTTTTGAGGAACAACTACGGTGGCCCTTGGATCAACTACTCTGAGGCTCCGGAGGAGAGGAAGGCATTCTGGTTTGTGCACTTCCAGGTAAAAGTATATTAAATAAATCCTCTAATTTATGCATATTATATAACTTATCCGTGATGCTCACTTACTAAATTATTTATTGTAGAAAACGTATTTCTATCCTCCGCACCGGGCCGAGTTGATCGAGCGGCTCTTTACTACCGTTGCCGCCAAGCTTATCCGAGATGCTCTAGATGACCAGAAGGCTCGTGATCGTGCTGGAAAACCGATCCAAGGTTGGATCACGCCTGAGCAGTGGACTACGATGAGGGCTAGATTCGACGATCCGAGCTACAAGGAAAGGTCTGAGAAGGCCAAGGCGGCTAGGCGGAATGCTGCCAAGTGGTTTGGTGGCTCAATTCCGATGACGAAATATTTCCGTCGTTTGGTATGTTTTTCCTTTTAAAATATATTATTTTAATATAAGTACCATAAAATGGTACTTGGAAAAAATGTTTAAGTTTAGTACTAAATAATATATTTTTAACAGGTACAGAGGGGTGAGGATGCAAACATGATGACCATCTTCTTGGCCACCCATCGTAAGGACGGAAATCTTATTGATGAGAGAGCCTCGCAGACCTATGTAAGTATTACTTTACTTTGTGTTAATTTTAATATAACTTAGGCAATTATCGAGTTTCCAAACCTTTCTAGGCCAAGTATCTTAGGCTGCCTGAGCGGGCGACTGCTAGTGCACCTACACTTGGAGAGGCTGGTACTTCCTCGCAGCCCGCTCCAGCTCCGTCGGCAGACGACCTGTGGGTGACCGCAGCTGGTGGTCTCCAGAGGGGTACGTACTACGGTACGGGATCCTATGGCGCCCTGGTTGCGACGCAGTCATCTAGGGCCTCCCCAACAGCAGCACATTCCACACAGCCCTCGCAGTCGCAGCCCTCGCAGTCGTCGGCCAGAGTCCAAAAGGTCGTCCAGGAGGCCGTTGACCGTCAGATTGTGTCTCTCCGTGACGAGTTGCTACGAAGGATGGAGGAGCAGCCCCGGTCCCAGCCGCAGGCGGACGATCCGACGCTCATTGCACGATTCGATATGCTCGACCGCAGCATGACGGAGCTCCGGGATTTGACAAATGATATTAGAGCCTCGACAGACCGCAACATCATGGAGCTGCATGCATCACAGCTATCGATGGGCGAGAGGCTGACGATGATGCAGGATTCAATAGTTTATAGCAGTACGAGGCTGTTATCTACCATGGATTCTTACGACCAGCGACTCGCAGACTTGGAGCGGGTAAGGCCTCCTGGTGCGCCTACATCGACACAGACTCCACCGACGTCACTGCCTTCTCCATCGACATCGGTGTCGATTCCACGGGACGAGTATGAGTTGTTCTTATCCTTCAGGCGCGCCGGTGGTCATCCTCCTGCAGATCCACAGTAGTATAGTTAGTTGCTGGATATTTATATTTTTTATTATTTAGGATGCGATTGTATGGATATATATTTGCCATATTCTTTACGATGAGATTTGCTGGATGCTTTCTTTTCTTCAAATTTTATTATATTATTCATATTAAATATGTTATTTTATCGGTGTTAAGTTTTTAACCCAAGGGGGTTAGCAAACCTAGAAATTCAATTCAGTATTCTTTTTTTATTTTTTCTGTAAAATTAGCGACATTTTTAGCGACGTTTAGCGAAGTTAATATACGTCGCTAACTACGTCGCTAATTAACGATGTTGCTACACGTCGCTAATGACGTCGATAAAGACGTCGCTAAAATCGTCGTTGTACGTCGCAAATTGCTGACATGGCAGTATTGCCAGGTCATTAAAGACGTCGCTGTAACGTCGCTATATAAGTCGCTAATTAGCGACGTTTAGCGACGTTAATAAACGTCGCTAATTAGTGACGCTGAGTCGCTAAACGTCGCTAAATTTAGCGACACATTAAAGTCGCTAAAAAACGTCGGCATAGCGACGTTTTTTCTTTTAGCGACTTGCTTTTTTCCGACTTCTTTAAAACGTCGCTAATTACGTCGCTAAACGTAATTAGCGACGTTTTTTGGTCATTTAGCAACATTTTTAAAAGTCGCTAATTTGACTTTTTCTGGTAGTAAATTTTTTGGTTTTGGAGATTTTGCCATGGCTGAAACTGTTGTTTGGAACGAGAAGATCTTATGCGGCCAACACCATATGCGGCAGAGAGGGCTATGCGACATGAAGTTGTTATGCGTCCTGAACTCTTTGTCGTATACCAGCATGCGTCCATCTCTTTGATGCATGACTGACTAATACACATGTGTTCTGAAAGGACTTCTTGTGCTTAGTCGCAGAACGAATGAGAAATTCGCTAAGTACAAAACACTCCCTGCGACATTGAATCCCATGCGACACCGACACTTATGCGGCAGGAAGGGTAAGCGGCCACCATCCTTGGACGCATGACTCTGAAACCATGGCACATCTTTTCATGATTTTGTCTTTTCTTCCTGACACATTTTATGTCACAACACACTTTATGTTACATCACTGACACTTTAATTATTTTCCATTGCCTTATCACTTATCCCGAGAATTAGATCTAGCCCTGGCTCTATGCGGCATGACTCTATTTGGCATGACTCCATGCAGCCAGGATTCTTATGCGGTCTGATTTCTCATGTGGCCTTGATCCTCCTGCGCGCATGCAATCCTTTGTACACGTTTTATTGGACTAGTTTTGGTTGAATGTTCCTTTGGACTTTATGAGTGGTATATATGACTTTGACGACCACAAAAGTATTAGACCCATCTATGCGTCATGACCCGACCACTTGTATATGTGCTGATACACTTACTACATGCTATGTGTTCCTACGTGCTAAGTGTTCCAACACGATTATATTATATGTTTGCACTGCGGTGTACCTATGCGCTACGTGACATGTGATATGACTCAATCTCCAGCATGGACATAAGGGTTAGTCAATGACCAAGCGGGGCTAGGATCTATTGATTGTTGTATCACGCTAGGTTAATCCAAATTGAACTATCAAGTGACAAAGTGGATTCGTATCTAGCTTGGTCGTACTTTGGTACGTCATATAAAGGGAATACCATGTGACAATGCCATGAGATTCCAGTTAACATTAGGGTTAATTAGGCAACTAAACTTGTAGAGTATTATGAGGGAATAGAATCTCGAGATCGTGCCTAACTAGCCACCTACAGTCATCTGAATTAGGGTGTGCAGACTAGTACCCAAGGATATTATTTAAATACTCATTAATGGATGGCAATATCCTAATACTATATGATACTATGTGTTCTATGCGATCTTAGCACGGTGGCCTTACGAGGGACCGGTGCATACTACTATGTGCTATGATGCGATTTATGGCTCGGCTAATCCTGCTAGTACCTGGTTCGATCTGAGGATTCATATATGCATAATATCTCTGGGATAACCCAGACTCCATCTAGTAAGCCATATATTGTATCTGCTGTCAAATAGTCTAGGGACATGGACTGTCATGGTGCGATGGTTTAATCCTTGTCCTTGTTTGGTTATAGTGTTAGATTATTGTGTCACGATAGGCTAAGAACCGAAACTACAAGACAGGATTATATGTATATATATGTATTTATTTCTTAGCCTGGTTTTATTTTTGCATTCGTTCTTTCTTTGCGGTACTTGTTATTTGGGATCTAACCCCAATGGTTTTGCATGGCCAGGTTTAGAGCCAGCACCCGAGGATCAAGCATACTTTTTCCTGAACAATGGCGTGCACCAGGCGGATGGCCAATGAGGGAAACGAGGGAATTTCATCTTCCCTGCTCGTTATTTCATATTTTACTCATTTTGGGGCACTTGTTAGCCGTAAATCTGGATATCTAGTTTCCTACATGATTGTAATTAATCATACTGTAGCTTATCACGGTCATTTACTCTTGTTACTCTTCTAGCCTTCTCATTTTTACACAGCTGGTTTCTTGAATATTGTGGTAGGACATTTTGGACGCCTTACTTCCTTGTCATATATGTTCTATGTTTACTGTTATTATTTGACTGATTGAGACATTAGATGTTCTATGTTACCTTAAGTGACTTGCTTGTAGTGCACCCCCTTGTCTTGTTACAGCCGTGACCGTCGTACGACGTTCTATACCTTGTACGGGGGAGCTGGCCATGTACTGGGGCGTGACACAAAGCTCGTGTCTGTACGAAGTTGCAAGCCTTCGGATCAAAGCTTGTGTTTCACTTGATAGTGGATTTCAACTCCGAGCTAGAGTTCTCGGGACTGGACTAGTCCTCTCAGAGGAAAACTAGTATACATCATTGAGTTTGCGACTGTTGATCTCTCTCTCTCTCTCTCTCTCTCTCTCTCTCTCTCTCTCTCTCTTTACTTACTGTTATTTTATATATAGATTGTTAGCTAACTGTGTTAATTTTTACTTGGGTGATTTTTATTCCGCTGCATATACACGCTGCAATTATGCTATAAAACCCATGTAATCGCGATTACAGTACAACTTAAAACTTTCAAACCTAAAAATAAAATAAAATTTAGAAAATATTTTATATTTTATCTTTAATTTAATTTAATTTAATTTAATTTAATTTAATTTAAATTTTGTATTTTTTTAATTTTTTTGTACTTTTTACATTTGTAATTTTTTCGAGTTGTAGATTGTTAATGAGTCTTAGACCTAAGTCGAAACCTATGCTACTTCTCCAAAAATTAACAATAGATTATGAACAGAACACAACTACTATTAATTCTTTATACTTTATTAAAAAAAGCCAATGCCAAATTTAAAGAACTAACAAGTAATTATACGGAAAAAAAATCTAGTCCCAAGAGTTAAAGCCAAAAGTTGTAATTAAAGATTTGATAACTAAATTGGTCAATATTACAAAGCCACGCATAGGCTCACCAAAGGCAAAATTCACAATCACAAAGGAGGAGGAATAAGAAAACCTAAGCATATATGCATACACCATATTTTTATATTTCTTTTTCTTTTTTATATTTGTTTACTTTTTACTTTTTACAGTTTTTATTTTTTATATTTTATATTTTATATTTTATATTTCATATTTTATTTTATATTTTATATTTTTATTTTATATTTTATATTTTATATTTTATATTTTTATTTTAATTTTAATTTTAATTTTAATTTTAATTTTAATTTTAATTTTAATTTTAATTTTAGTTTTTTATATATTTTTTAATTTTAAAGTTTTTATTTTAGTTTATATACTATTCTATATATATATATATATATATATATATATATATATATATATATATATATATATATATATATATTTTTTAAATTTAGCATTGGTTCTGCTTTGTGAATTTTAGTGTGTTCTTGGCTTGGCGTCCTGATGATGGAATGCCTTGGTTGTTCTAAATCATAGTCTATGAACAAGGAACTTACAAGAAATATCCTCACACGTAACTCTATATCCGTCCTACTTCTAACACTGAAAAACTTAGATTAATATTTCAAGAAGCTCGGGTGTCTCTATCATTCAATAGAGAAAATCATTAACATTATCCGTCGGCTAGGGATTTCTCTCTTCTATATGTACACAAGAAAATCTCGGATACATTTAGTGGCTTTGTGATTTCTGCGAGTTGTGGATTGTTAACGAGTTTGAGACGTGAATCAAAACGTAAGCTATCATTAATTCTTGATACTCGGTTACAATAAATTTAAAGAAGTAACCACAGTAATTATACCCCAAAAAAATATCATCCGAAAAGTAGTAATAAAAGATATAATGCTCAGTATTACAAAGCCATCCACCAATAGGCCTGATCATGAAGATGAAGAGAATTAGTTTGACAATGAGAAGGGAGAAGAAAACCAAATTAGCATATATATATGCATGTACATCGTAAGAAAAATTTACAAATCAGAAATCAGGATAGTGTCTTCTGCATCATTGTTAACAAAAGCAAACCAGTACTCCTCCTCCTCCTCCTTGTCTTTGTTTTTTGATCCTTTGACACCTGGAAGAGCCCAGATGGTCATCATCTGCTTCTCCTTCAACTGAGTGTTGTGGAGAAACTCGGTCCAGCCATTGCCCATGAACCGGAAATAGCCGTTGCTGGTGATGTACTTGAAATCCATCTGGTACTTCCTGCCGAGTCTATCGAGAACGTTGACGGTCAGGGATGCGGCATTATTGGTAGCACGGACTGCCGCAGCCATTTTGAGCAGCAGTTCGGACTTGTTGACGTCGTTGTCGGTCAGCTGGTACCGGTGCTGGGCCTTGTCGGCGTCGCTTTTCGTGACGGCCTTCCATAGACACAGCAGGGGGAGACGCAACCCCATACGGACTGACGTCTCCAGCCAACCTTTCTCCTGCTGCCTCCTCCCCCCAGGAACCCTCCGGTATGGGCGGCAGTAGTACTTCTTCCTCATCCTCATAGCTTCTTCTCCTTCTTCCATCTTCCTTTTTGTGGCCGCCATTGTTTCTATATTCCTCTGATTGATTGTTTAGTATAATGGAAACTTGCGGGAGGAGATGGTGTATATAATGAGAGAGAAACAGAGATTTATTGACATCTTTAGTTTCCTAAATAGAACTCTCTCTGATTAGGAAAGGGAAAGGCGGCAAAATATTAACGTTGTCAACTGGGTCGGTTTCAAGAAATTTAGTCATTATTTAATATAAAACTGATGACAAACGTTGGTGCAATTGCTTATTTAGCTGTCAAAGCTAACGGCTGGAAACCCACAAATTCTTTTTACTTAATGAATCTACAAATTTTTTTTATTCTTTCCATCATCCACCGTGTTTTGTAAATAGAGAATAATAAAACACACAAACAATAAGATCGTAGTATCTCCATCGTACTTTCTTTTTTTTTAATCTCAAACACACAAACATTAATGATCAGGAGAAACTGATTATTATGGCTTAGTTTATCTAGTTTCAGGATGGACATTTTAAAAAAAAAAAAAAAAATTAATATTTGTGGTACTAGGTGATTTGAAATTGTCTATCAGAATTACCAAATGAATAATACGTTTTAGGAGCCGGCGTCATCCAATAAAATGGTTCTCTCTTTGCAATTGTGACTGGATGACGTCCACGAAGAAAAGTAATACAATCCAAATTAGCCCTATATATACCTTCTCGAAAAATAAATCGGGCCAAGAAAATTTCTATATCCAGTCTGTTTCTTAATTGGACTTATTTAGTCAGCTTGTGGCCCATGAGGTCGATCGACTACGGCCCAATGCTTTTCTCCAAGAGGTTCCTATCACTTTAAGAGAAGTTGGAAGGACCTATACCTAATTTATTTTGGGCTAAATTACTCTATTGGCACATAAAGTACAACACTGGAGCATTTTTGGCACATTTATTTTTCAATGCTCAATTTTGGTACCCCCAACTTCATAAATTGATCATTTTAATCACCTTCCATCAATTTTGAATATTTACCTTCTGTCAAACTTTCGTGTGGAGGCCCACGTGAGAATAACACTACAAAAATAATTTATCATTTGCGACGAACATTTACGAGGGTTCTCGAAAAAAGTAGTATTTACGACCAAAAAAATTGTTCCGTCGGAAATATCTCATAAAAGTCCATATTATTTCCGACGCATAATGCACGCTCGAAAAAGAGCTATTCTTTTGTCGAAATTATTCAATAATCAGAGGGAGTTGTTGGCGCCAAAACTTTTTCCGACCAGAATATTTTTTTTCTCGAAAAAAAGTATCATTATTTCTGAGGACAAATAAGCCTTGTCGTTAATTGTGGCCTAATTGCGAGGGCAAATACAATTGTTCATAAATAATGCTTTATTTATGAGAAACACTAGATATTGTCGAAAATAAATTTGTATTTACGAAGGAACATAAATATTGTCGGTGAAAGTATATATTTTTTCAAGGATATTTTTATGTCATCAGAAGTAATTGACTATTTCCTATACCAAGTAGACATTGTCGAAAATAATAATCAAATAAAATTTCATATTATTTTCGACGCATATAGTGCACTCAAAAATGAGGTATTTGTTTGTCGGAACTACTTAATAATTGGAGGGTGTTGTTGGCACCAAAACTATTTCCGACCAGAATATTTTTGTCTCGGAAAAGAGTATTATTATTTCTGAGGACAAATAAGTCCCGTCATAAATAGTGGCCTAATTGCGAGGGAACTTACAATTGTTCGTAAATAATAACTTATTTATGAGAAACACTAGATATTTTCGAAAATAAATCTGTGTTTAGGAGGGAACATAAATATTGTCGGTGAAAGCACATGTTTTTTCCTGGGTTTTTTTTATGTCATCGGAAGTAGTTAACTATTTACGATACCAAGTCGACATTGTTGAAAATAATAATCAAATAATAAAAACAATTATAAATTTTGAGTGTCTAAGAACACCCTATTCAACACAGACAAATGGCAAATTACTAGAAAACTTTTAAGCAATTCATAAAATGGCTAATATTTCATTTTAATCCTGGTTCAAGGGACTCATAACTCTATTTATTACAAAAATTTTAAGAAATTCATAATTTTTGGGAACTTATTTCAAAAAATATGACATTTAATCGACTTATATGCAAAAACCATAATTAAATTTTTATTAGCGTGTAAATATGTGTGTATTGTGTTTATATTTTCTTGTATAAATTTTTTTTCTTCAAATGAAATAGCCATGAGTATTATCTTTTTAAAGTGTATTCTAAATTAAGATACTTATTAAAAAAAATCCAAATAGATTAAAATAAATTATCCAAATAATTAAATAATTCACAAAATAAATTAAAAAATACTAGTAAATGCACGTACGTAAAATAAATTTAAATATAGAAATTTATGATATTATTAAAATATAAAAATTTAAATTATATTACAATATTTTAAATGTTAATTGAAATATAAGAAAGGAAAAAATGTACGATATTATTGAAATATTGAAATATAAATTATGCTAGAATATTTTAAATTTAATTTGAATTAATTTTAGTTATGATTTGTTATAAGTATGTTTTTAAAATTTTGGATACGCGTTTAGTTAGATAATATCATTTAGTTAGTTCAAATATAATTTAAATTTTAAAATATTATAGGATTTACATATGTCAAGTAGTTAGTAGAATTTTAGGTTTTAATTTTTTTTTAAACTGTGCGAGAAAACAACTAGGGTTACAATACTAATATATTTTTTTAAAATTTGTAAATTAATTGGTTGATATTAAACATATGGTGTAGACGGCTTAATTTGGAGCAGGTTCTAAGCTGCATTATAATAGTAGATATATAAAAATATAAAAAATTTAAATTATGTTAGAATATTTTAAATATTATTGAAATATAAAAAATGTACGATATTATTAAAATAATTAATTTAAATTATGTGGCTTAGAAATGGCTCAAAAATGAGTTGTCAAAGTCGTATGAATATCATCAATTAGAAATATAAAAAAATTAAAAAATTAACTACCGCATATGAATATCATTAATTAGAAATAATAAAAAAATTCACTACCACATAGGTGCTTACATAGTTGAGGAAAAAAATTAAAAACCACTTGAACATATAACCCATCATAAAATATATTCAAAATTTAAATTATATTTAAATTAACACAAGATCTTATCTAATTAAACACATATCCAAATTTTAAAAGATATTTTTATAAAAATTATAATTCAAATATATTCAAATAATATTAAAAAAATTCGAATATAATTTTAATTTCTATCTATTTTTTTTTTCCATAATATCATACTAAAAAATTGATAGTGCGAATGTACTAGTAAATTGAAAAAATATCTCCAAGTAATCGAATAATTTAAAGTATTTCTTGAAATAAATCATAAACTTATCCAAATAATCAAATAATTCAACAAAAAAATTACAAATATTTTCAAAAATATGTAAAAATATTTTTCCAAATAATCAAATAATTCACCAAGTAAATCAAAAAGATTTTTTCAAATAATCAAATAATTCACCAAATAAATTAAAAAAATTCTCCAAATAATCAAATAATTAAAAATATTTCTCCAAAAATATCCGTTAGGTAATTAAAAATTCGTTACTATAAATGACAAAAATAAATAAATTTAATATTAGTAACAAACCATATTTTTTTCCAACGGTTGTAAGCGTAGCTAAGAAGAAGAAAAATGTCATGTGAGTTTCACATAACATATGAAGTGTTAAATCCCTAGACCCAACCCCTCCACAAAATCTGAGCCCCTGCAGCCATCACAAACCTATTCGCCATCTTTTCTTCCCCTCCACTACAATAATAAGGACTTTAGGCCACAAAATTTGGGACGACCAAAAAAAATTTAGTCGCTCAAACTGATCTTTAGCGACTAAAAAATGCAATGTTGCCTAAATTTCTCAGATCATTGACAAAAATAATTGCAAACTCTATAGCGACTATTAATTAATTTGGACCGACCAATAGTTTTTCGCAAAAATAATCTAAGACGACTACGAAAAATATTTCTCGTTTAAAGTATAGCAGAATACTAAATTTTCCACCAAAATTTTGGCGAGGATCAATATTTTTAGACAACTATTATTTTAGTGGCAACATGTTTGGCAAAAATTTTTTGGCAACCAAAACATCATTAGCCACAAATAAAATAATTTGATGGCAAAAGATGTTAAAAACTGTTATTTAAAAAAAGGTCTACCGTATGTATAGTAGTAAGAAATTTAATGTTTTGTCAAAAAATTAGGTCCAATCATATGAATTCGACATTTATTTTTTTTTAAATTTTGTTATCAATTTTCAACTGGTTTTTAGGGCTAATTAGAGTTTAGACCCTGAATTTTATACTAGCATAGAGTTTGAGCCATAACTTGTCGAATTTGAGAGTTTAGAGCCTGAATTTTTATTATTTGGTTTTTTTTCCATTATATCCTTACTCCCATGCAAACAATAATTTTTTTCTATATAGACTAGAGATGGTAAGATGGTAAAAGTAAAATAAAAATAAAATTTCAGGATCTAAACGTTCTATTGGACATGCCAGGACTTAAACTCTAAGCTGGGATAAAATTCAGAGTCTAAACTCTATTTACCCCTATTTTTTAGCCTTTTTTTGAGAATGGATCCTAAAGGCTAGATCCCAACCCACCTCCCCAAACCCCGGCCAGAGCCACCGCCTCGGCGCTTGCTGCCGCCATCGAGTCCGACACGTGGACGGTGAGTTTTGCGCCTCTTTATTCATTCCTATTTCCAGAATGTTCCGGTTTTGACTGAATATTTATTAGGATTACAGTGGAGGCACCATTCGCTCTCAAAATGTTCGACGAGGTCATCGTTGTTGAAGCAGATTTTGTTGTTCCTCGACCACGTCGACAACCTCTCGTCCATTGTCGACGAGCCAAACGATGTCGTCATGTCTAAAGTGGTGTGGTTTCCATTGATTTTTTTTTCTGTACCTAACCATTTTTCATGCAATCTCGATATTTATGTATAAATTTTCGTGCAATTTGTGGGTTCATATTATGAACATTCGTTGGAACAATTTTTTAGTTGAAGGAAGAATTTGTATAGTTTAACTTCCTTTAGTTAGGATACATTTTTTTTCTAATGGGTTATCTGGTGTTTGTCGTTAATGCTTAGTATTTTATTATTAGGCTCTTATGTAAGATTTGATTGGGGTTTTGTTAAATAAATATAGAATAAATTAGAAGTAACTTGTTGTGTTCACCTGAAATTAGGTTCCTAATTTTTGTCTATCATGTTGAGGTAGATTATCGTTTCTCCATTGTTGTAATATATTTCTAGTTCCCTATTAAATTGTTTAGGAGGTTGATGAGTTCATAATTGGGCTTCCGAAGTCTCATACCATAAAAGAAACGCCTCAGTCGAACAAAGTATGCAGCATCGCCGGAAGGAGCCCGATGCCCTACCACTGTGCGAGGTCCGGGGAGATGAGGGAGCGGGCGACGGTGGTTGAGGTAGAGGTCGATGGAGGCATCATCGGCGTTCTGGATTAGCTCCTTGAGCACGGTGATGTTTTGTTTTGTAAAGTCATATTGTATTTATAATTCCTATTATGGCTTTGTTTGGTATCATTGTCCCTTTTCCCTGATTTCTTTTGTTGTATCATCGCATACACCTTACTGTCTTGTGGTTTTAGGTTCATCCTGTAGGCATCAACATCAAACTTTCTCCCATTATAATTGATTTCCTTTTAAGAAAATGTATTTCTTTTCCTGTAATCTCATCAGTACTGACATGAATTTTTTTAATAAGTTGTATACACCATCTTCTAAAAGTAATAAAATTATAGGTTTTCTTATATAAGACCATTTTCTTGGTAAGTTTCATATGGTTGTTTGTATTTAATGCATATTTATGTTTCAAAGATTATTATGATCGACTTTAGTATGAATATGCTCTCTTTCCAGTTTCTCTGTTATTTTTTTTTCAAGTATTGATGTTCTTTGGGAGCGCTCAAATATGTTACAGATAAATCAAAATGTCACATCTTCAATTGGCCTTCTGATTAATATCCCTAAACAGTTATTGTGGCGGCATCATCTAGTCGATTGATGATGCTGCAGAAAAATTTGAATATTGATTACTCCTTTCCATCTTTTGCTATTGTCGTTTTATTCTAACTTCTATTTGGTACGATCTCCTCATCCTAGAATCTGGATGTTGGTCTCTTGCAGTACACATGCTTGGTGGCAGGAATCATGCACTTTGATGAGACCATATCAAGGTTGAAAGATGTTAAAGTTCCACGAACATTTATACGCTAAGACCATGACCATCAAACCCCCTGATTATGTGAGTACTCTCTCTTTCATATTTTGTTTTGAGCACTTGTTTACATCTTATAGTTTCACATTTGGCAGGACTCTTGTTTCCAAATCCATATATGAAGCAAGTTAGGTGTCGTAGGCTTTGGGCTGCTCTTCTAGACATCCCCAGAGGAGGAGGGACTTTCTGTTTGCTTTTGATATTCGTGAAGGTAGTCTCAATGATTTCTTAACTAAATTTGTCAATTTTCTTTGAACGATATGGTCAAGCCTTTCAACTTTTAGTAATATTATCATCAAGATTACCAAAATTGTATTGGGATCCATGTTCAAAGGAATCGCAGTGTAGTTTTCTGGTTGTTTATGTCAGTAAAAGTTCTACGATGTAAGTACTCAGTAGGTTAATTCCTAACGATGAAAAACTACTCGAAAGTCTTTCTTTTATGTAGGCTTGTTTTTCTTCTTGCTTGCTTGCATGAGTCTTTAGACTTAATTAGGAACTGGATGGCTTTCATCTCTTATTGCCAGTTATTTTTCTCGTGAGCCTTTGTTTTTGTCTTCGAAATCAAGTCAGTATTTTTCCTTCTTGGATTTTATTTAGAACCCAAGAAATTGACTTTTTTGGTTCTGGAATATCAATATGGCTGCTTAATTTCCTCGATGAACGTCCAAGTCTAGGTATACTTGACATTTTCCTTTTTGTAGATATTCTTCATATTTCTCTTATTGATTATTATTAGGACATCAAAACCATGAGCTTTAAATCCATATATGCGCTTTAATGATATGATGTCTTCTTTATATAATACTGGTACCTCCTATTTGGTATACTCTCCAACCCTAGTTATAATTGAGAAGAAACTAAATTGTTTTTGTTGAAGTATTATTCATGTCTATTTCTCCAACTGTTAGTTTAAACTGGGTTAATATAAGAAATTTTAGCCAAGTTGATTGCAATTACTGTATTTGATGCTTTAACTCTTGCTTCTTGTAGGTTTATGAATAGAGAAGAATAAAACCTTCAGGTTTATTGACTCGAATTTTTAATAAAACCTGGTGAATGTATTTACTTGGTAATTATTACTTTTCTTTGCTTGGTTATTTCGATTTTTTGAACCCTTCAGTTAAGTAAGAGTCCCATATTCTATTTTACTAGTCTTTTCTGACACATGCATTTTGCTAAGTTGTACTTTTGAAGTGCAAAATCTACTTTATTCCATTGGTCGTGGACTCTCCTGTACATTTGCAGATTCAGTAGAGACTGGTATAGACACTCTGGTGTATCTTATCTTGCTAAGGTACGTAGGTATTTAATATGACTCTCCCATCTTTCTTGAACAAATTTTGCGACAAAAACCTACACCAATAGTCAGTAGAAAATATAAGGACATGTATACCCGTTTACTTGTCCATTTGTTGTTCTTGTTTGGATATATATAAATTGATCTCCTATCATTCTTGAATTTTCTTTTTGCCTCAACAATATATTTCCATAAGTTCCTATAGGAAAAACAATTTGAGCAATCATGATTCAGGGATTTGCAGTGGCCAGAGTGGTATTTGGACAAATGTGCAGTCTATGTTGTATGCCTTGATATTGGCGATATGGATATTTATCATATTTCCAGTGGCTCGATACATGCATTATCCTTTGAAAACTCTTTTGGTAATTAGTCCCTTTAACTGAATTTCAAATGTCCAGCAGTTCATGATCTTGGTTTCTAACATAGAGATGATGGTTCACAATACAAATAAGATCAAATTAAACCATCAGAGTAGATATTATTTTGCTGCAATTCAGTCAATGGAAGTACTACTATAATCTTAATGGGAGAACCATGTTATATCATTTGATGCATCTCAATTTTTTTGCATATATTTTTTCGACTAAATGTAACTTTCTTTATAATTTTAAAAGTTGGAAGTTGAGTATATTTCTTAATTTCATTTAAATTACATGAGTCCTTATTGATTTTTCTTTGTTGTAACAGGATAATGTTGGAAGTAATGGTTCAGATGCTAATCTTAGCGATGACTTTGAAGAATAATTCAACAATTTTTTATTTTAGTTCTAATTTTAATTTTAATTTTAATTTTAATTCTAATTTTTTGTTTTTTATATTTTTTAAAATTTTAAAGTTTTTATTTTAATTTATATACTATTCTATATATATATATATATATATATATATATATATATATATATATATATTTTAAATTTAGCGTTGGTTCTGCTTTATGAATTTTAGTGTGTTCATGGCTTGGCGTCCTGATGATGGAATGGAATGTCTTGGTTGTTCTAAATCATAGTCTATGAACAAGGAACTTACAAGAAATATCCTCACACGTAACTCTATATCCGTCCTACTTCTAACACTAAAGAACTTAGATTAATATTTCAAGAAGCTCGGGTGTCTCTATCATTCAATAGAGGAAATCATTAACATTATCCGTTGGCTAGGGATTTCTCTCTTCTATATGTACACAAGAAAATCTCGGGTACATTTAGTGGCTTTGCGATTTTTGTGAGTTGTGGATTGTTAACGAGTTTGAGACGTGAATCAAAACGTAAGCTATCATTAATTCTTGATACTCGGTTACAATAAATTTAAAGAAGTAACCACAGTAATTATACCAAAAAAAAAATCATCCTAAAAATAGTAATAAAAGATTTAATGCTCAGTATTACAAAGCCAGCCACCAATAGGCCTGATCATGAAGATGAAGATAATTAGTTTGACAATGAGAAGGGAGAAGAAAACCAAATTAGCATATATAAATATATGCATGTACATCATATGAAGAATTTACAAATCAGAAATCAGGATAGTGTCTTCTGCATCATTGTTAACAAAAGCAAACCAGTACTCCTCCTCCTCCTCCTTGTCTTTGTTTTTTGATCCTTTGACACCTGGAAGAGCCCAGATGGTCATCATCTGCTTCTCCTTCAACTGTGTGTTGTGGAGAAACTCGCTCCAGCCATTGCCCATGAACCGGAAATAGCCGTTGCTGGTGATGTACTTGAAATCCATCTGGTACTTCCTGCCGAGTCTATCGAGAACGTTGACGGTCAGGGATGCGGCATTATTGGTAGCACGGACTGCCGCAGCCATTTTGAGCAGCAGTTCGGACTTGTTGACGTCGTTGTCGGTCAGCTGGTACCGGTGCTGGGCCTTGTCGGCGTCGCTTTTCGTGACGGCCTTCCATAGACACAGCAGGGGGAGACGCAACCCCATACGGACTGACGTCTCCAGCCAACCTTTCTCCTGCTGCCTCCTCCCCCCAGGAACCCTCCGGTATGGGCGGCAGTAGTACTTCTTCCTCATCCTCATGACTTCTTCTTCTTCATCTTCCATCTTCCTTTTTGTGGCCGCCATTGTTTCTATATTCCTCTGATTGATTGTTTAGTATAATGGAAACTTGCGGGAGGAGATGGTGTATATAATGAGAGAGAAACAGAGATTTATTGACATCTTTAGTTTCCTAAATAGAACTCTCTGATTAGGAAAGGGAAAGCGGCAAAATATTAACGTTGTCAACTGGGTCGGTTTCCAAGAAATTTAGTCATTATTTAATATAAAACTGATGACAAACGTTGGTGCAATTGCTTATTTAGCTGTCAAAGCTAACGGCTGGAAACCCACAAATTCTTTTTACTTAATGAATCTACAATTTTTTTTATTCTTTCCATCATCCACCGTGTTTTGTAAATAGAGAATAATAAAACACACAAACAATAAGATCGTAGTATCTCCATCGTACTTTCTTTTTTTTTAATCTCAAACACACAAACATTAATGATCAGGAGAAACTGATTATTATGGCTTAGTTTATCTAGTTTGAGGATGGACATTTAAAAAAAATTTTAATATTTGTGGTACTAAGTGGTTTGAAATTGTCTATTAGAATTACCAAATGAATAATACATTTTAGGAGCCAGCGTCATCCAATAAAATGGTTCTCTCTTTGCAAATGTGACTGGATGACGTCCACGAAGAAAAGTAATACAATCCAAATTAGCCCTATATATGCCTTTTCGAAAAATAAATCGGACCAAGAAAATTTCTATATCCGGTCTGTTTCTTAATTGGGCTTATTTAGTCAGCTTGTGGCCCATGAGGTCGATCGACTACGGCCCAATGCTTTTCTCCAAGAGGTTCCTATCAATTTAAGAGAAGTTGGAAGGACCTATACCTTATTTATTTTGGTCTAAATTACTCTATTGGCACCTAAAGTCTAGCACTGGAGCATTTTTGGCACATTTACTTTTCAATGCTCAATTTTGGTACCACAACTTCATAAATTGCTCATTTTAAGCACCTTCAATCAATTTTGAATATTTACCTCCAGTCAAACTACTACCAGAATAAGGCAAATTAGCGACGTAGGAAAGAGTCGCCAAATGGCTAACTTACGTCAATAATACTAAGTAGTGACGTATTTAGCGACGTTTTGATTTAGTCGCCAAAAAGCTAGTCGCTGATCAAAACGGCGTCGGAAAACGTCGTTGTCACGACATAATTTAGCGACGTTAGAAAGTTGCAACAATGTCGACTCTTAGCGTCGCAGGTCGCCAAATTTGTTATGTTTATTTTAGTCGGTAATTGTCGCTAAATTTAGTGACAACTTGCGACATAATCAGTGACGAAAAGCTGACATGGCTAAAATTGTTATGTCAGCAATATTTAGCGACGTTTAGTGACTATTAGCGACGTAAAATAAATTATTTGACAGTTTAGCGACGTCATTAGCGACTCCTATGGACGTCACTGAACGTCACGAAACGTCGCTGAAAGTCGCTAAAATTGAAAAATAAAAAATAAAAATACATGAATGCCTGCAATATCACATTATAACATGCCTGTAGTATGATCACATTTCAAATAAATAGACAGACCCGGAACAACCTCCGTTAAATTTCTTGGGTTTGTCGACCCCTTCGATGGAACACTCAACACCGGTACAATCACACAACAACAATGATGAAATAAATCAATAAAAAGCTCTAAGGTCCGAATGTAGTCACATAATATCCAGTCAAACAATAAAAATATACAAATAAGTCACACAAGAAAAGTGTAAAATAATAAGTACAAACTCCCATGAATGGGCTAATACACACATGTAAAAAAAACTACTACTGATCAGGAGGAGGAGCCGCGTCGAATCTGAGATAATAGCGCGTCAAACTACTCCTATGTA
This sequence comes from Iris macrosiphon, assembly GCA_036927795.1. Taxonomy (NCBI): domain Eukaryota; kingdom Viridiplantae; phylum Streptophyta; class Magnoliopsida; order Asparagales; family Iridaceae; genus Iris; species Iris macrosiphon. Next base: position 65,571,418 of record JAYESA010000017.1, on the reverse strand, counting down.
AGCTCCACGAAACCCGATGCAGGAGTCGATGTAGATGACGATACAGGAGGACGTCGTTGCTCCAACTCTGTCAGTCGAGCGTCGCAAGTATCCATGACAGATAATAACCTTCTAGTACTATGCTCCACTCGTTCGCCCATCTGAAGATATGATGCCTGCATCCTCAATAGTGAAGAGCCCATGGTCTTCACTCACTCGCTCATCTCAATATGTGACGCCTGCATCCTCGATAGTATGGCGTCCACGGTAAACTATGACTCCTGCAGCGATGTCACGTTGCGCTCTATCAACGTGGCCAGATCCCTCAGCTCCATAATGCTACGTTCCAGCGATTCAAAACGTGCTATGAGCGTCGCATCGTCTGTTTGCTGCAGCGGCTGCACCATAATCCTCAGCATCAACTCGTCACGCAGAGATGAGATCTGAAGGTCAACCCTCTCGTAGGCTAGCTGCGACTCATGGGAGGGCTGTGGGATATGCACAACGGCAGAGGGTGTCCTAGAGGACTGTGATGCAACATAGGCGCCATAGGATCCCGTACCGTAGTACGTACCCCTCTGTAGACCACCAATTGATCTCATCCATAACTCATCATCCGACGGAGCTGGGTGGGCCGGGGGTTCCGAGGAACTACCCCCCTCTCAAGTAGTGGGCTGGATCGACTCTTCGCGGAGCCTCTTATGCTCATCCTAGAAAAATATGTATCTATCGATAAATGTACTACTTACTATATATCTTAGGTACTTATTGCTAATTACATATATTTTTGCTAAGTTATATCAAAATTAACAAAATATAAGAGTAATACTTACGTAGATCTGTGTCGCCCTATCATCGATAAGTTGTCCCCCCTTCTTATGACTGGCGAGGAACACTGTCACCATGTTCGCGTCCTCACCCCTCTAGACCTGTTAAAAAAATATTTTTTGTTATTAAAGTAAAAAAATTAGGCCACGATGATTAAAAATTGTATGTATACAATAAAAGACGTACCAAGCGACGGAAATGTTCCGTCATCGGAATCGATCCACCATACCACTTTTTTTCCCCTGCCGAGCCACCTTGGCATTCTCCGACCATTACCTATACCTGTCCTAGTTGAATGTAGCCCTCATCGCAGTCCACTGTTCGGATGTGATCCAGCCTTAGATCAATTTTCATTCGCGATCATGAATCTTCTGGTCATCCATAGCATCACGGATGAGCTTGGCGGCGATAAAAGGAAACTGCAGCTCGATCTGTGCGGCCCGGTGTGGTGGATACAAATATGTTCTCTACAAGAAGTACAATAGTTAGTTATAAAATATTAACATAAAAATATTACTAATGTTAAAATTAAATATACTTTTGCCTTGAAGTGTCCAAACCAGAACGTCTTTCTCTCTTCCGAGGAATCCGAGTAGTTTATCCATGGCCCACCATAGTTTTGCCTCAGAAAATGTCCCAGTGCTCTTTGTACCGCCGGGGGACGATATCTATATATACATAGATAATTAAACTCATTAAAAAGTGAATTTATATATATATATATATATATATATATATTGTAGAAGCATGAAATACGCTGGGGAATTGTACGCGTATTATATAGTCAAAACTCCCAATATACATGAAGTCCGCGTAAAACAGAGCTTCAAGCACTACCAGAAAAAGTCAAATTAGCGACGTCTAAAAACGTCGCTAAAAAACAAAATATCGTCGCTAATTTGGTTTAGCGACATAATTAGCGACGTTATAAAGTTGTCAGAAAAATCCAAGCCGCCAAAAAAAAAACGTCGCTAAACGTCGCTATACCGACGTTTTTAGCGACTTTAATGTATCGCAAAATTTGGCGACGTTTAGCGACGCCAAGTCACTAAATAGCGACGTTTATTAAAGTCACTAAACGTCGCTGATTAGCGACGTCTATAGCGACATTACACCGACGTCTTTAATGACCTGGCTATACTGCCATGTCAGCAATTGGCGACGTATAGCGACGTTTTTAGCGACGTCATTAGTGACGTATTTAGCGACTTGTAACAGCATCGCTAATTAGCGACGTATTTAGCGACGTAACTTAACGTCGCTAGACGTCGCTAAACGTCGCTAAAAACGTCGCTAATTTAAAAAAAAAATTAAAAAAAATAGTGTCCAGAAGGAATTGAACTTGGGGCTACTTAGATTAATCTACTGGTTGAACCGATTTGGTCCGATCCAGTGTCTTGTCCAGATCAATCTTCGGTTAGCTTTTGTTGAATGCAAGATAACTATATAATCCAATTAAATTAAAGACCACAAGAAGCATTGTTGAAGTATCAATCCAATTAAATGTGGATATGCAAGATAACTATATAATCCAATTAAATTAACTAAAAAATTAAAGACTACAAGAAGCATCATACATCATGCCTATTGTTGAAGTATCAATAATTCATAATATACCATCGCATCCTAAATAATAATAAAAATAACTATACTACTGCGGATCTGCAGGAGGCTGACCGCCGGCGCGCTTGAAGGATAAGAACTCCTCATACTCGTCCCGTGGAATCGACACCGATGTCGATGGAGAAGGCAGTGACGTCGGTGGAGGCCGTGCCCGCTCCAAGTCTGCGAGTCGCTGGTTGTAAGAATCCAGGGTAGATAATAGCCTCGTACTGCTATGACCCATTGAATCCTGCATCCTCGTCAGCTTCTTGCCCATCGATAGCTGTGACGCCTGCAGCTCCATGATGTTGCAATCATTGGAGGCTCTAATATCATTTGTCAATTCCCGGTAGCTCCGTCATACTGCGGTCGAGCATATCCAATCGTACGATGAGCATCGGATCGTCCGCTTGCGGCTGGGACCGGGACTGTTCCTCCATACTTCGCAGCAAGTCGTCACGGAGAGACGCAATCTGATGGTCAACGGCCTCCTGGACTCTGACCGACGACTGTGAGGGCTGCGACTGCGAGGGGTGCGTAGTACAACATGCACCCGTTGCGACATGCATCGATTTTTTCGTATCCCATCCAAAGCGATCTCACCATCCTCTTAGATCGATAGAAGTCTTTAGGCAACTTTGCACCCTCGGGCAAGATCTCTATAATCAAATCGAGCAGTCGATTATAGCATTCTTGCGACATGTTCAAATCGGACTTGATGCTCAATAATCTTGTAACCACCTCCAACGGTGAATGATCCTCACAACCAGGATATAGTGGAGTCCTTGCATTCTCCAGCAACTCCATAAACTTTGCAGCATCGGCATTCGGTGCCTCCTCAGCTGCATCATATTTTTCTGGATTGAAACTAGGTCCCGCCGCATCATAATTGTCCGGATTGAAACTAGGTCCCACCGCATCATAATTGTCAGGATTGAAACTAGGCCCCGCCGCATCATAAACCATGTTCACCAACCCGTCGTCGTAAGCATCGTGGTCTTGGACATCCATATACGGCTCCACATAGGGCTCCGACTCTGATGCTAGAGATACAAGTTCTCCGTGCGCGGTCCACTGATAGTAATTCGGCGTGAAGCCCTTCGAGTATAAATGATATGTAACTTCCACTTCTGGATGATATTTTCTATTGCGACATCTCACACACGGACACTTAATTTTGGTACCGTCCATGTACTGAGGGCAAGCCTTGGCGAACTGCAGGAACTGCTATATACCCTCAATAAATTCATCCCGCACACTGCACATGTCATCAGGATGACGGTTGTACATCCACGAACGATGACGCAGATAGTAATTCATATCCATTTCTAGATACTTCTGCAAAAATGACAGTATGTATCATATAAATTATTACATACAGTGGTTTATCACCTAACTTTATAACTTAACCGTACTATAAAAATCATAACTGATATAATACATACTTTCATTTATCAAAGTCTAAAATAAGCAATATTCAAAACAACTGAAAAGAGGCCAAGTCTCTTAGTTTTTTAATATTTTATACTATTGGTAAAAGTTTGGGTTCTTTACTGTATACAATGCTTACTAGGACATATAGTTACTTAGCTAACTATTAACAAAATTAAGTATATCAGTAAGTAACTATTTAACTACACTAACTATGTACTAATTTAATACTAAACTGATACCCTTAACTTCTACTCAATAACTCATGCTAACCCATCTTAAACCAACTAACCAATACCTTGACACTAAGCTAACTAACACTAGTATACATAGCTCACTAAATGCAACTGAAAACGGATACTGATACAGTGGGACTTGTTGATACTTACTGATACATGGTTGCTGAAATGACACAGTGCTGATACTTACTTAATACTAAACTGATACCCTTAACTTCTACCCAATAACTCATGCTAACCCATCTTCAGTTGCTTTCTCACTGTTGCAGACCTCCTTCTCACTGCCCACTACAAGGCTCGAGCATCCATCAACACTTCTACCTGGAACCCCTCACCCTGTTACTACCACTGCTCCATACCCTAACTGATACAAGAGTATCAGTATGTATACAGTCCAACTCAACTCACTAAAACATCTAAAACTAACTACCTAAAGGCACTGTGCAGATACCGAAATGCTTATTCAGTTGTTCACTGAGTCGTGCCTCCTACAATATGCTTTGCACATCTGACTGCACACTGGTGATACTTTCCTACTGCTGAACTTCTCCCTTTATATTGTGCCCTTGCTGCATTGCTGCAGGGCTCGACTGATACACTGAACTCCTACTGCAACACCAATACCCAAGCACAATGTTGCATTGGCCCTTCTTACTGTTGCTGTTATTGCAGTTAGCTACCTTGCTGTGCATCACCTTCATAAAGTTGTACATCTCTTTTGTCACTGACTGCACGAACACCCCTATGCATTTCTGGGTACAATGACTGCTCCTTCTCGAGGCTGACTCCACGTTGCTACTCATCGCAAGCTCCTCAACCCGATCCCCCTCGACCACTAGTACACTGATACACAGTGTGGTCAAGGCACACTGTGCACACCATAGTGAAACCGATTCCCCCCTGATACACTGGCATACTGATGCACAGTTTTATGGCCCGAGCTTTTCCTTCCTCACACAAAAATATAAAGTCACTGAACTTACTCACTCACTCACTCACTGATACACTAAACTCACTGATACACTAAACTAAACTCACTGATACACTAAGCTCACTGATACACTAACCTCAACATAGCCCTACCTTCATATAAAACAACAAGCACTCCACTGACTGATACACTGAGGTATCAGTGCCAACACAGTGCACATACAGTGAAGAAACAGTAAAGAACGACGATGCTTCCTTTGTAAATCAGTCCCATATCAGTGTCTGTGTGAGTGTGTGTGTGTGTGTATCTGCGTCTGTGTGTGTGTCGTGTGTGTCTGTCAGTGTCTGGGTGTGTGTGTCATGTCTGTGTGCGTGTGTCGTGTCTGTGCGTGTCATGCCCCAGTCCCATAATATCGAGGGACCAGATACGTGGCAATGGCCAGCAGCACGCACCGATGGACAAACCCAATTTAATGGATCCATCAGGGCATACTTAAGCTGTAAAATCAAGTCTACGACAATCATGGCACAACTAATCTCATCCACACAAGATATAAAATATGATCCACAAAATAAATAAGGAATATAAATCATCAGCTAGTTTCACAATGTGCTTCGGGGAACAACCCGATAAATATCTGATACAATGGTTCAACAGACCAGAATATAAATGACTAAAATAAATAATAAATACTGAGCATGAACATGGATGCTCAGGAAAAGTCTTCAGCTAACACCTCGTCCTCGGATGACGGTACAGCTCCTGGATCAGCTCCTGCTGCGGTCCCGTATACCTCGGGATAGATCTCGTTCTCAAATCCTGGGGACATAATCCGAATCCAGGTCCTTAGGGGACATAGCAAGGTACAAGAAAGCTCAAGCCAAAATAAATGCAGTGCAGAAAATAAATAGAATAAATAAGGTAAGTATGTAAACATCTGTGTGAAATACAAGAGAGAACATCAATGGTACTCAGGTTGGAACAACTACAAGCTCTGGGTAGGGGAGCCGGTAGCAATGATATCATGAGGTGGCCAAGCTCAGCGGGAGACTGAGTAGCCGGCATAACATAATCAACCTGTAGCCTGTGGGTCTCTCCAGCAGTAAATGGAACAATAAGGGAATACTAAATAAACAGCTAAGTGATATACAAGATGAGAGCACCACTAGAACTCAGGCTGAAGCCACTACAAGCTCTGTGTCGGGGAGCTGGTAGTAGCAGTAATAATGAGTAATGGGCCAAGCTCGGGCTTCAGAGTCTTGTGCCTCACAATAGTAGGGGTGTATATATATATGATCAGCCTATAGTCTGTGTGTCTCTCCCCACCCAATGTAACCACGCATATCATGACCATAACGTCTCATGTCCATGTCAGCGGGATCATAACTAATGCATAAGTCATAATGTATCTAAGAATATAGTATCTCTGTCAAGTCCTGTATCCTATACAGAATCACCACGAATATGTCGGGAAGATCCTGTCTCATGAACAGTGTCAAGTGTCCTGAGTCAAAGTGTACTTGGTAAGACAAGTACGAGTAGATAAAGTGTCACGAATATCCATCTCTAGATGACAATACTCAACACCGCGTACGGTGTCGGCACCCGACTGATAATCTGATGCTAAGTACGTCACACGGTCCTAGGTTAAGCATGCACAATAATATAAATGAAGCAAAGAGAATATATCACAATATTGCAGAGTTTGGCAAGATACACTTGCCTGATGTTCGAATACCAACAACTGTCCCTATATTAGTGGATCCGGTAGGTACTACTCCAAAAGCTGTAATAAACATCACCAACCGTCTCAGAAGATGTCAAATAGCTAGAAATGCCTGTCCTTACGTTCAATTTGGACACAGGGGCAAAAATGCCATTTTCGGGCCAAAGTGGGATCCACATGTGGCCCACTTTGCACCGAAAAGCGTGTCAGGGTCAAAGGTCTCCAAAATTTTCAAACTCAGTGTCTATAAGTCAGGAACGATGATACGAACCCAATGGAACTTCCAAAATTGGATTCCGATGAGCCGATCACAAAATTGCCCGTCAAGTAGAGCTTGTAGGGCCCACGATACGCGATTTTATCAACGTTCTCAGAATCGAACCAAACTTGGGTCACAGGACCAGCGTATTGCTACGAGTCTGATGGCGCAAGTTTTGTCTCGATCCGACGTGTGTACACAAAGTTACAGCGTGTTCCAGAAATGACAGATACGGGGTGTCGTCAGCGGATACGCGTTGATTCCGGTGTGCACGCACATCCGAATCGACTTCTGCGAAATCCCACACGACCGTATCAACGTCGCGCACGGTTCGGTAAAGACCGCGTGCGACCAAGTCATCCGGTTTGGCGGGGCGCACTTAGTTCCGGGGTGAAACGGGGCGTTGTTTTTCCCGTTTTTGGATCGCGGTATGCGATCACCACAGGACGCGATGCACCGAGCGGGTTGCACGGGCACCGAGAGGGTTATACAGTCTACGCGTAGCAACTGACGGAATTGAAAATGGAGTTACGAGGTGAGGGAAAACGCTACCTGAATAGGGCTCCGAGAAGTCTGAATCTCACGTGTCCGAAGGAACTATTCGTGTCCTGGTCGAAAGTTCCTGTGTCCGCGTGTCTGCCGTGAGTCCCGGCTAGGGTCCTGATCTGGAGAGAGCGGGGTGGCGCTCGGGAGGAGGACGTTGCTCGCCACGGGGGAGACGGAGGAAGAGCTGCTCCGTCGGCACGACGGAGCCGTCGAGAGTTCTACTCCGGCGAGGTCGGGGTTAGGTTGGAGAAGTTGTCGGTTCTGGTGAGAGAAGATCGGGGCTGCGGGTGGTGGAGTCGGGGACGAAGGTTCGCGTGACGTGGCGGCAGCGGCGTGGTGGAGGGGCTTAGACGAGGTCGCTGGACGATGGGGAAGCGGCGGCGTCGTTCAGGCCTCCGCGGGTCGGCTGCTGGGGCGGAGCAGCGGAGAAAGGCAATCGGCGGTGGGGTTTGGACGGAGAGTTCGGGATCCGGCGACGTGGTCGAGCAGAGAGGCTGGGTTCTGTCGGCAGTGGTGAAGGAAAGAGGGGGCGGCGGCCTGGATGTCGAGGCTGAGGCTTTATAGGCTACAGTAAAACCGGTCAGTTAGGGTTTTTAATTGGTTTGCGGATCCGGGTCAGGTTTGGCTCGGATCCGACCCAACCCGACCCAATATACTGATTGGCTTGGTTCAATCAGCGGTTTGGTTTGGTTCAGGTTTGGGTTTGGGTTTAAGTTGGTTTAATTTGGGTTTGGCTCGGTTCACACAATCCAAAAGTTTTTAAGGCTTAAAACGTGTTTCCGGAGTCCAATAAATTCACCGAAAAATACCACATGTCCGGTTTTTTATTTTACACTAAAAAAATATTATTTTTATAATATTTTAACACCAATAAACTGTATTTAAAAATCCTTAACTCATAATTACCTTGTTTCTTCGTCCAGAAAATACCAAAAATTCCGGGGAAAATTATATTAAAATTTATTCTGAAAATCCGGATGTTTACAATCTTTCCTCCTTAAAAGGATTGCGTCCTCGCAATCAAAGAATAAGCTACTAAAGAAAGAGTTATGGAAATACAAGATTGCTTAGTTTACAACTGCCTCCTCAAACAAGTGGGGGTAACGCTGGCGCATACTATCTTCTTGTTCCCAAGTCGATTCGCCAGGAGAATGATGTTTCCAAGCTACACGAACCAGTCTGATTGTCTGTCCCCGCAATATCTTCTCGCTGACGTCGAGGATGCCCACTGGTTGTTCTTCATATCTCAAGCTTGGGCCTACTGCGATATCTGAGTGATTGACTACGTGACTTGGGTCGGTCACGTACCTTCGCAGGTGTGAGACGTGGAATACGTCATGCACTACCTCTAAGGATGGTGGTAATGCAAGACGATAAGCCACCTCACCAACGCGCTCTAGAATGTAAAATGGCCCAATATACCTTGGGCTCAACTTGCCTCTGCTCCTGAATCTGATAGTACTACGAGTGGGCAAAATTCTCAAGAATACGTGCTCTCCTTCCTTGAACTCTAGGGGACGTCTGTGTGTATCTGTCCAATGCTTCTGTCTGTCCTGCGCTGCTCGAAGATAATTCTGAATCTGTTTCACCTTCTCCACTGTCTGTGTTACCAATTCTGAACCCAGTATTTGACGTTCACCAACGTCACTCCAACATATAGGCGATCTGCACTTCCTTCCGTATAATGCCTCGAATGGTGCCATCTGAATACTGGCCTGATAACTGTTATTGTAGGAGAACTCCACTAAGTGCAAATGATCTTCCCAAGATCCTCCAAAGTCTAGCATACATGATCGCAACATATCCTCCAAGATCTGAATTGTGCGCTCCGATTGGCCATCTGTCTGTGGGTGGTAAGAGGTGCTGAATTTGAGTCTGGTGCCCAGACTCTCTTGCATGCTTCTCCAGAAATGAGATATAAATCTCGAATCTCGATCTGATATAATACTAACCGGCACTCCATGTAATTTGACGATGTGTCGCATATATATGTCGGCTAGTACCTCTGTGGACTGTCCAACTCTAAATGGCAAGAAGTGTGCCGATTTAGTGAGTCTATCCACGATAACCCATACTGCATCTCTTCCGCTGGGGCTCCTTGGAAATCCCGTGACAAAATCCATCGTGATATGTTCTCACTTCCATTCTGGTATAGGAAGTGGCTGTAACATACCTGCAGTCCTCTGATGCTCGGCCTTTACTTGCTGGCAGACTAAGCATTTGGCCATAAATCTCGCAATCTCCCTTTTCATTCCATGCCACCAGTAATACTGTCTCAAGTCTCGGTACATCTTGGTTCCTCCTGGGTGGACATAGTACATAGAGCTATGTGCTTCAGTCATTAACTCCTGCCTCAATTCTCCATTTGGAACATACATGCGGTTTCCAAACCTCAATGTCCCATCTTTGTGTATACGAAGGCCTGTCTGCATACCTGCTTCTGTCCTCTCTTTCAACCTTCTAAATCTAGCATCGGTGGGCAATGCCTCCTTAATCTTCTCCATGAGTGATGACTTAATTTCAAGATTAGCCAGTAATCCACTATGTCCTGGTAAGACAACCTCTATCTGAAGCTCCTGTAGATCTCTCAATAACTCTGGCTACATCGTCAAGAAATAAGCCGTAGGCTTCCTGCTCAGTGCGTCTGCCACAACATTCGCCTTTCCCGGATGATACTGCAGATCTATGTCAAAATCTACCATCAATTCGAGCCAATGTCTCTGCCTCATGTTGAGCTCCTTCTGAGTATACACATACTTCAGGCTTTTGTGATCTGTAAAGATGTCTACCTTCTCCCCATAAAGATAGTGCCTCCAAATCTTCAATGCAAATATCACTGCTGCTAACTCCAGATCGTGTGTTGGGTAGTTCTTCTCGTGAATCTTCAATTGTCTCGATGCATAAGCAATAACTTTGCCATGTTGCATCAAAATACATCCTAGTCCAGTTCCTGATGCATCACTGTAAACAACAAAACCTCCTAACCCTGAAGGAAGAGTCAAGACAGGTGCTATTGTTAATCTTCTCTTCAACTCTTCGAAGGCCTTCTGGCAGTCTTCTGTCCATATAAACTCCTGATCTTTACGTGTCAGCTTCGTCATCGGTTCTGCAATTCTCGAGAAATTTTCTACAAACCTTCGGTAATATCCTGCAAGTCCGAGAAAACTTCTCACCTCTGCAACTGATGTGGGTGTAGGCCAAGTCTCTATTGCCGCAACTTTCTCTGGATCCACTGAAAGTCCTTCTCCTGAGATGATATGTCCCAAGAAAGGCACTTTGTCTATACAAAACTCACACTTACTAAGTTTGGCATATAACTTCTCCTGTCTCAAGGTCTCTAACACGATTCTGAGATGCTCCTCGTGCTCTTCGTGGTTCTTGGAATATATGAGAATGTCGTCAATGAACACCACCACCATTATCCAAGAACTGATGAAAGACTCAGTTCATTAAGCTCATAAACACTGCTGGTGCGTTGGTTAGACCAAACGGCATCACCAAGAACTCATAATGTCCATACTTGGTCCTGAAAGCTATCTTCGGGATGTCTTCCTTCCTTACTTTGATCTGATGATAGCCGGATCGAAGGTCAATCTTCGAGAATACCCTTGCACCACTCAATTGATCGAATAGATCACCAATACGTGGTAAGGGATACCTGTTCTTGATGGTTACAACATTCAGTGCCCTGTAGTCAATGCATAACCGGACTGTTCCATCCTTCTTCGGCACAAATAATATGGGTGCTCCCCAAGGTAAAACACTGGGCCGAATGAAACCCTTCTCCAGAAGATCGTCAACCTGTTCTTTCAACTCCACTAACTCCTTAGGTGCTAGCCGATATACTGATGAAGTTATAGGCTCTGCTCCTGGAGTTAAATCTATTGTGAATTCTATTTCCTGATCAAGCGGTAAACCTGGAAGATCATCGAGAAATACATCCACAAATTCTGATATGACTCTTGGGTAACCTGTCTCCCTTCTACAGATAGTACCCTAAGAGTAGGCTGAACTCCTTGCTCTACTGCTCCTCGAAGAAACTCAAATTCTGGATGTCCAGGCGGTCTAAATATAACCCGCCCAAGTCAGCAATCAAGAGTCACATGATACTGACTTAACCAGTCCATACCAAGTACAACATCATAGTCCGACATAGAAAAGATCAGAAATTAAGCTCGCATCTCTCTCCCACATACTACTACAGAACATGATCTACAGACGTCACTAACCGGAATAATTTCACCTCCCGTAAGAATTCTCTTCATCTTCGGAAGGGGTGCGATAGCTACTCTATGGGTGGCAACAAAGCTTGCTGCTATAAACGAATGCGATGCTCCAGAATCAAATAATACTACAGCTGGTAATAAAGCTACTAAAATAGTACCTGCGATGACCTCGCCTGTCGTAGCCTCTTCCTCAACAGCTAATGTGAATGCCTGGCCTCGTCCCTGAGCTTGGCCTCTCTGCTGCTGAGCCTGCTGAAATAGAGCTGCCTGCGGTGCCAGGGGTGGTCTCTGCTGATTTCCTCCTGGGACTGGTGGCCTGACGCCTCCAACTCCTGCCTGTTGTGCTCCTACTGCTGGATAAGCTGGTCGTGGTACCGGTAAAGCTAATCTCGGTGCTCCCTCTCTGCGCTCGGTGTAGTCTCTGGTCTGATGCTGGTTGGACCCGTAAGCCAGGCAGAGTCCCAACTTGCGTCTGCATTCTCTCTCAATGTGACCTATCTTGCCGCAGTGGTGACAAGTAGGGAGAGATATGGCCCTGTGTGATGTCCTCTCTGGCATACTCCTCTGGGTCCGTTTTGCTGAATCCCCATGTGCGGTCCTGGATGGTGCTGAGTTGATAGGCCTCTTCATGTTCGACTCCCTTCTAGTGACGCGCTCCATGTGTCGTGCTGCGGCGAGAACGTCGGTATAAGATGTAGGTGCGACCGATCCAATCAATCTCTGAAGCTCGAACTTCAGCCCGTCAAAGAATTTCTCAGCTTTCTCTTCCTCTGTTGCAATCAAGGTTGGGGCAAAGCGACTGAGGCGAATGAATTCCGTGTTGTATTCTTCCACTGTCATGTTGCCTTGGATAAGGCGGTTGAACTTGTCTCTGAGCTCTGACCGTGCTACTGCGGGAATATACATCTCTTTGAAGAGTCTGGAGAACTCTTCCCAAGTGACTCAGTCCTGCCCGAGCCTCCTATCCTCTGCTAACCACCAGTGATGTGCATTCTCAGTTAACTGCATTCTGACTGCAGTCATCCACTTCTCTCTCGGAAGTTCAGCGGCTTCCAACTGATGCTGTATGTTTGTGAGCCATTCATGAACTTCTGTTGGCCCCTCTTTACCAGAAAATGTACGAGGCTTGAGCTGACGGAAGTCGGTGATAGATCCCATCGTCGATTGCCTCGCTGGTGGATTTGCCTGCTCCAATACGGATACCAGGCTGGTTCTCAGATACTCGGCCTCCTGCCGATGGGCCTCTTGCTGAATCTGCTGCTGCGCTTGCATCATAGCATACATCATCTGGAACATCTGTTGCCCGTCCATGGCTTGTCCTGGCGGGAAAAATGGCATCTGGGGAGTGAACTGTGGTGGAGGTGGGATGTCATCTCTCCGGAACCTTGGATTAGGCTGACCGGTTTGATCGCTCTGCGATGCTTGTCCTCCATTCCCTGGGGTCACTCCGTCTATATAAGTAACCATAGCGTCGTGTGGCGTATCCAAAGGAATCTCGTCTTCGTTCCAGGGATCCATTTCTCTGCAACCCAAAAGATAAACTGTAAGAACGCACAGGGGAATCAACACAGGATGCAAATCAAGTAACAATTTCGAGTTCGATATAGAGTTCAACAATGGGTTAAATAATGGATGAGATCTAGAACTTATCCTATCCTTAGGGCAGGCTGGTTCGGTCCCTAAGTTGAAACCGAACAATTTAGTCGTTGACCTGCATGGGCCATCACAAAAATCATGTCACGCCCCAGTCCCATAATATCGAGGGACCAGATACGTGGCAATGGCCAGCAGCACGCACCGATGGACAAATCCAATTTAATGGATCCATCAGGGCATACTTAAGCTGTAAAATCAAGTCTACGACAATCATGGCACAACTAATCTCATCCACACAAGATATAAAATATGATCCACAGAATAAATAAGGAATGTAAATCATCAGCTAGTTTCACAAAGTGCTTCGGGGAACAACTCGATAAATATCTGACACAATGGTTCAACAGACCAGAATATAAATGACTGAAATAAATAATAAATACTGAGCATGAACATGGATGCTCAGGAAAAGTCTTCAGCTAACACCTCGTCCTCGGATGACGGTACAGCTCCTGGATCAGCTCCTGCTGCGGTCCCGTATACCTCGGGATAGATCTCATCCTCAAATCCTGGGGACATAATCCGGATCCAGGTCCTTAGGGGACATAGCAAGGTACAAGAAAGCTCAAGCCAAAATAAATCCAGTGCAGAAAATAAATAGAATAAATAAGGTAAGTATGTAAACATCTGTGTGAAATGCAAAAGAGAACATCAATGGTACTCAGGTTGGAACAACTACAAGCTCTGTGTAGGGGAGCCGGTAGTAGTGATATCATGAGGTGGTCTAGCTCAGCGGGAGACTGAGTAGCCGGCATAACATAATCAACCTGTAGCCTGTGGGTCTCTCCAGTAGTAGATGGAACAATAAAGAAATATTAAATAACCAGCTAAGTGATATGCAAGATGAGAGCAGCACTAGAACTCAGGCTGAAGCCACTACAAGCTCTGTGTCGGGGAGCCGGTAGCAGCAGTAATAATGAGTAATGGGCCAAGCTCGGGCTTCAGAGTCTTGTGCCTCACAATAGTAGGGGTGTATATATATATGATCAGCCTGTAGTCTATGTGTCTCTCCCCACCCAATGTAACCACGCATATCATGACCATAACGTCTCATGTCCATGTCAGTGGGGTCATAACTAATGTACAAGTCATAATATATCTAAGAATATAGTATCTCTGTCAAGTCCTATATCCTATATAGAATCACCACGAATATCTCGGGAAGATCCTGTCTCATGAACAGTGTCAAGTGACCTGGGTCAAAGTGTACTTGGTAAGACAAGTACGAGTAGATAAAGTGTCACGAATATCCATCTCTAGATGACAATACTCAACACCGCATACGGTGTCGGCACCTGACTGATAATCGGACGCTAAGTACGTCACATGGTCCTAGGTTAAGCATGCACAGCAATATAAATGAAGCAAGGAGAATATATAACAATACTGCAGAGTTTGGCAAGGTACACTTGTCTGATGTTCGAATACCAACAACTGTCCCTATATCAGTGGATCCGGTAGGTACTACTCCAAAAGCTGTAATAAACATCACCAACTGTCTCAGAAGATGTCAAATAGCTAGAAACGCCTGTCCTTACGTCCAATTTGGACACAGGGGCAAAAAGGTCATTTCCGGGCCAAAGCAGGATCCACATGTGGCCCACTTTGGACCGAAAAGCGTGTCAGGGTCAAAGGTCTCCAAATTCCTTAAACTCAGTGTCTACAAGTCAGGAACGATGATACGAACCCAACGAAACTTTCAGAATTGGATTCCGATGAGCCGATCACAAAATCGCCCGTCAAGTGGAGCCTATAGGGCCCACGATACGCAATCTTATCAACATTCTCAGAATTGGACCAAACTTGGGTCACAGGACCAGCGTATTGCTACGAGTCCGATGGCATAAGTTTCGTCTCGATCTGACGTGTATACACAAAGTTACAGCGTGTTCCAGAAAGGACGGATATGGGGTGTCGTCAGCGGATATGCGTTGATTTCGGTGTGCACGCACATCCGAATCGACTTCTGCAAAATCCCACACGATCGTATCAACGTCGTGCACGGTTCGGTAAAGACCGCGTGTGACCAAGTTGTCCCGTTTGGCGGGGCGCATTAAGTTCTGGGGTAAAATGGGGCGTTGTTTTTTCCATTTTTGGATCGCGGTGTGCGATCACCACAGGACGCGATGCACCGAACGGGTTGCACGGGCACCGAGAGGGTTATACAGTCTACGCATAGCAACTGAGGGAATTGAAAATGGAGTTACGAGGTGAGGGAAAATGCTACCTGAACAGGGCTCCGAGAAGTCTGAATCTCACGTGTCTGAGGGTACTGTTCGTGTCCTGGTCGAAAGTTCCTGTGTTCGCGTGTCTGCCGTGAGTCCCGGCTAGGGTCCTGATCTGGAGACAGCAGGGTAGCGCTCGGGAGGAGGACGTTGCTCGCCGCGGGGGAGACGGAGGGAGAGCTGCTCCGTCGGCACGGCGGAGCCGTCGAGAGTTCTACTACGGCGAGGTCGGGGTTAGGTTGGAGAAGTTGTCGGTTCTGGGGAGAGGAGATCGGGGCTGCGGGTGGTAGAGTCAGGGACGAGGGTTCGAGCGGCGTGGCGACAGCGGCGTGGTGGAGGGGCTTAGACGAGGTCGCTGGACGATGGGGAAGCAGCGGCGTCGTTCAGGCCTCCGCGGTTCAGCTGCTGGGGCGGAGCAGCGGAGAAAGGGAGTCGGCGGTGGGGTTTAGACATAGAGTTCGGGAGCCGGCGACATAGTCGAGCAGAGAGGCTAGGTTCTATCGGCGGTGGTGAAGGAAAGAGGGGGCGGCGACCTGGATGTCGAGGCTGAGGCTTTATAGGCTACAGTAAAACCGGTCAGTTAGGGTTTTTAATTGGTTTGCGGATCCGGGTCGGGTTTGGCTCAGATCCGACCCGACCCGACCCAATATACTGATTGGCTTGGTTCAATCAGCGGTTTGGTTTGGTCTAGGTTTGGGTTTGGGTTTAAGTTGGTTTAATTTGGGTTTGGCTCGGTTCACACAATCCAAAAGTTTTTAAGGCTTAAAACGCGTTTCCGGAGTCCAATAAATTCATCAAAAAATACCACATGTCCGGTTTTCTATTTTACACCATAAAATATTATTTCCATAATATTTTAATACTAATAAACTGTATTTAAAAATCCTTAACTCATAATTATCTTGCTTCTTCGTCCAGAAAATACCAAAAATTCCGGAGAAAATTATATTAAAATTTATTCAATAAATCCGGGTGTTTACAGTGCGTGTGTTGTCTGTCCAGTCATCAGTTGTGTCAGTGTCACATGAGAGAGAGAGAGAGAGATTACCTAGAGCTCGAGGAGGAGGAGGAGGAGGGTGCCGGAGTAGCCGCAGCCGTGGAGAGCCGGTCGCCGGAGGGGGGGGGGGGGCGGGGGAAATCGAAAACTTTAAAATTTTTCGACAGATGGGGAAAAAGAATCTGAGCCCTAATTAACCAAAATTTAGCGACGTCAAATAAAACATATATATTAGCGACGTTTGGCGACCTTAATTGAACTTATACCGACTCATCTTTTAAAATCTTAATAAAAGTCGCTGAACGTCGCTAAATGTCGTCATTTAGCGACATTTTCAATGGAGTCGCTGATTTAGCGACGTTAATACCAGGAGTCGCTACAATACGTCGCTAATCCCGCTTTTTTTAGTAGTGAAGGCTGTGTGGCATAAAATATGGCTTCAAAGCTATACGCGTAAAACAGAGCTTCAAGGCTGTTTGGCGTAAAGTATAGCTTCAGAGCTGTACGCGTAAAATAGGGCTTCAGAGCTGTCTGGCGTAAAGTAGAGCGTCAGAGCTGTCCGCGTAAAACAGGGCTTCAGAGCTGTACGCGTAAAACAGGGCTTCAGAGCTGTCTGGCGTAAAGTAGAGCTTCAGAACTGTCCGCGTAAAACAGAGTTTCAAATCTGTTTGGCGTAAAGTAGAGCTTCAAAGCTGCCCGCGTGAAGCAGTGCTTCAAGGCTGTTTTGGCGTAAAAGGTTGCTATACCTTCCTACGTAAAGTTTAAAATATGTTTGTTTTTAATGCAACGTAAAGTTGTACTAGGAACTCTTCGTATTCCTCGGATGAATTTGTCAGACAAATCAGTGAACCTGGCACCTGACAAAAGTACTGCATGATGATCGAGAGGAATGCTGTGATGATGATTTTGCACAGAGACCCAGGTTATCGTTTTGTGACATATTCTTGATACAAGTCATTTTTACGCATACGCTGCCTATTCTACATGGGCAGAAATGAGTTTTATGCTCAAGATAAAGACAAAATCAGACGCCACATCAAAAGCTGTTTCCTGCACAGAGCTCAAGGCATATCTCTGCATTTAATACACGAGATGGAGGCATATCTCTGCATTTAATGCACGAGATTTTGTTCTATTCTTTAGATTTTGTCATGACTCAGAGAGCTAAAACTGTGACTAATACGCTCACATCACCATCCTTGCATTTTACGTCAACCAGGCTATTTTTTACTATAGGAGTATGCCGTATGCTATCTCCTCAAAATACGCTAACTCGGCTATATTTGCAAAGGTACGTGATAAGGCTATTTAGCCCAGAATACGCTCAAGACCTCAGTCGTGATGGATAATTGACTGGGAAAGCTAAAATTGTGACTAATACGCTCACATTACCATTCTTGCATTTTACGCCAACCAGGCTATTTTCAACTATAGGAGTACGCCGTATGCTATCTCCTCGAAATATGCCAACTCGGCTATATTTGCAAAGGTACGTGATAAGGCTATTTAGCCTAGAATACGCTCAAGACCTCAGTCGTGATGGATAATTGGCTAGTTTACGCTGGTTATCTATTATTCATGAAGCATCCAGTTTTACGCAGAGTTTGGCTTTTACGCCAACAAGACAGTTATTTGGCTTTTATGCCAACAAGACAGTTATTTGGCTTTTACGCCAACCATTTTTACGCAGGGACAGTTACCTACTTGGCTTGCATGCCATGTTCTTCGAGAAGCCGTTATACGCGTTACCTCATAAAGGGACACGTGACATACACATATTCAGAAGATAATTGGAACGTAGATAGCAGTTATCATAACCGCAGCGTAAAAGATGCAATCTTCTTCACAATTTGGCCTTTTACGCCAACAAGACAATTACTTGGTTTTTACGCCAATCTGGCAGTTATTTGATTGATCTCTATAAATAGAGATCCATGGTCACAGGATAGAGGGAACAGAACAGAGGGGACAAAACAGAGGGGAGATCAGAGAGAAAAGAGAGCATAGACAGAGAATTTTGGTTGACAACTTTGGCAACAGAAATTCGATCCTACTTACAACTCTTGAAGCTTCTTCTACAACACTTCTTCATCATTGTGTAGTCCAAGGAACAAAGTGATCGACCGTAGATCAGACTTCTATAGCAATACTTCCCCATAATCATTTTATTGTACTTAACATCCTCGTATAGGATTAATTTTACTCTTTTTCTTGTTTGTAAGCAAAAGAAAAAAGGTTTCGTATAAACCTCCTCTTCTTTGTTTATCATCAAACAAAATGGCGACTCTGCTGGGGACGACTTTCTCCTCTGACGAGAAAGCAATTGCTCAACACGATGTTGTATCCTTCGGATCGATGAAGAAGACTTTGGTCGTCCAGTTCGACCAATCCGCCTATGAAGATATGCTTCATGCAGGGGTAGTTCTCATTCCTCCTCTATCCAGAACAACAGGATGCTGCGTAAAGTATGGATGCCTAAGACGTCCTCTACCCTTTCTGCAAGCTCTCACTCTCTGATCAACGAGGTTGTGACAACACAGCCAACGTGTTACGCCCCAGTCCCAAAATACCGAGGGACCGGACACGTGGCAATGGCCAGCAGCATGCACCGATGGACAAACCCAATTTAATGGATCCTGTCACGACCCGATTCCGTAGAATCGTTTGAGGCGTCCACCAAATCGTGACCGCCGTACGGGCCTGGAGTTGCGCCCGCACAAGGCTTTAATGATTTGCATAGCAAGCACATATTCAGAGTACGCAGATAAATTGAAACACAGATTTAAAACATGGAAAAGTTCTCTTTATTGATAATGAACGTCTATTACAAACTCTTGAACGAGTTAGCTAATATGCCGAACGGCTTACAAAAGAGATGACTCAAAATGAGATAGCAGTCCTGTACATTACATCCCTTTATAAACTCAAAACGATAAAGACCTCCAGGCTGGAGGACGGCTTTGCCACGGAGCTGCATTTGTGTATGAAGAGTTGCAGCTTCGGACTTCAAAAGGCTTCAAGGGGCGCGGTGAAGGTGCGCCAACAGTTGGACTGGATCGGGTAGACGACTTCGGCTCCTCGCTCGGTTCGCCTTGGTGCGGAGAACCTGTTTCAACGAGGGTCAGCATATTGAAACATGCTGGTGAAGGCGAGCTAACCTGACTATACCAATCAACACATTGTTTAGTGAAGCATGCATTTTTTTGTGGGTTTCTATCTTGCCTTAGTTCATTTACAAGTAAGCAGCATATAGAATTTACTGAAATGAACGTGCCACCGTTAGGTGGATTTTACCTGACCGTCTGAATTACCTGTACAATACTTACCATGCCTTCCCTGCCACGAAGACACAAGTTAGTATGCAACAGGTTTAAATATACACGATGATCACTGGCGTGGTGCCATAATGGACATAGTCAAGGACAGGGATAGCATGCAACGAGAACACGACAAGCACACGATGCGTTGTAAGCTATCCCCTCCAGCACACGATGACTACACACGAGTTCCGCCCGGACCAGAACGGTGCCAGTGCCCCAGCGACCGTCCGCAGAACTTACCCTTGTGCACAAGTTGTCCATGATCGAACAATACGTTACTTAAACAATCAGTTACGCCTTTGAGGCAACACGAGCACACGACATATCCATAATTGTTAAGCATTCATGCACTTCAGGCAACACGAGTATGAAATATGTATTTGCACAAGACAAGCAACAGTTTATGATTATTTCCAAGCGAACAAGCATGCAGTTAAGTATCCGTTTGTGCGGTTTATTGACAAGCATAACATACCAAGTCTACTCTCTTTTTATCTTAGTTTATTTTATTTTATTTGGTATCTTTGATCGGGGCAAAGGAGTGAAGCTTGGAAGCAGGGCTAGCTAATCGGGTTGGTATCCACTCACTTAGATTTTGGAAGGAGAAGGAAAGAGGTGCTTCACGACTCCGCTCGCAAGCCGCCTACTGCTCGTTCACCTGCACACGAACAGCTCGATTAATACTTTTTCCTCTCTTTCCAATCTCGGAATAGAAGTGCAAGTCAATGAACGAAAACAATGAAAACCATCGAAACCGTTCAAGGAAAACAAGCAAATCCCAAAACCAACTCAAAGCACGAAAGCAACAAGCGACATCGAAAACCGAGGCAATAAAAGATAGCAGCGGAGAGGTCCCTCCTGACTCTGCCGCTAAGTCGATCCTTGGGAATCGATTCCGAAGAAACAAATCCATAACGAGGACGAGTTCTTAATTCAATCTATCCCGATCGAACGATACCGTCTTGTGTTTCTTAGCCGCGATCTCCGCACCGGGAGAACGGGGCGCTACATCCTACCCAACTAATTGGAAGTTTCGTCCCGAAACTTAAGAATAGGATCTACCGTTAAGGATTATTTTGTACAGGACGACGACCATGAAGGTTCGGACAGAAGGAAATAGCATGGCCTGGATCGCCACAAGCGAGGCATAATCCAAGTCTTTTACGGCAGTACTTCTTAAGGTGCCCTTTTCTTTTACAGAAGTGACAAGTTTTGTTCCAATCCCCGTCCTGCTGACCAGCGTTATTCGGGCGCTTTGTAGCGGTATTTCCTCCCTCGTTGCTTTGGCGTTTGTGACTGGATGTATGCACAGCGCCGGCAGCAACATGAGGATAGAGTGGTTCCAGCGACAGGGCGTGATTCATGACTTCACGCATCGTACGATACTAAGGAACGGCTACGTGCGAATGGATGGCAGGGCGTAGTCCACCTTCAAACCTTCTAGCTCGACTCGCTGCATCAGGTAAATAGGCCCTAGCGAATTTGGAGAGTCGGTTGAATTCGGCGGAGTACTCCTTAACTGTCATACCGCCTTGCCTCAGTTGCATGAACTCGTTTTCCATTTGACGTTGTACTGGTGGGGGTACGAACTCCTCTTCGAACACAGCACAAAAAGTCATCCACGAGATCGCCTCCTCTCCGTGATCAAATTGGAGAGATCGTCGATGCACGTCCCACCAATCGTGCACG
Organism: Iris macrosiphon; assembly: GCA_036927795.1. NCBI lineage: Eukaryota > Viridiplantae > Streptophyta > Magnoliopsida > Asparagales > Iridaceae > Iris > Iris macrosiphon. The sequence continues at coordinate 65,549,764 of JAYESA010000017.1, read as the reverse complement.
TTGAGGCAGAGCTGTAGTCGCGCGCAGGCGACGCGCTTCTCTTCGGGGACCTCTAGCAGAGCAAAGTGATCTTCAAGTTCGGCCAACCAATCTAGAGCTACGACCGGGTCCTCAGTCCCGTTGAATGGGGTGTTGCAGACTTTCTTGAAGTGGCCAAAGTTGAAGGCAGTCACGTCGCTCGTCCTTGGTATTTGCGGCGTCCCTACTTCAAGCACGGGCTGTTCCACCGGAGTCGCTGGCGTTGCCGCGGACTGGTTGGATGCCAAAGTCTAAACGATCTGCTGCAGGGTATCTACCTGCTTCTGTTGGACTGAGAATCGTACTTCTATATTGTCTTGAAACTTGAGCTGACTCTCTTCCGCCCGCTTCTCGGCCCGTTCATAGCGAGCCTCGTCCCTTTGTTGGTTTGTCTCCAACATCTGCAACATTCGTTGGACGGGATCGATGCTTGGCACGGCTCGCTGGCTCTTTGAACTTCCCGAAGTATCCGAACTACTTTCTTGGCCTTGCGTTTTGTCCGGGGTTTGCGCTGCAGATTGCGCTAGAGCCATTCCTTCAAAAGAAGGTAAATTATATTAGGATCATAATGTATTATGGACTTATTGCATGAACGTATCTCATTTTGGCCTAGCGAGTTCAAGAGTTCGCACAGGAATTTGATCGTTAAAAGAACTTTTCCAGCACGAAGTCTAAGGAACTTGAATCTGTGCTCTGATACCACTATGTCACGACCCGATTCCGTAGAATCGTTTGAGGCATCCCCCGAATCGTGACCGCCGTGCGGGCCTGGAGTTGCGCCCGCACAAGGCTTTAATGATTTGCATAGCAAGCACATATTCAGAGTACGCAGATAAATTAAAACACAGATTTGAAACATGGAAAAGTTCTCTTTATTGATAATTAACGTCTATTACAAACTCTTGAACGAGTTAGCTAATATGCCGAACGGCTTACAAAAGAGATGACTCAAAATGAGATAGCAGTCCTGTACATTACATCCCTTTATAAACTCAAAACGATAAAGACCTCCAGGCTGGAGGACGGCTTTGCCACGGAGCTGCATTTGTGTATGAAGAGTTGCAGCTTCGAACTTCAAAAGGCTTCAAGGGGCGCGGTGAAGGTGCGCCAACAGTTAGACTGGATCGGGTAGACGACTTCGGCTCCTCGCTCGGTTCGCCTTGGTGCGGAGAACCTGTTTCAACGAGGGTCAGCATATCGAAACATGCTGGTGAAGGCGAGCTAGCCTGACTATACCAATCAACACATTATTTAGTGAAGCATGCATATTTTTGTGGGTTTCTATCTTACCTTAGTTCATTTACAAGTAAGCAGCATATAGAATTTACTGAAATGAACGTGCCACCGTTAGGTGGATTTTACCTGACCGTCTGAATTACCTGCACAATACTTACCATGCCTTCCCTGCCACGAAGACACAAGTTAGTATGCAACAGGTTTAAATATATACGATGATCACTGGCGTGGTGCCATAACGGACATAGTCAAGGACAGGGATAGCATGCAACGATAACACGACAAGCACACGACAAGCACACGATGCGTTGCAAGCTATCCCCTCCAGCACACGATGACTACACACGAGTTCCGCCCGGACCAAAACGGTGCCAGTGCCCCAGCGACCGTCCACAGAACTTACCCTTGTGCACAAGTTGTCCATGATCGAACAATACGTTACTTAAACAATTAGTTACGGCTTCGAGGCAACACGAGCACACGACATATCCATAATTGTTAAGCATTCATGCACTTCAGGCAACACGAGTATGAAATATGTATTTGCACAAGACAAGCAACAGTTTATGATTATTTCCAAGCGAACAAGCATGCAGTTAAGTATCCGTTCGTGCGGTTTATTGACAAGCATAACATACCAAGTCTACTCTCTTTTTATCTTGGTTTATTTTATTTTATTTGGTATCGTTTGATCGGGGCAAAGGAGTAAAGCTTGGAAGCAGGGCTAGCTAATCGGGTTGGTAGCCACTCACTTAGATTTTGGAAGGAGAAGGAAAGAGGTGCTTCACGACTCCGCTCGCAAGCCGCCTACTGCTCGTTCACCTGCACACGAACAGCTCGATTAATACTTTTTCCTCTCTTTCCAATCTCGGAATAGAAGTGCAAGTCAATGAACGAAAATAATGAAAACCATCGAAATCGTTCAAGGAAAACAAGCAAATCCCAAAACCAACTCAAAGCACGAAAGCAACAAGCGATATCGAAAACCGAGGCAATAAAAGATAGCAGCGGAGAGGTCCCTCCTGACTCTGCCGCTAAGTCGATCCTTGGGGCGCAGTCCACTGAATATGGGAATCTATTCCGAAGAAACAAATCCATAACGAGGACGAGTTCTTAATTCAATCTATCCCGATCGAACGATACTGTCTTGTGTTTCTTAGCCGCGATCTCGCACCGGGAGAACGGGGCGCTACATCCTACCCAACTAATTGGAAGTTTCGTCCCAAAACTTAAGAATAGGACCTACCGTTAAGGAAGATTCTGTCTCATGAATAGTGTCAGGTGTCCTGGGTTATAACGTACTTGATAATGCAAGTACGAGAATGTACAGGGTCACGAATGTCCATCTCTAGGTGACATTACACAAGCCCGCGTACGGTGTTGGCACCCGACTATTAATCGGATGCAGTAAGTCACACGGTCCTAGGTTAAGTATGTACAACAATTATATAAGTCAAGAAAATAATTAGCAAAAGCTGCAGGATTTGGCAAGGTACACTTGCTTGGGATTTTGGCTCCAACTGTAGCTCTGACTTCAGCGGGTTCTGTAGTGACTCCTCCATTTGCTGAAATAGATATCACCATCAGATCCAAAAAATATTAATCAGTTCGAAACGCCTGTCCTTGAGTCCAATTTGGACACAGGGACGAACATAACATTTTCAAGTCCAAGTGGGGTCCACATGTGGGCTGCTTTGCACCAAAAAATATGTCAGGGTCAAAGGTCTCCAAATTTTTCAAACTCAGTGTTAACAAGTCAGGAACGATGATACGAACCCAACGAAACTTCCAGAATTGGATTCCGATGAGCCGATCACAAAATCGCCCGTCAAGTGGAGCCTGTGGGGCCCACGATACGCGATTTTGTCAACGTTCTCAGAATCGAACCAAACTTGGGTCACATGACCAGCGTATTACTACGAGTCTGATGGCGCAAGTTTCGTATCGATATGCCGTGTGTACACAAAGTTACAGCGTGTTCCAGAATAGACGGATACGGGGCGTTGTCGGCCGATATGCGTTGATTCCGGTGTGCACGCACATCCGAATCGACTTTTGCGAAATTTTACACGTCCGTATCAACGACACGCACATTTTGAAAAAGACCGCGTGCGACCAAGTCGTCCCGTTTGGCGGGGCATACTCAGTTCCGGGGTAAAATAAGGCGTTGTTTTTCCTTTTTTGGTTCGCGGTTTACGATCACCACAGGACGCGATGCACCGAGCGGGTTGCACGGGCACCGAGAGGGTTACACAGTCTACGCGTTGCAACAGACGGAATCGAAAACAAAATCATGAGGAGAGAGGAAATGCTACCTGAACAGGGCTCCATGAATCTGACTTTCACGTGTCCTTGTGTCCAATTTGATACTGCTCTGTGTCGTATCCGTGTTCGGGCTGCGGGTACTGTGTCCGTCTAGGGTTCGCTGCTAGGGCATCGCCGGAGTTGGCTGGCTCGTCGGCGGCGAGGGAGAAGGCTGGCGGCGAAGCGGGCGACGCTCGGCTTGGGGACGGCTCTGGCCGGAGGGGCTCGCGGAGGCGACGAGGGAGGAGGAGCTGCGGGTGGCTACTGCTATGGGGCGGGCTTGGAGTGAGGCGGCGGAGGCGGTCGTGGGCCGAGCGGCTGAAGGCGGAGAGAGGAGGTGCTGGCCGGAGGGCAGCGGGGTGAGAGGTTTCGGGCGGCGTACCGGCTGCGGGTGTTCTGAGCTGAGGGAGGAAGAGGGGAGAGGGGCTGAGGAGCCGGAGGTCGGTGGCAGGGGACTCCGGTGAGATCGTGGGTGGCGGATGGACGGAGGAGCTGGTGGCTAGGGTGGCCGGGGCTGGGTTTTTATAGGGCGAGGGCGAGAGTAACCGCCGCGGGGAGGCAGAGGCGTTACCGGTGGAGGAGAGGGGCAAAACCACCGCGGAGGAGGCTGAGATATGTCGGAGAACGGCCAGAATTCGAAACGGCCGGCTAGGGTTTCGGGGCGGTTACTGTAGCAGTACAGTAAAGGGTCGGGTACGGGTTTCGGGTCGGGTTTAGATCCGACCCGACCCGCAGGGTTTGGGTTTAGAAATAAACCGGGTCGGGTTCAGTTCGGGTTGGTTCAGGGTGGGTTTGGTTCATTAAACCGGATTTATTTCTAGGGTTTAATTGGTTTATTTAAAACTTGTTTTTTAGGGCTTTAAAAATACTTTCGGGGTCCAATAAAATCCAGAAAAATTACCCTATGTCTAGTTTTTTATTTTACACCAGAAAATATTATTTTCATAATATTTTAATATTTAATAAACACATTTAAAAATACTTTAATTTCAAAATACCTTGATTTAATTAGTAAAAAATCACCAAAAATTCTAGAAAATTTATTTTTAAAATTTGAAAATTTATGGGGGTTTACACAACGCGCCCCGTGCGTAAAAATTTGTCCCCCGTTTGTAACGTGGTAGACAAGACTTCTGACAATGCCTCAGTGCCAATCCAAAAGTCTCAAACATGCCTTGTGCATAAAACTTTGTCTCCCGTTTGTAACGTGGCAAACAAGACTTCTAGCAATGCCTCAGTGCCAATCCAGAAGTTTCAAACACGTCCTGTGCGTAAAACTTTGTCTCCCGTCTGTGACGTAGTAGACAAATTTTTTGGCAATGCCTCAGTGCCAATCCAGAAATTTCAAACACGCCCTGTGCGTAAAATTACATCTTCCGTCTATGATGAGGCAGATGTACCCTTTGATCACATCAAAGGAAAACAAGCAGGGAATCTTTCAACCTCTAAGCTTTTACGCCCACAATAGAAGAAAGTTCCCACTTTACAGATTATGCGGACTTTCCCTGTTTTACGTGAACTTATGCAAATATCCAAATTATGCCAGGATAGGTATGTCCGTGTAAAGAAGACTCATTTCACGGGAAGATACGCTCCTCAGACAGATGATGGATCATATGCTACTCATATGGGTGAACTGTTGTATTCCTATGACAGAGAAAGGGTTATGGTTCCTAATCTACACATTCCTACTGATGTAAAAAGGCAGAATAAGCCTCCTCCTTCTTCTTCTTCTGGTAATCTCCCTAATTTGCGTGATTTCTTGATCCAGAAACGCAAAGACAGGGGATCTCCTAATATGTCTATTATACCCCCTATAGAATATGGTTGTAATAGTCATAAGGTTGTAATTAACTGTTGCTGTTCTAAAGCAAAACGGTCGGTTTTCGACCGATTGAACTATTCTTTGTCATTACAGGAAGAAGAACCAGACAACGAGATGTCTAGGGGTAGTCTCCTTCGACAAAACAGAGCAGCATCCAAAGCTGGGGGTAGAATTCCCTCTGAGTCCGAAGATGAAGCAACTATGACCATCTTCCCTGAGGACCGTACGACTCAGGTATCAGGAGCCCAAAATCTAAAAGGGACTTTCTCCTTCAATGATGATGACATCATTGAAATCTTTAATATATTGATGAAGGAAAATAAACTTTGGCTACCCAACATCAGATACCCTGAAAAGGCTGGCAAGGTCGATGACCCAGAATATTGTCTCTTTCATCGGTACATTCATTACCCCACAAAGGCATGCTATGTACTGAAAAGAAAAATCCAGGAGTTGATCGACGCCAAAGTCATCACTTTGCATTTATAAACGAGAAGACGGTCACTGCAAATCGATCTCACTCCAACTTGGCAATTTTCCCCCTCAAGAAGTACCGGATGATGAGTCCCTAAAATCTTCCCAGCGGAGCAACCTTCAGGTCTATCCCCACTCAGCAAATCACTCCCCAGTAATTTTTTTGGACATGGGTTCACGTCAATATTACCTCTGAATGATTGTCCAAACATTTTTTCCCCCAACTGAGTTTGCCATGTCCAAGTGACCTCTAAGGAAACCTCCCAGGTTGTTGCTATCGATCAGTTCACGTCCATATTACCTCTGAACTACGTCTCTCCACTTTCTCCAACAGAGTAAATCTATCACCACAAAAATGGTCACGTCCATATTATCTCTGTCCTATTTTTCTTTATCCCAACAGAGTCATATCTTACCACATCCATATTACCTCTGAGTAAGATATTTTCAGAACTTTTTCATATCCATATCACCTATGAGTAAAGTTCTGCTCTTCGACTTTCTACTATCACGTTCGCATAAACCCTGGTAGTGCTAGTCATTTCAGCTTATTATCTGTACTTAAGGTACGCCATGGGTAATAAGTCCACAACCCAGATGTACAAATCAACTCTTGGTTTCTTCATCCCCAGCAAGTGTCTATGTGCAATATTTTCTCCTTCGTCACAATTTTTTGTAAAAAGAAAACCATCATCCGTATCCAAGAGTCCCAGATACGCAATGGATGATGGATCCTCAAAATCTCCCCAGCGGAGCAATCCTTAGGTTTACTCGCACACTCCCGCAGTGACTATTCAAACCAATCTCGTTAGACGCTAGCCATGCTCATATTGCCTCTGAGCTATCGTCCCATTAATCTCCCCAGCGGAGCGATCCTTTCGTCTATCTTTATGTTCGGATAGATCACACTCAACAAATCACTTCTCAATAAATTTTTTGGACATTAGTTTACGTCCATATTACCTCTGAACTGCTGTCATAATATTTCTCTCAGGCTGAGTTTGTCATGTCCATATTACCTCTGAGCAAACCTTCCGGGTTTGACTATCGATTATCATATCCATATTACCTCTGATATCGGTTGTCATCTCAACTTAGCACCCATACTCACCAAGGTACACCAGCAATGTGGATCCACAAAAACTGCTACGTCCATATTACCTCTGGCAGGACTTGTCTTAAACTTATTACTTGCACTCTCGTGCACAAGAAGTAATAGGTCCACCAAAAACCCCTGGTGGGATGCCCGCAATAGAAACGAATTGTTCAAATCCATATTACCTCTGAACTATCCTCATTTTCCCCAGCAGAGAAAAAGTCAGTCCATGTTCATATTACCTCTGGAATATGTCTCTCCACTATCCCCACAGAGTCATATCTTACCGCGTCCCTTAGGGCTTATTTCGAACTTATTATTTGCACTCAACATATGCAACGAATAATAGCTCCACCAAGGATTTCCCAATGGGATGTCCTCAACAAACATGGTATTGTACTACGTCCATGGCTCCTATCAACAGCAAATTCCTGAAGAAGTATTATACTTTATCTCCTTTGCTTAATACAATATGATAAAGATTTTATTCTGATGATACTACGCACAAAGGTTAGCTGAATTATATTCTATCAGGTGCATGTGACCTCTGAATAGATATGTTTAACTAATTTGAAACTTCAAAATCTATCATGTTCATATTACCTCTGATAGTATTTTGTATACAAATTTAGTTGGATTATATTCTATCATGTTCATATTACCTCTGAATAGATATATTCAGCTAAACCTTACCGAAAGTATATCATGTTCATATTACCTCTGATATCACTTTCATCTTAGCCTATCATTTATATTCTAAAGTGATGGGTCCACAAAGTCAAAAAATGTATCTTTATTATCTCTGGGAATAACAAATTATAAAAGGAGCAAAAAAGTACATCATTGGGGAGGAGCAGTTAAATCGCGGATCTGTTGCGCCAAAGCAGCCATTTTCTCATTCCTGGAGTTTAAAATGTTGGTGCGAGCCAGTTCCAGTCTTGCTTCATCATTGCTCAAGAGAGATAGTTCGGACAGAGAATCAACAAAAGTTTTGTGGATGACACCCACATGTGTCAAGTTCTGTTGAGCTGTATTCACATGGCCCTCCAATACATCATGAACTAGCGATGTTTTGAGAAGCCTCTCCCTTGTTTGAGCAAGTTCAGCGTCCACTTCTTGAACCCTCACTTCATATCCCTCACATTCGGCATGGCACTGAGCTAGCTGAGGAATACTCTCCACCAATACTGCTTGCTCTTTCTCCATCTCTTGTTGATGTTCCTGGATGGATTTGTTTAAAGTTTCTGTCTTCTGGGCAAATTTCGTAGTTAGGGAATCATACTCAGCCTAAACCAAGTCATTGATGCTGCCTCGGGATAGTTGCAAATATTCGTTAATGGGTTGTTCTAAACTATTAACCATTTGCTCTAGCGCATTAGCTCTTTCAGCGTCATTGAAATTTCTAATCTGCGTTATAGTGAGCTTGGAGGACGTCTTCAGAGCATCAAAGCCTAGATTCTTCTCCAGCACCATGGATATCAATTCTTTCAAAGTGAGGTAGAATATGCTAGTGTATTGTCCAACTAGCATAGCAAAGCTAGAATGGATGCTGGGAGTGGCCGCAATATCGGTAAATCTTCTTTCTGGAATGACTGCAGAGGATGTTGCCATAGTCGTTGCTTCAACAGATGGCACGACAAAAGAAGAGACACCAACAACAGTTGAAGTTGCTGGCATGCTCGACGAAGTAGGTACAGTCGAGATGGTGGGTTCATCCACCTCTGATATTATTTAAACTGCTGCTGGCAGGATTATATTTGAGAATGTTGCAGATGAAAGATCAACGGCTTCAAGATATGCTTCTTCGACGGTGGTCCCCGCCGTTTCATTAGCTAGATCCGCAACAAAATCAGAGATTGTTTCAGCTCCGCCCTCTCCAGAAATGTCTTCGCCTGAAACTAAGATAAGAGAAAGTTAATATCAATTTGATGTTAAATTTTTCTGAAAAAAAAGCGTGAAGACAATATTTACCTATGGCCGATGGTATGTATATTGTATCTGCAGCCTGTATAGCTAAATCATTTCTTAATGATGCTAAACAAGCTGTCATACCTGGAGAAGAGGGTACACCAATTGACGCTTGAGGTTCGTCATCCCAGTCGTCACCCAAATCTACTCAAGATTCATCGGGTGGAATCTCGCTTGAAATACTTACAGATGAAGGAGGGGCTAGACCCATTATTTGTCTTCGTAAAGGTATAGTAATTATTATTGAGCTTGGCCTCGAAGGCGATATAGAAGCATCACCAAAAACGGTGGTAGATGTAATCGCGACAGCAGTCACTGGCAAAGAATCTCCAGCACTTTCAGTTGGGACTGTGGAGGCTCCTTCTTTAAAAGGCGAAGGACCCCTAATCAAAGAATCATCCCTAACAGGGGAAACAATAGGCTCACTCCTGGAAGAGGCCCCCTTGTTGGAAGTCTTTTTAGGACCTCTGGTAGTCTGCTTCTTCTTTTGGGGGGAAGGCTCTTTCAGAGTAGACGCCTTTCGTTTATTGGAAATTATGAGAGGCTCTGCCGGGGGAGCTATTACGCCTCTCGGTAAAATCAACAAATAATCATCTGCACCAGTAGTTTCATCACCTTCATCAGAGGAGACAAATGGTATCTCCTCCCTTCCAATGGACTTATAGGAGGACATTCTGAAACTTCCATATACATCAAAATCACGATGGAAGGTATTGATGGACACATAAAACTGTGCGTATGAATGAAGAATGCGCAACTCCATGGAGAGAGAGGTCACGGGAACAACAAAGGTTGCTCCAGTACAACCCATGATAAAAAAATGCCATCCTCTAGCTCCATCAATAAGCCTACCTTTGAATTTGAAGCTGGTGATGCGATTTTCCACGTGCAACTGATCATATCCAAATTGCCTGACAAAATGGCTAGGCAGATAAGGCTCCAAGTAGCAGTGGTCCTCACTTCTGTACAGCAGGTGGGAAGGTCTAATGCAGACCAACTAGTAAAAGGCTTCAGGAGAAAGAATAGTCTTTCCCTAACCTATATCATGGAGTTTAGCCCCCTGCTGATTGATATGCACTGGGGGACGGTACAGAAGAATTTTCAACTATGGGCAAAATTTAGTGCTAGTCGACAATCTATGACGCTAGTCACATTCCAAAAGGAATTCTTGTAATTCAACAAGAAGTTATTGCTCGAACCACTGGCAGATCCGGGAGACATCACTCAGGTGTTGTGAAGGATTAACCATCCCATCAAATATAAGAATGGTAATTCCACTCTGGGATATCCTTCGTACTGTATAGTATCGGCCAGCAGCCCTTCAGTAATAGCCCTCAGGCCAGCTTGTATCCTGCATACCATGGCAGGGAGTAGGCCCAATCTTGCTCCAAATACCAAATGCACTGCGGACCATAAGGTGTTGCGATGAATATGATCTGCAGACGCAATGCCAGGCACCACCCATCGGCGTAGCCAAATATAAAAGAAGCCAGCCAGTTGAGCTTCTTTTGACAGAGGCTTTCGGCAATGCCTCATATAAATGTAGGCTTTGGTTCCTGCAGGATAAACCCCTATCTCTTCATTAAGAACACAATCTAGAGCCTCTGCATCTTCAATAAGGTCATCGATTGTGTTGGCATTAAGAATGCTCAGAGGGTTCAAAGGGTTGTCTTTGCTATCTACAACCTTATCCTGCTTGGCATTTCTAACCTGATGGAAGAAAAGGTAAGATACCCATTTGTTAATATGGGCTAAATCAGAAGGCTCTCTGTAAAAAGTGGTGCATGCAAGATAGTGGCTCATCAGTTCTTGGTATACAGCCACTACCCGAGGGTTGGTATCCTTCAACTCTCTGTTGGTGGGGACGTATTCTTCATAAGGAATGTCTCCCAGTGGCAGCTTTGAGATATCTGCCATCTCATGAAGTGCTAGGCCCATCTCACCTATTGGAGTGGCAAAAGTCCCAGTTAGCGAGTTATATCGCTCCATCAAAGCTAAGAACAAATGGGTGTTGATAGGCAGCCCAACGCTAGTAGCACTCACAGCCTCAAATAAGTTAATACTTTTTAGCTCCACTTGAAAGTGCTTCAGGGCCCATGTAGTTAATCCGGCCCATCGAAGATTGTGGGGGTTAAGCCATCCACTGGTGTGAGGGTTAACCTTGGGGTATACTCCTCCCTGCTTCATGAATTCATTGCAGAAAGTTGCCATTTGAAATGGCTGGATCAGAGAAGAGTCTTCACTAGGGACGCTGCCTGGCAGTAAACCTCTGAAGGGCATAAGAGGACCCAAGGGACTACTTACAAAGGATCCTCGGTTTAATCCTTTCTTATAAAATATCTTTCCTGGCTGGCCATGAAGATCAGGAGACCGAGTCCATGCCATCCTTCTGGGATGTATGGCAAGGAAGAATACAGAAATGGGGTAATCTCTAGACATCTTCGGCAGATACATAATAGTACCCTCAACATAAAATACCCAATCTTCCTTCTTGGGCTTCGTTTGGGATTGCTTATCAATAACATCCCCAAATAAGAAAGTTGGTTTCTTATACTCGGTTCCATCTATGTATGTCAAGGATTCCCCGCTGATCATACTTAGCAACATTCTTTCTCCTTGGGCCGAGATCAGAGTTCCCCTTTCTTGAGGATACTCGTTTTCAGAGATGGGGAAAGTCACATGGGACAAGTCCTCCAAGTAGTTGGAATTTAACAATCCAGCAGCAGAGCCCATTACTTCATCCAGAGGAGGGATCTGTAGGTCCACGCAAAAAGAAGAAGAGAATAAGTCAGTTTTTACGCTGGAATTTACTTTTAGTGCGTAAAACGTAAAGTGCCACAAGTTTTGTAGTATACGCCAAAAACCTAACAATCTGAGTTTTTACGCCAGATTGTAAAATATGGAGTTTTACGCTGGAATTTACTTCCAGTGCGTAAAACGCAAGGTTTGCAGTATACGCCAAAACCTAACAATCTGAGTTTTTACGCCAAGTTGCAAAATATGGAGTTTTACTCTGGAATTTACTTACAGTGCGTAAAATGCAAGGTTTGTAGTATACGCCAAAATCTAACAGTCTGAGTTTTTACGCCAGACTGTAAAATATGGAGTTTTATGCTGGAATTTACTTTCAGTGCGTAAAACGCAAGGTTTGCAGTATACGCCAAAACCTAACAGTCTGAGTTTTTACGCCAGATTGTATAATATGGAGTTTTATGCTGACACATTAAAATGTGGGCGTATTTACGCATACACGTATAACGTGTGCAAAGGGTTTTTGTTTCCCTCGAAGTTTTACCAGTGATGCCCAGTGCACAGCTAGACGGCGGAGCACTTCATTCAGAATGAGGCTCGCTTGGCCTAGTAGGAGTCGCTCGTGCTTGAGCAGAGGAGTAGATGATAAAGCGGCTTTCTTTCCTTTAGCGGTGGAGGTCTGTTTTGGTGCCATGGCAAATTTGAGGTTTTTTCAGAAAGAGATGAAGAGTTGTTCTCTCTCATGACCTAGGTCTATTTATAGAGTTCAAATGACTCTCCGAATCCTTAACCAAATCCGATTCTTATCATAGTTGGTTATGATTTAGGACCACGTCAGCCGATCATTTAAAAAGGAAGACAGATAGTCATGCTGCGTAAAGGATCCATCAGAAGCTACGGATCTATGATTTTACGCACAAGGCTACAGATCTACGATTTTGCGCTCAGAAGCTATAGATCTATGATTTTACGCTCAGAGGATACAGATCTACGATTTTATGCTCAGAGGCTACAGATCTACGATTTTACGCACAGATGCTACAAATCTACGATTTTACGCTCAGAAGCTACGGATCCATGATTTTACGCTCAAATGCTACATATCTATGATTTTACGCACATCTTAAATTATGCAGGATAGATTAGCTAGCAGAATACGCGTATATCTTGATAATTTGGGTTTTACACTTGAAAAAGCCAGTTACAAGAATTTACGCAGGAAATGCTCTTCTTATCAGCGTTTTCTCTTCTTTTTCATTCGAGAAGACTTCATCAGATGAAAGGGCTAAGGAGTTCCCTGAAAGTGTCTGTCTTCACTGGAAGAGGACTTTTCTTCCTTGGCCATTGATAGTTTATTCGAAGTTTAGCCAGAATCTAGTTCAGGGATGGCCTGTTTGGCGGACATTTCTTGCCCTGTCTCGAGAATATTTCGAGAAGCCATTTTCGATAATGATGCTCTGAACAGATGTTCTTCACATTTATAAAGGAGAAATAACGGTTCAGAATTCTATGTGACTCCTCGTCAAAAACAGCATGATAATTAGATTTTCAAGACAATTTAATGCTAAAGAGTTTTTACGCATCTTGCTTTATGCGTAAAAGTTGGGACGTGACTAGACGCGTATTTATCAGAGTCTGCGTAAAAAGTTGCTCAAGCGTGTTGAAGCTGCGCATTACCAGACTTTCTCAGAGCAACATGGCAAATCAATAGTGCGTAAAAGAAGACAATTTTATTAATCATGATTACATATGATAAAAATCCATCTTTTACAAAGGATTTTTCATTAATATTCAAGATCATGATTATATATGATGGAAATCCATTTTTTTTACAAAGGATTTTTTTATTAATATTCAAGATCACGATTACATATGACGGGAATCTACTACGCTAGGTTCTCGTCTGATGGAGATCTTTATTTCTTCTTCTACAATACTTCATCAGCTCCTATATGCCGGGTGCCAAAAAAATGGTGAATTAAGGGAGGATACAAACTGGGCCTATTTAAATTACTCAAGCCCACCTCACATACGTCATCGGCGGCCATGCTTAGAATTGTGATTGGGCTTCAGACCCAACACAATACTGGAAGACACGGCCAAGCTGCCCATCAGAGTCCAGCTTCATAATAGGGGAAAATACAGCTATCAAGCTGTGTGGTCTAATGCAACCCTTCCTCTCTCTTTGACGAATCGCCATATAAAATTGCTGATTATCTCGAGCAAAGGAAGCTATAATATCCTTCCATGGTCCATCGTTGCAGAGAATATTTGCTCGAAGATGTCTCTTTGTACGGCTCCTTACATGCTGAAAGAGCATAATCTTCTTCTTTCTCAGTTCAGCCCAATGAATCTCAGCAGCCATCTTTGTTGTGAAGGAAGTATGGAAAAACAAGTTCACTTGCTTTCCCTTATATAGGCAGAAGTGAACATAAAAATCCCAACAACTTCTTAAATATAGTAAAAAAATCAGCCTCGAAGAACGAGTCAAATTTGACCATTTTATGCTTCATTCAAAGTATTTCAAATTACGAGGAATTTGAAAACTTTGAAGGAGGTCTTGTAGAAGCATAAAATACGCTGGGGAATTGTACGCGTATTGTACAGTCAAAACCCCTAACATACATGAAGTCCGCATAAAACAGAGTTTCAAGGCTGTGTGGCATAAAATATGGCTTCAGAGCTATACGCGTAAAACAGAGCTTCAAGGCTGTTTGGCGTAAAGTAGAGCTTCAGAACTGTATGCGTAAAACAGGACTTCATAGCTGTCTGGCGTAAAGTAGAGCGTCAAAGCTGTCCGCGTAAAACAGGGATTCAGAGCTGTAAGCGTAAAACAGGGCTTCGGAGCTGTCTGGCGTAAAGTAGAGCTTCAGAACTGTCCGCGTAAAACAGAGTTTTAAATCTGTTTGGCATAAAGTAGAGCTTCAAAGCTGCCCGCGTAAAGCAGTGCTTCAAGGCTGTTTTGGCGTAAAAGGTTGCTATACCTTCCTGCGTAAAGTTTAAAATACGTTTGTTTTTAATGTAGCGTAAAGTTGTATGAGAAACTCTTCGTATTCCTCAGATAAATTTATCAGACAAATCAGTAAACCTGGCACCTGACAAAAGTACTGCACGATGATCGAGAGGACGGTTGTGATGATAATTTTGCACAGAGACCCAGGTTATCGTTTAGTGACATATTCTTGATACAAGTCATTTTTACGCATACGATGCCTATTCTACATGGGCAGAAATGAGTTTTACGCTCAAGATAAAGACAAAATCAGATGCCACGTCAAAAGCTGTTTCCTACACAGAGCTCAAGGCATATCTCTGCATTTAATACACGAGATTGAGGCATATCTCTGCATTTAATGCACGAGATTTTATTCTATTCTTTAGATTTTGTCATGACTCAGAGAGCTAAAACTGTGACTAATACGCTCACATCACCATCCTTGCATTTTACGCCAATCAGGCTATTTTTAACTATAGGAGTACGCCGTATGCTATCTCCTCGAAATACGCCAACTCGGCTATATTTGCAAATGTACGTGATAAGGCTATTTAGCCCAGAATACGCTCAAGACCTCAGTCGTGATGGATAATTGACTGTAAAAGCTAAAACTGTGACTAATACGCTCACATCACCATCCTTGCATTTTACGCCAACCAGGCTATTTTCAACTATAGGAGTACGCCATATGCTATCTCCTAGAAATACGCCAACTCGGCTATATTTGCAAAGGTATGTGATAAGACTATTTAGCCCAGAATACGCTCAAGACCTCAGTCATGATGGATAATTAGCTATTTTACGCTGGTTATCTATTATTCATGAACCATCCAGTTTTATGCAGAGTTTGGCTTTTACGCCAACAAGACAGTTATTTGGTTTTTACGCCAACCATCTTTACGCGGGGGCAGTTACCTGCGTGGCTTGCATGCCATGATCTTCGAGAAGCAGTTATACGCGTTACCTCATAAAGGGACACGTGTCATACGCATATTCAGAAGACAATTGGAACGTGGGTAGCAGTTATCATAACCACAGCATAAAAGATGCAATCTTCTTCACAGTTTGGCCTTTTACACCAACAAGACAGTTACTTGGCTTTTTCGCCAATCTGGCAGTTATTTGATTGATCTCTATAAATAGAGACCCCTGGTCACAGGATAGAGGGGACAAAACAGAGGGGACAGAACGGAGGGGAGATCAGAGAGAAAAGAGAGCACAAACAGAGAGTTTTCGTTGACAACTTTGGCAACAGGAATTCGATCCTACTTGCAACTCTTGAAGCTTCTTCTACAGCACTTCTTCATCATCGTGTAGTCCAAGGAACAAAGTGATCGACCGCAGATCAGACTTCTATAGAAATACTTCCCAGAATCATTTTATTGTACTTAACATGCTCGTATAGGATTAATTGTACTCATTTTCTTGTTTGTAAGCAAAAGAAAAAAGGTTTCGTATAAACCTCCTCTTCTTTGTTTATCATCAAACACACACACACACACACACACACACATACATATATAAGAAACAAATAACTAATTAACTTATTTTGTAGGGCCATCGGCCCAAATCTCTATTCTCGTCACATCCGGTGGACCGCGCGGAGGATTGCTCTGATATGAAGACGGAGTTGGCTCGACCGCCATCTCTTCCTCTGTCTATGTAGTACCGTCAGCAGCCGGAACACTGGACGATGCAGGAAGACTAGATGGGATACTCTCGGGTCTGGAACTACTGGTCCCAGGAGTACTGTCACGTGTGGTCATCGCAGTCATAGTCTTAGGTACTACTAGTCGATAGTATGGAGTACTCGGAGACGAGGATTGGGAAGGAGTATCCTTGTCCTGAAGAGGACGTCTAGAGGATATAGCGCGGGGAATAGGATCTGCGTTGTCCAGACATATCTGAGAACAACATATAATGAAAAAACAAATATACAGAGATATTTAGATTACATGACAGAAAGAAATACACAGAAGTTGTGAACTAGTCCACACTAAAAGGCTAAATGATAAAAGTGTCACAATCACAAAACATATGTATGTATCACAGTTACAAACATAGGTATCACTTATTTAGGCCACAAATACACAGAGATATGTATGTATCACCATCACAAACATAAGAATCACACAACTAGGCCACAAAAAAAAGTCTAAATAAATTTTATTTAATTTTTAATCATCATATGAAAAGTTATTTTGTTTATCTTCCTCCTCCTTCTCCTTTTCCATCTTCACTTTTATCTACTTCGTCATCGTCTTCTGATACTTCTACCTCTTCTACCTTATAAAATATGTTATGAGTAACTTCCGTTGAGTCCACATATACAATATTTGCAACAAGAGGAAGGTCGTCTTCCTGATAAGCTATTTCGTCAACATCAAAGATATTTCTAGCTTTAGTCTTACAGACATTCATATATGGCTCCACATAAGGCTCTTATTCCGATGCTAAAGGCACAAGCTCTCTGTGTGAGGTCCATTGATAGTAATTTCGAGTGAAACCTCTTGAGTACAAATGATATGTCACATCCACTTCTGGATGATATTTTAAGTTACCATATTTCACACACGGACACTTAATTTTTGTGTCGTTCATGTACTCATGGAACGTCTTGGTGAACTACATGAAATTCTCTACTCCTTCTATGAATTTATTCCACACACATGTCATTAGGATGACGGTTATACATCCATGAATGATGACGCATGTAGTAATTCAGATCTATTTCTAGATACTTCTGCAAAGATGAATAGACCTCGTTCAAGTATATTATCCAAATGTTCATCAAAGTGAGTATTTAGGTCATATCGTTAGTATTCGAGTTATGATGCATGAGTATTCATATCGTGACTCATGAGTATCCTAAAATAAGTAAATAAATAAGTTTGATATTTATTTCCAAATCTAGTAGATATGTAGACATGGAAGACGTGGACACTCACTTACTCAATATACTCACTTGTATCTTGACCTAGTTAGAAACCTAATAAGAAATAGGTAAATGAGCCTAGAAGCCATGAGACCTTTGGCTCTACCTTATGCTCTGGTGCCGAAAACCATGAGACTGAAATATGAAAGAAAAGAGAAGACTTATGTCTCGTGGCTTCTGGTACTATAGCCAAAAGTAGAGAAAAAGATTTCAAACTCCAGTAAATGGACGTTTCATGGCTTTCGGTACTTTAGATTTCAAGTTGATAACTGGATTGGCCTATATGGCTAAACTAGTCAATACTAGATTTATCAAGTCATTCTAGGTCAATACCTTGCTATACTAGGTTTCTAAGTTATACTAGTTAATAAAGACTATATTATGTATCATATACTCAATATAGATTATATATAATAAATATCTTATAATATCTTAGCCTAATATCCATTAACTAGATTATATTAACACATCACAATAATATTTTAACCAATTATCCATTGTCACGACCCGCACCTGGAATTTGGGGGTACGAGTACGTGGGTAACGTCCAGCCTACGCCGCAACATCGGCGGTAGAACGCTGTTTAGGTCTCAATACTACTAAACATAACTCACAACCTGTCAATGATCTCAACTCCATAGGGAGGACATTGAATAATACATTGATCAACAATTCATAATATATGCTCAATCACAATAACATAAAAAATAAATGGCACGATGAGATAAAAAAATAAGGAGTACTGACATAAGTCAAACACAACTACACAAATACAACGATAAATCTAAAGTCTAGTTGTCCCACATAAAAGTCTCATCAAAAGTCTCAACATAAGTACAGAATATGCATAAAATATAACTATCTAAATAACTACAGGTAGTGTCTCCTCTAAGGGAATTAACTCCTCTAATTATCTCTGGTATATAGTCTCCTTCTACACCTGGTCTATAGTGTATAGGACATAAGTCCTCAAGATCCTCTGAAAAAATATATCCAGTCAGGATTGGAGCAAAGTACAAGCACTAACAACAGTTCCATGTATATTGACAAAAATATAATACAGTGTAAAGAAATACAAGATGGAGATAAATACTGAAAATAAGAAATACTGGTGAGTATGAAATACTGGAATAAGAAATACTGGAGAATATATCATCATCAATAGTACAACTAGTAATGAACAGAAATACAAGTGCATGCTAGAACAATGAACTGGAAATACATGAATAGAATATCTACCTAAGTGTGTAAAATTTCAGTCTATCATGTGATCAGCTTGGTACTGATCAGGCTTGCTACATATGATTAGCTATGATTCATGTAAGGTCAGGCTAACCATCCAGTTAGCAATAATGCGAGTAATAGTCAGGCTAATCATACATAACAGACTATGAGGCATGTAATGGTCAGGCTGCTCAAGAATCGGACTATTCATCTTGTCCGAGTTACTTGGGGTCATCACCCTTTGGAAGAGTCAACATAGGAGCGCGAGGATGATATCCGGTCTTGCTATCCGCACCTATTCGACTCGGAAGGCATATTCATTCTTATGCCTTCGTATCTCGTATCACGTGATTCAGTTATACATGCTATGTGACATTGTTTTTTCATATGCTTGAATCTAATTGCATGATCTTATAGTTAGCATAGTGCTTGTTCTGATCTCTCTAGTTAGCCTTGGGTTTAAATTCCGAGGACAGAATTTTTCTAAGGTGGGTAGAGATGTCACTCCCCGTTCCAGAAATACGTATTTTGGGATATATTTATTTCTTGCTTGTATTTATTTCTGCTTAGAGTATTTCTTGCTCACATGATCATTAGGTTGCATTCATGGAGACTAGACCCATTCTTTGGTTTAGCATGGTTTATATTTTAATTATAAGTTGGTTTATTCATAAATTTGAACCCATGGTCTAAACTTCAAATCCTAGATATTTAAGCTAGCTTGTTTCTCTCTCTTCTCTCGTTCTTTATTTTTTCTCTTTTATTCATTTCTAGGTAAGTACACCTTGCACCAAATGAAAAAATGCATTGATTTTCGATTCTTTCTTTTCCTTTCATTTTATTAGTCTATTATGTGCTTATGATGATTCTAAATATTTTTAGTACTTGGAGTTTTCGGTTTTGATGGGTGGATTTGTGTAGATCTACTTTTATAACTTAGGATTTCATGGGTTTCTTGAGTTTTTGGTAGTTTTGATCTACTACAACATAGTATTTTCAAAAATTAGTTTTTGGGATGGATGGAGCACTTCATTTTGAGCGTTTTGGCTTTTGGTTCACTCAATTCGGAGTTAAAACATAGTTTTTATGAAAAAAAATAAATTTTTGGTTTTGGAGATTTTGTCATGGCTGAACCTGTTGTTTGGAATGATAAAGATCTCATGCGGCCAGCACCATATGCGGTAGAGAGGGCTATGCGGCATGAAGATGCTATCCGTCCTGAACTCTTTGTCGTGTACCAACATGCGTCCATCTCTTTGATGACTGACTAATACACATGTGTTCTGAAAGGACTTCTTGTGTTTAGTCGCAGAACGAATAAGAAATTCGCTAAGTACAAAATACTCCATGCGGCATCGAATCCCATGCGACACCGAAACTTATGCGACAGGAAGGGTATGCGGCCACCATCCTTGGACGCATAACTCTGAAACCGTGGCACATCTTTTCATGGTTTTGTCTTTTCTTCCTGACATACTTTATGTCACAACACACTTTATGTCACATCACTGACACTTTAATTATTTTTCATTGCCTCATCACTTATCCCGAGAATTAGATCTAGTCCTGGATCTATGCAGCATGACTCTATGTGGCATGACTCCATGCGGCATGACTCCATGCGGCCTGATTTCTCATGTGGCCTTGATCCTCCTGCGCGTATGCAATCCTTTGTACACATTTTATTGGACTAGTTTTGGTTGAATGTTCCTTTGGACTTTATGAGTGGTATATATAACTTTGACGACCACAAAAGTATTAGACCCATCTATGCGTCATGACCCGACCATTTGTATCTGTGCGGATACACTTACTACGTGTTATGTGTTCCGACGTGCTAAGTGTTCCAACGCGATTATATTATATGTTTGTACTGCGGTGTACCTATGCGCTACGTGACATGTGATATGACTCAATCTCCAGCATGGACATAAGGGTTAGTCAATGATCAAGCGTGGCTAGGATCTATTGATTATTGCATCATGCTGGGGTTAATCCAAATTGAACTATCAAGTGACAAAGTGGATTCGTATCTAGCGTGGTCGTACTTTGGTACGTCATATAAGGGAAATACTATGTGACCACGTCATGAGATTCCAGTTAACATTAGGGTTAATTAGGCAACTAAACTTATAGAGTATTGGGAGGGAATATAATCTCGAGATCGTGCCTAACTAGCCATCTACAGTCATCTGAATTGGGGTGTGCAGGCTAGTCCCCAAGGATATTGTTTAAATACTCATTAATTGATGGCAATATCCGAATACTATATGATACTATGTGTTCTATGCGATCTTAACACGGTGGCCTTACGAGGGACCGGTGCATACTACTATGTGCTATGATGCGATTTATGGCTCGGCTAACCCTGCTAGTACCTGGTTCGATCTGAAGATTCCTATATGCATAATATCTCTGGGATAACCCAGACTCCATCTAGTAAGCCGTATATTGTATCTGCTGTCAAATAGTCTAGGGACATGGACTGTCATGGTGCGATGGTTTAATCCTTATCCTTGTTTGGTTGTAGGGTTAGATTGTTGTGTCACGATAGGCTAAGAACTGAAACTACGAGACATGATTATATATATATATATATATATATATATATATATATATATATATATATATATATATATATATATCTATTTTATATCCTGGTTTTATTTTTGCATTCGTTCTTCCTTTGCGGTAATTGTTATTTAGGGTCTAACCCCAATGGTTTTGCATGGCCAGGTTTAGAGCTAGCACCCGAGGATCAAGCGTACTTTTTTCTGAACAATGGCGTGCACCAGACGGATGGCCACTGAGGGAAACGAGTGGGTTTCTTCTTCCCTGCTCGTTATTTCACATTTTACTCATTTTGGGCCTTTATCCACCGGCACTTGTTAGCCGTAAATCTGGATATCTAGTTTCCTACATTATTGTAATTAATCAGACTGTAGCTGATCACGGTCATTTACTCTCATTACTCTGCCAGCCTTCTCATTTTTACATAGCTGGCTTCTTGAATGTTGTGGTAGGGCATTTTGGACGCCTTACTTCCTTGTCATATATGTTCTATGTTTACTGTTCTTATTTGACTGATTGAGATATTAGATGTTCTATGTGACCCTAAGTGACCTGCTTGTAGTGCACCCCCTTGTCTTGTTACAGCCATGACCGTCGTACGACGTTCTATACCTTGTACGAGGGAGCTGGCAATGTCCGTCTCCGTATTCCGGTACTGGGGCGTGACATAAAGCTCGTGTCTGTACGAAGTTGCAAGCCTTCGATCAAAACTTGTGTTTCACTTGATAGTGGATTTCAACTCCGAGCTAGAGTTCTCGGGACTGGACTAGTCCTCTCAGAGGGAAACTAGTATACATAATTGTTCTCTCTCTCTCTCTCTCTCTCTCTCTCTCTCTATTTACTTACTACCATTTTATATCTAGATTATTAGCTAACTGTGTTAATTTTTACTTGGGTGATTTTTATTCCGCTGCAATTATGCTATAAAACCCATGTAATCGCGATTACAGTACAACTTAAAACTTTCAAACCTAAAAATAAAATAAAATTTAGAAAATATTTTTTATTTTATCTTTAATTTAATTTAATTTAATTTAAATTTAAATTTTTTATTTTTTTAATATTTTTGTACTTTTTACATTTGTAATTTTTTTGAGTTGTAGATTGTTAATGAGTCTTAGACCTAAGTCGAAACCTATGCTACTTCTCCAAAAATTAACAATAGATTATGAACAGAACACAACTACTATTATTCTTTATACTTTATTAAAAAAAGCCAATGCCAAATTTAAAGAACTAACAAGTAATTATACGGAAAAAAAAATCTAGTCACAAGAGTTAAAGCCAAAAGTTGTAATTAAAGATTTGATAACTAAATTGGTCAATATTACAAAGTCACCCATAGGCTCACCAAAGGCAAAATTCACAATCACAAAGGAGGAGGAATAAGAAAACCTAAGCATATATGCATACACCATATTTTTATTTTTTATATTTTTTTACTTTTTACTTTTTACATTTTTTATTTTTTAGTTTTGTTTTTTAATTTTTAATTTTTAATTTTAATTTTATATTTTATATTTATATTTATTTTTATATTTATTTTTATATTTATATTTATATTTATTTTTAGTTTTTTAGTTTTATTCCTTTTTATTTTTGTTTATATTTTTAAAAATTTTAAAGTTTTTATTTTATTTTATATTCTATTCTATTCATTTTTTTTTTTTAAATTTAGCATTGGTTCTGCTTTGTGAATTTTAGTTTGTTCATGGCTTGGCGTCCTGATGATGGAATGCCTTGGTTGTTCTAAATCATAGTCTATGAATTATGAACTTACAAGAAATATTCTCACACGTAACTCTAAATCCGTCCTACTTCTAACACTGAAGAACTTAGATTAATATTTCAAGAAGCTCGGGTGTCTCTATCATTCAATAGAGCAAATCATTAACATTATCCGTCGGCTAGGGATTTCTCTCTTCTATACGATTTCTGCGATTTGTGGATTGTTAACGAGTTTGAGACGTGAATCAAAACGTAAGCTATCATCCGAAAAGTAGTAATAAAAGATTTAATGCTCAGTATTACAAAGCCAGCCACCAATAGGCCTGATCATGAAGATCAAGAGAATTAGTTTGACAATGAGAAGGGAGAAGAAAACCAAATTAGCATATATAAATATATGCATCTACATCATATGAAGAATTTACAAATCAGAAATCAGGATAGTGTCTTCTGCATCATTGTTAACAAAAGCAAACCAGTACTCCTCCTCCTCCTCCTCCTCCTGGTTGTCTTTGTTTTTTGATCCTTTTGACACCTGGAAGAGCCCAGATGGTCATCATCTGCTTCTCCTTCAACTGAGTGTTGTGGAGAAACTCGGTCCAGCCATTGCCCATGAACCGGAAATAGCCGTTGCTGGTGATGTACTTGAAATCCATCTTGTACTTCCTGCCGAGTCTATCGAGGACGTTGACGGTCAGGGATGCGGCATTATTGGTAGCACGGACTGCTGCAGCCATTTTGAGCAGCAGTTCGGACTTGTTGACGTCGTTGTCGGTCAGCTGGTACGGGTGCTGGGTCTTGTCGGCGTCGCTTTTCGTGACGGCCTTCCATAGACACAGCAGGGGAGACGCAACCCCATACGGACTGACGCCTCCAGCCAACCTTCTCCTGCTGCCTCCTCCCCCCAGGAACCCTCCGGTATGGGCGGCAGTAGTACTTCTTCCTCATCCTCATGGCTTCTTCTTCATCATCTTCATCTTCCTTCTTCCTTTTTGTGGCCGCCATCATTGTTTCTATATTCCTCTGATTGATTGTTTAGTATAATGGAAACTTGCGGGAGGAGATGGTGTATATAATGAGAGAGAGAAACAGAGATTTATTGACATCTTTAGTTTCCTAGAACTCTCTCTGATTAGGAAAAGGAAAGGCGGCAAAATATTAACGTGGTCAACTGGCTCGGTTTCCAAGAAATTTAGTCATTATTTAATATTAAACTGATGACAAACGTTGGTGCAATTGCTTATTTAGCTGTCAAAGCTAACGGTTGGAAACCCACAAATTCTTTTTACTTAATGAATCTACAGTTTTTTTATTCTTTCCATCATCCACCGTGTTTTGTAAATAGAGAATAATAAAACACACAAACATTAAGATCGTAGTATCTCCATCGTACTTTTTTTTTAATCTCAAACACACAAACATTAATGATCAGGAGAAACTGATTATTATGGCTTAGTTTATCTAGTTTGAGGATGGACATTTTTACAACAACAAAAAAAAAAAAATTTGGTACCAAGTGATTTGTAATTGTCTATCAGAATTACCAAATGAATAATACGTTTTAGGAGTCAGCGTCATCCAATAAAATGGTTCTCTCTTTGCAATTGTGACTGGATGACGTCCACGAAGAAAAGTAATACAATCCAAATAAGCCCTATATATACCTTCTCGTAAAATAAATCGGGCCAAGAAAATTTCTATATCCAGTCTGTTTCTTAATTGGGCTTATTTAGTCAGCTTGTGGCCCATGAGGTCGATCAACTACAGCCCAATGTTTTTCTCCAAGAGGTTCCTATCAATTTAAGAGAAGTTGGAAGGACCTATACCTAATTTATTTTGGTCTAAATTACTCTATTGGCACATAAAGTATAGCACTAGAGCATTTTTGGCACATTTACTTTTGAATGCTCAATTTTGGTACCCCAACTTCATAAATTGCTCATGTCAAGCACCTTCCATCAATTTTGAATATTTACCTCTAGTCAAACTACTACCAGAATAAGGCAAATTAGCGACGTCGGAAAGAGTCGCCAAATGGCTAAATTACGTCGATAATACTAAGTAGTGAGGTATTTAGCGAAGTTTTGATTTAGTCGCCAAAAAGCTAGTCGCTGATCAAAACGATGTCGGAAAACGTCGATGTCGTGACGTAATTTAGCGACGTTAGAAAGTCGCAACAATGGCGACTCTTAGCATTGCAGGTCGCCAATTTTGTGATGTTTATTTTAGTCGGTAATTGTCGCTAAATTTAGCGACAACTTGCGACATAATCAGCGACGAAAAGCTGACATGGCTAAAATTGCCATGTCAGCAATATTTAGCGACGTTTAGTGACTATTAGCTACGTAAAATAAATTATTTGACAGTTTAGCGACGTCATTAGCGACTCCTATGGACGTCCCTGGACGTCTCTAAACGTCGGTGAGAGTCGCTAAAATTAAAAAATAAAAAATAAAAATAAATGAATGCATGCAATATCACAGTATAACATGTCTGCAGTATGATCACATTTCAAATAAATAGACAGACCCGGAATAACCCTCCGTTAAATTTCTTAGGTTTGCCGACCCCTTCGATGTAACACTCAACACCGGTACAATCACACAACAACAATGATGAAATAAATCAATAAAAAGCTCTAAGGCCCGAATGTAGTCACACAATATCCAGTCACACAATAAAAATTTACAAATAAGTCACACAATAAAAGTGTACAAATAATAAGTACAAACTCCCATGAATGGGCTAATACACACATGTCAAAAAAAACTACAACTGATCAGGAGGAGGAGCCGCGTCGAATCGGAGATAATAGCGCGTCAAATGCTCCTGTGTAAGCTCCATGGAACCCGATGCAAGAGTCGATGTAGATGACGATGCAGGAGGACGTCGTTGATCTAACTCTGTCAGTCGAGCGTCGCAAGTATCCATGACAGATAATAACCTTCTAGTACTATGCTCCACTCGTTCGCCCATCTGAAGGTGTGATGCCTGCATCCTCAATATTGAAGCGCCCACGGTCTCCACTCACTCGCTCATCTCAATATGTGACGCCTGCATCCTCGATAGTATGGCGCCCACGGTAAACTACGACTCCTGCAGCGATGTCATGTTGCACTCTATTAACGTGGCCAGATCCCTCAACTCCATAATGCTACGTTCCAGCGATTCAAAACGTGCTATGAGCATCACATCGTCCGTCTACTGCAGCGGCTGCACCATAATCCTCTGCATCAACTCGTCAAGCAGAGATGAGATCTGAAGGTCAACTCTCTCCTAGGCTCACTGCGACTCATGGGTGGGTTGTGTAAGCCCCCTAATTTTTTAGGATTTTGAAAATAAATTTTCGTAATTTTTTTGGAAATCTTTCGGGATTTTTCGCTAATTAAAATCTAGGTATTTTGGACTTAAATAAAATTAAATATTTTTAATCAATATTAAAATATTATAAAAATAATATTTTTGGGTGTAAAATAAAATATCGGACATAGGGTAATTTTTCGAGAATTTATTGGACCCCAGAAATATTTTTAAAACCCTAAAAACCCTGTTTTATTTAAACCAAGACTGAACCGGTTTGAACTGGGCTCAAACCGGGCTGAACCGGGCTGAACCCGGTCCAACCAAACCGGACCGCCCCTGGATCCTAATGGGTCGGATCCTACCTACCCAGCCCGATCCGACCCGACCCGACCCGACCCGCTCTCCTCTCTCTCCCACGAACCCTAGCCGCCCGCGTCGTCCGGCCCCGCTGTAAGCCCCTGATTTTTTTTAAAAATATTAAAATTAGGATTTTTCACAATTTTCTGGAATTTTCTGGGAATTTTCTGTAATTAAAATCAGGGTTTTTGAATTATTACATGATTTTTAATTGATAATAAACAACATTAAAATATTATGAAAATAATATTTTTGGGTGTAAAATGAAAAAACTGGACTTAGGGTAATTTTTTTGGAATTTATTGGACCCCGGACCTAATTTTAAAACACCTAAACTATTTATTTGTTTAATTAACTAATTAATTATTAATTCTTATTATTATTATTAATATTATTTGGTTTCCGGCCCAGCCCGGCCCACTGGGCCTGACCGCGGCCCGCCAAACCGACCCAGCCCGCGCTGCCATCCGGGTCGGGTCGGGTCGAACAAACCGACCCGCCGCCCGCTGCTGACCCGGTCCCCCACGACCCTCGTCCCCGACTCGGCTGCCGCGTTTTCAGCCGCCTCCGCCGCCTGCGCCGCCCCGTCCGGCCACGCAGCCACCACGACCCCCCCCTCTCCTCCGCCTAGCCCGCCCCCCCCCCTTTCCTCAGCTCCGCCTATAAATTCTTCCCCTCCGTTCGGCTCTCCGGCCACTCCCTCACCCACTTCGCCGCCGTGCCGCCAGCTCCGCCCGTGCCATCTCGCGCCACTCGCCGCTCCTCCGTCAGCCCGCCGAGACCCGCAGCCCTCCTCCTCTCCTCCAGCTCTGTCCCCCCCTTCGCCGGCCGCCGAGACCCGCAGTCTCCTCCTCCTTCTCCCCTCTCCTTCCTCCTCCGCGACGGCGCCACCGACGACCTAGCCGCCTCAGCCTGCCCGAGCCCCGCCGCCTCCGACCGCGCCTTGGCCGAGCCGCCTCCACCCTCCTCCGGCGATCACCGGTGCACAGAGCTCCAAAACCCTAGTTCTGTGCGTGTCGGACACTGTGTCAGTTGGACACAGGACACGACTCGAGATACGAGGGCACGAAGATCTCGGTTTTTCAGGCCCTGTTCAGGTATCCGTAGTTTCTTTCTCGTAGCTCGGATTTCAATTCCGTAAATTGCGTTGTGAAGCCTGTGTGACCCTCTCGGTGTCCGGACAAACTGTTCGGGGCCCCGCGTCCTGTGGTGATCGCACACCGCGATCCAAAAACAGGAAAACACCAGACCCTGATTCACCCCGGAACTGAGTACGCCCCGCCAAACGGGACGACTTGGTCGCGTGCGGTCTTCACAGATACGTGCGCAGCATCGATACGGACGTGTGAGATTTCACGGAAGCTGATTCGGGTGTGCGTGCACACCGGAATCAATGCGTATCCGCGGACATCGCTCCGTATCCGCCTTTTCGGCAATTCACCCTAATTTCGTGTACACTCGTCGGATCGAGACGAAACTTGCGCCATCGGACTCGTAGCGATACGCTGGTCCTGTGGGTCAAGTTTGGTTCGATTCTGAGAACGTTGACGAAATCGCGTGTCGTGGGCCCCACAGGCCCCGCTCGACGGGCGATTTTGTGTTCGGCTCATCGGAATCCAAATCTGGAAGTTCCGTTGGGTTCGTATCAGCGTTCCTGACCTGTTGACACTAAGTTTGGTGAATTTGGAGACTTTTGACCCGGACACGTTTTTCGGTGCAAAGCGGGCCCAACGGCGGACCCCGTTTTGACCCGAAACTGCCGTTTTTGCCCTTGTCTCCAAATTGGACCCAAGGACAGACGTTTCTAGCTATTTGACATCTTCTGAGCATAATGGTAATGTCTATTTCAGCTTTTGGACTCATCTGTGGAAACTTCCCCTAGAACATTAAACAGATCCAAACATCAGGCAAGTACCTGCACTTCAAGTTTAACCTTTATATTGTGATAAATAGATTCCCTGCTTTATATAGTACCATTGATGATTATATGTAGAGTTGAAACACTGGATTTCATGTCTTGAATAATATATTTCATGTCTTCCTTTTCGTGTCGGGCGGGAGAATACTAGGAGGCATGTAGTTTACCCTTCCCCCCTGTATTCACTGTGTACCAGCTGTTAGTACGCGATTGTACCATCAGCCTTGTACTTGATTATTCCCGTATTCACTGTGTACTAGTCGTCTATGACGGCCCTATTAGCCTTATAAACCCCTACATGCCAACTACGTATTCTAAAACAAGTACCAGTTCACACAGCTAGTCTCTAGTCTTGTTACATTTCTTGCTGACTGTGGTAGTTACATTTTCTGTCTCATTTATTCCCTGCTTTCTCATATTCTTGTTTATAGCATTTAGACTCTGAAAGATTAATGTTTCCTTTATGCTATTTTCTTAATATGATACTCAGTTTAATTGTCACAAATATTTAGTTTAAATCTTGTTGTGCATTGTGTACTTTGCTCCTTTCCTGACTGGATCCGTTGTTTAGGCGATGATGAGAACCTTGCCCCTACCTATTATGGACCCTATGAGCCAGCAGGTGGTACAGTTGCAGAGCCGGTTCCCACCCAGGAAACTACTCCTGCAGAGTAGTTAGCATTAGTTGTTATTTCCTTTCATCTTAGTAATCGGGTTTGTCCCCGATATAAATCTTTGGTTCTGTAATAAACTCTGGATCTGATTTTCATATTCTGGTTATAAAATCTTAGCATTCCTTTCCTGCTATTTTCTTGCCTATTTAATTGTTGTGAATGAGCTAGATTTATTGCTTGTGGTCATGCCCTAGACAGCGTACTACCGCCGATTCTGCGGCGTAGGCTGGACGTGCCCACGCACTCGTGCCCGAATATCCGGGTGCGGGTCGTGACACGTTTTTATGGTGGCCCATGCAGGTCAAACGACTAAATTGTTCGGTTTCAACTTAGGGACCGAACAGGCCTGCAACAAGATTGAGGATTTTAGGATAAAGCTCATTCACAGTATAGGGTCATTATTTCAATTCTTGATATCATTTCTGCTCAATTATCCTATCGCCTTTGATTTCCAAGTATCCTATTCTGATCTTCCTATCCCTTAATCTTTCAGAATGGTCCAGACCAGGAACACAGTAGGAGGCACATCAGAACCAGCTGAGCAGAACGTGCCCGAGACTCTTGCACTTCCGCCGCCTCCATCTGTTCCGGCAGTTACTCTAGATGGGGCACAACTAATTGGAGTGTTCCAGGGATTGGTGGAATCCCAGAAGGAACAGACTGCACTTCTGCGGACCAGCCTCTCAGAAGCTATTAAGTCCCAGGAGTCGCCACTCAAGAGGCCAGGAAGTGCCAAAGACTTCAAGAATCTTAGGCCTCTGGAATTCTACGGAACTGAGGGCATTCTCTACGCTGATGAGTGGATAGAGAATGTCGAGAGACTCCTGAAGACTGCTCGGGTTCCCGATGATCTCAAAGTGGAGTCCGCCAGCTTGCAACTGTTCGACATAGCGCGGACCTGGTTTAGAGACGAACCTCAACTATCTGCTCCTGACCTCACCTGGGAGGACTTCAAGAGACTGTTCAAGGAGAAATTTTATCCCGAAGTGGCTCGGGAAGCTCTCGAAAGCCAATTCGAGAGACTGGAACAAGGAAACATGTCTGTTGATGAATATACTGCTGAATTTAGCAGGTTAAGCCACTTTGCGGAGTACATGGTTCGTACCCCGGAGGACCGAGCCCGTAGATTCAAGAAGGGGCTGTCTCCGGATATTCGCCTTGCTGTCACCACCAGCCGAGCTCGCACCTATGAGGAAATTTTGAACGTGGCACAAGGCGTTGAGAGAGACATGGGGCATAAGCTAAAGCGAGAAAGAGATACCGGAAATACGGGACCCAACAAACGCCTTTTTCAACAACAACAACAGCAGAGGTCCCCGCAGCAAGCCCAGCGTCCTCTCCCTCGAGCTCCAGCACCCCAACACCAAGCTCAAGGACAGAACCAACGAGTTCCCACTTGTGGCTTTTGTAAAAAACAAGGTCACACCTGGCAAGTTTGTAGGAAGAGACTAGGTACCTGTCTGTACTGTGGATCAACAGAACATCGCGTGAGGGACTGTGCCGCTGCTCCAGGACGCGGACAAGCTTACGTGATGACCGTGGAGAACGCGCAAACTCTGGAAGCAGCTAATGCGCGTAAGTGATTCGTAGATATCTCTTCTAGTATTGTTTTTGTGCCTATTGGTTCGTGACCTCAGCCCCAACCTAGTAATTTTGAACTTGCTAAATAACCTAGTATGCTTTTAAAATTTGATAACTGTTTTAGAGACTTTTTGCTATTGTGCTTTTGTGTTAATTTGTGACTTCAATAATTTGCACCTCCTTTCATCATTATCTAGCGCACTTAAATTTTGCTGAACTTGATATATGCTGCTATTTATAGCCTAGTTTTGCAAGCTTACCCTTTATCGGGCTTGTTCATGACACATGTATTATTGAGGCCTGATCAACCCCACTAATACAAGTGTCTACTCAGAATCAGTGTACTACGGTCTGATCAACCTTAGTGCATTTTGATTCGCACTTCGCACGACTACCTTACGTGGATTGAGAGATATAGTGACTAGTATACTTGCCCTTAAATGTGTCCGAGCATATCGTATCAGTTACATAATTACACTGATATGAGCATGCGGAGAAATGATTACCAGAATAGAATCTCAATCCATAACCGCCTGACAATCCCCATTAGAAATCTTTAAACACCTTGATCCCTATACCTCTGTTCTACCACCACGCCCTTAAACTCTTTATTATTAACCCTCGTCTTCCCTTATTTCGGAAAGACAAAATCCTGTGTTTGATATAAGTTGAATTGCAGTGCTAGACATACCCCTCAGACCGGTCAAATTGATGATAACCCTTTATGACTAGGCAATATCCTAGGTGATGTGTTTGTGTTGCAGACTAAAAGATTCAATACCATGATTCATTAAGTTGGACCTAGCTTTACTAGTTGTACAGCCCTAGAGGATATATGGGTAAAATTATAAGTTGGGTAGCGACCGTAATGTTCACCTGAGAGAAAACCGATGAACTGTGACCAAGTGAGTTGGACAGAGAGAACCCTGCAATAATTTAAATTTCGAGGACGAAATTTTATAAGTTGGGTAGATTGTAAGCCCCTGATTTTTTTCAAAAATATTAAAATTAGGATTTTTCACAATTTTCTGGAATTTTCTGGGAATTTTCTGTAATTAAAATCAGGGTTTTTGAATTATTACATGATTTTTAATTGATAATAAACAACATTAAAATATTATGAAAATAATATTTTTGGGTGTAAAATGAAAAAACTGGACTTAGGGTAATTTTTCTGGAATTTATTGGACCCCGGACCTAATTTTAAAACACCTAAACTATTTATTTGTTTAATTAACTAATTAATTATTAATTATTATTATTATTATTAATATTATTTGGTTTCCGGCCCAGCCCGGCCCACTGGGCCTGACCGCGGCCCGCCAAACCGACCCAGCCCGCGCTGCCATCCGGGTCGGGTCGGGTCGAACAAACCGACCCGCCGCCCGCTGCTGACCCGGTCCCCCACGACCCTCGTCCCCGACTCGGCTGCCGCGTTTTCAGCCGCCTCCGCCGCCTGCGCCGCCCCGCCCGGCCACGCAGCCACCACGACCCCCCCCCTCTCCTCCGCCTAGCCCGGCCCCCCCCCCTTTCCTCAGCTCCGCCTATAAATTCTTCCCCTCCGTTCGGCTCTCCGGCCACTCCCTCACCCACTTCGCCGCCGTGCCGCCAGCTCCGCCCGTGCCATCTCGCGCCACTCGCCGCTCCTCCGTCAGCCCGCCGAGACCCGCAGCCCTCCTCCTCTCCTCCAGCTCCGTCCCCCCCTTCGCCGGCCGCCGAGACCCGCAGTCTCCTCCTCCTTCTCCCCTCTCCTTCCTCCTCCGCGACGGCGCCACCGACGACCTAGCCGCCTCAGCCTGCCCGAGCCCCGCCGCCTCCGACCGCGCCTTGGCCGAGCCGCCTCCACCCTCCTCCGGCGATCACCGGTGCACAGAGCTCCAAAACCCTAGTTCTGTGCGTGTCGGACACTGTGTCAGTTGGACACAGGACACGACTCGAGATACGAGGGCACGAAGATCTCGGTTTTTCAGGCCCTGTTCAGGTATCCGTAGTTTCTTTCTCGTAGCTCGGATTTCAATTCCGTAAATTGCGTTGTGAAGCCTGTGTGACCCTCTCGGTGTCCGGACAAACTGTTCGGGGCCCCGCGTCCTGTGGTGATCGCACACCGCGATCCAAAAACAGGAAAACACCAGACCCTGATTCACCCCGGAACTGAGTACGCCCCGCCAAACGGGACGACTTGGTCGCGTGCGGTCTTCACAGATACGTGCGCAGCATCGATACGGACGTGTGAGATTTCACGGAAGCTGATTCGGGTGTGCGTGC
The DNA here is from genome assembly GCA_036927795.1 of Iris macrosiphon. Taxonomy (NCBI): domain Eukaryota; kingdom Viridiplantae; phylum Streptophyta; class Magnoliopsida; order Asparagales; family Iridaceae; genus Iris; species Iris macrosiphon. The sequence continues at coordinate 65,516,541 of JAYESA010000017.1, read as the reverse complement.
ACACCGGAATCAATGCGTATCCGCGAACATCGCTCCGTATCCGCCTTTTCGGCAATTTACCCTAATTTCGTGTACACTCGTCGGATCGAGACGAAACTTGCGCCATCGGACTCGTAGCGATACGCTGGTCCTGTGGGTCAAGTTTGGTTCGATTCTGAGAACGTTGATGAAATCGCGTGTCGTGGGCCCCACAGGCCCCGCTCGACGGGCGATTTTGTGTTCGGCTCATCGGAATCCAAATCTGGAAGTTCCGTTGGGTTCGTATCAGCGTTCCTGACCTGTTGACACTAAGTTTGGTGAATTTGGAGACTTTTGACCCGGACACGTTTTTCGGTGCAAAGCGGGCCCAACGGCGGACCCCGTTTTGACCCGAAACTGCCGTTTTTGCCCTTGTCTCCAAATTGGACCCAAGGACAGGCGTTTCTAGCTATTTGACATCTTCTGAGCATAATGGTAATGTCTATTTCAGCTTTTGGACTCATCTGTGGAAACTTCCCCTAGAACATTAAACAGATCCAAACATCAGGCAAGTACCTGCACTTCAAGTTTAACCTTTATATTGTGATAAATAGATTCCCTGCTTTATATAGTACCATTGATGATTATATGTAGAGTTGAAACACTGGATTTCATGTCTTGAATAATATATTTTATGTCTTCCTTTTCGTGTCGGGCGGGAGAATACTAGGAGGCATGTAGTTTACCCTTCCCCCCTGTATTCACTGTGTACCAGCTGTTAGTACGCGATTGTACCATCAGCCTTGTACTTGATTATTCCTGTATTCACTGTGTACTAGTCGTCTATGACGGCCCTATTAGCCTTATAAACCCCTACATGCCAACTACGTATTCTAAAACAAGTACCAGTTCACACAGCTAGTCTCTAGTCTTGTTACATTTCTTGCTGACTGTGGTAGTTACATTTTCTGTCTCATTTATTCCCTGCTTTCTCATATTCTTGTTTATAGCATTTAGACTCTGAAAGATTAATGTTTCCTTTATGCTATTTTCTTAATATGATACTCAGTTTAATTGTCACAAATATTTAGTTTAAATCTTGTTGTGCATTGTGTACTTTGCTCCTTTCCTGACTGGATCCGTTGTTTAGGCGATGATGAGAACCTTGCCCCTACCTATTATGGACCCTATGAGCCAGCAGGTGGTACAGTTGCAGAGCCGGTTCCCACCCAGGAAACTACTCCTGCAGAGTAGTTAGCATTAGTTGTTATTTCCTTTCATCTTAGTAATCGGGTTTGTCCCCGATATAAATCTTTGGTTCTGTAATAAACTCTGGATCTGATTTTCATATTCTGGTTATAAAATCTTAGCATTCCTTTCCTGCTATTTTCTTGCCTATTTAATTGTTGTGAATGAGCTAGATTTATTGCTTGTGGTCATGCCCTAGACAGCGTACTACCGCCGATTCTGCGGCGTAGGCTGGACGTGCCCACGCACTCGTGCCCGAATATCCGGGTGCGGGTCGTGACACCCGCCCCGCCTCAGCCGCCACGATCCCCCTCGGCCCGCATCCCGCGGCCCAAGACCCCTTCCGCTCCGTCTCTTTCGGCCATGCCCCGGCCCCGTCTCTCTTCTCCCCACCCTACTTAAACCCTCGACCACCGTGAGCTTCCGACACCGCCCTTCCCCCTGTCGATCTCCTCCGCCTCCAGCCACCACGGACCACTACCGTCACTGCCTCGCTGCCAACCCTCTCCCCTCGACGATGACCCTACTCCGCCGCCCTCTTCTTCTCCTTCCTCCTTCGTCTCCAGCAGCAGCCGCAGCAGCAGCAGACGCCTCCGCGAGCCCCGGCGCCGCCTCCCCTCGCTCCGCCGCCTCCGGCAGCGCCACCCCGCGACCGCCTCCGACTCCCTCCAGCCGCCGCAACCCCGACGAGCCCTAAACTCGGACACAGCACTGTGTCGTATTGTCTCGTGTCGCCTCGCAGACACGAGAAATTCGATTTCTGCAGAGCCCTGTTCAGGTACCCTTTTCTCTCTCCTCGTTGTCCCGTGTTTCGTTCCGTCTATTGTGAAGCGAACCCTGTTTGACCCTCTCGATGCCCGTGCAACCCGCTCGGTGTGTCGCGTCCTGTGGCGATCGCGAGCCGCGATCCAAAAACAGGAAAATAAATACCCAATTTTCCTCCGAAACTGAGTGCGCCCCGCCAAACGGGACAACTTGGTCGCGTGCGGTCTTCACCGAAAGGTACGCGTCGTTGATACGGACATGTGGGATTTCGCAGAAATTGATTTGGATGTGCGTGCACACCAGAATCAATGCGTATCCGTCGACAACGTCCCGTATCGGCCTCGTTCTGGAACTCGTTGTATCTTCGTGTACACATGTCAGATAGAAATGAAACTTGTGCCATCGGACTCGTAGCAATACGCTGGTCCTGTCACCCAAATTTAGTTCGATTCTGAAAACGTTGACAAAATCGCGTATCGTAGGCCCCACGGCACCACTTAAACGGGCGATTTTGTGATCGGCTCATCAGAATCTAATTCGGGAAGTTCCGTTGGGTTCGTATCATAGTTCTGGACCTGTTGACACTAAGTTTGACAAATTTGGAGAACTTTATCCTTGACACATTTTTTGGTGCGAAGCGGGCCACATGTGGACCCTACTTTGACCTGAAATTGTCACTTTTGCCCCTGTATCCAAATTGGACTCAAGGACAGGCGATTCTGGCTATTTGATATCTTCTGAGCATGATGGTAATAGTTGTTTCAGCATCCGAAGACGTTCCTGGAGATTTCACGGGTACCAGAATAACAGTTGGAAACCACACACCAGGCAAGTGTACCTTGCCAACTCGCAGCGATTCTTGTTATAATATTTGCTTGAGTTCTTTGTACATATGTATATAATCTTGATATAAATGTTCAACCTAGGACCGTGTGACATTGCTTAGCGTCTGAATAACATTCGGGTGTCGATGCCATACGCGGCGTCGGGTAACGTCACTAGAGATGGATATCGAGACACTTTATATATCTTCATGCTTGCATAATCAAGAACGTCATACCTCAGGACACCTAACACTATTCATGTGACAGGATCTTTCTGAGATATTCATAGTGATCTTGTAGAGGATACAGGTTTATGACATATACTTTATTCATGCCTAGATCTAATTATGACTTGTTGCATTAGATATGATCGTGCGTGACATGGACATGAGACATCGGGAATATGAGACGTGTGATTACATTGGGTGTGGAGAGACTTACCATACGAAAGGCTAATTATATTATATGTATATAGTTATCTGGAGGTGCCTTAGACTCTGACACAGAGCTTTGGCACATGTACTGGCCCTTCGAGAGAATGCTGCTATGGGTTTCCCCGACACAGAGCCTATAGTAGTCTCAGCCTGAGTATGATTAATGCTCTCACTTGCATATCATAGAGCTGGTTACATAGTTTACCCTCTTGTTTCATTTATTATTTCACTGCAGTTATATTGGCTTGAGTTATTCTTGTACCTTGCTGTGTCCCCTGAGGATCTGGATCTGGATTGTGTCCCCAGGTATAGCCGAAGAGATCTATCCCGAGGTATAAGGGACAGGAGCATACATTAGAGCCGTACCAGAACCCGAGGACGAGATCGTGCCAGAGGACTTCTCCTAAGTATTGGCTTTATATACTCAGTTATTTCTGTTTCTAGTTACTTTAATTCTTGTCTATTGCATTGATGTATCAGATTTATTCTCGGGTTGTTCCCCGAGACACTTTTATTGAGACTTGTTAGATTATATTTATTTTGATTTATTCTGGCATTTGATCTGTGATTATCTTCTGTGGATGAGATTAGAATAGACTGTGACTTGTATCATTGGACCTTTATTGTTGTACTACAACTTAAGTACACCCTGATGGATCCATTAAATTGGGTTTGTCCATCGGTGTGTGCTGCTGGCCATTGCCACGTGTCCGGTCCCTCGATATTCTGGGACTGGGGCGTGACATGGTTTTTGTGGTGGCCCATGCAGGTCAACGACTAAATTGCTTTGGTTTCAACACAGGGACCGAGCAAGCCTACAATAAGAATATGATAAGTTATAGTATCTCATCCACTTGCTTGATTCGTTCTTGACCTCTATATCGACTTCAAAAATAATTTACTTGCATCCTGCCTTGATTCTTCTGTACGCTTCTCATAGTTTATTTTGGATGCAGAGTAATGGATTCACAAGCATGCGACGAGACTCCCGCAGGAACACCACAAGTTGTAGGTGTCACCTATGACGATGAAGTGACACCCGTAGGTGGAGGTCAATCAGCTCAACAAAGCCATCAAGAAGGCCAACCTACGTCAAGATTTCGGCGGGCTGATATTCCACCACCGCCGCAGTTTACTCCACAGATACCTCCCTTCCCACCAGGACAGCCTATGGATGGTCAACAAATGTTCGAAATATTCTGTGCAACGATGCAAGCTCAACAGCAGATTCATCAAGAGGCTCAGCGTTATGAGGCAGCGAATCTGAGAAATAGCATAGTGACTGCACTGGAGCAAGCAAATCTACCAGCTCGACGGCCATCGACGGGCTCTATCACTGATTTTCGCCAACTGAAGCCCGCACCTTTTCAGGCAAGGAGGAGCCCACTGAAGTTCACGAGTGGCTCACAAACACTCAACATCAATTAGAAGCAGCTGAGCTTCCCAGAGAGCGATGGATGATTGCTGTCAGGATGCAGTTGACGGGCAATGCACATCACTGGTGGCTATCTGAGGAGACACGGCTTAGACCAGATCGAGTTACTTGGGAGGAGTTCTCCAGACTCTTCCAGGAGATGTACATTCCATCTACTGCTCGATCGGAAATTTGGGACAAGTTCAATCGCCTCACTCAACACAAGACGACAGTGGAAGAGTACAACGCGGAGTTTATTCGTCTAAGTCGCTTCGTCCCAACCCTGATCCCGACAGAAGAAGAGAAGGCTGAGAAGTTCTTCGACGGACTAAACTTCGAGCTACCGAGACTGATCGGATCTGTTGCACCTACTTCTTACACGGACGTCCTTGCTGCAGCCCGACGCATGGAGCGCGTCACCAGGAGAGAGTCCAACCTGAAGCGGCCTTTCACATCAGCACCAGCAAGAGCACCGCATGTAGAAGCCGCAAAGAAACCTCATCTGCATCAAGCACCATAGGAAGCTGCATCCAAATCCCTAATCCTACCTTCTTGCCACTATTGTGGCAAGGTAGGCTATGTTGAGAAGGAATGCCGACGTAAATTGGGATTATGTTTAGCTTGCGGATCCAATCAGCATTCAGTGAGGATTGCCCTAAGCCTCGAGAAGGAGCACCAATAGTAAATCGACAAGCTTCACCAGCACCGGAAGGATATCAGCCGAGGCCACCCATGGCACCTCAAGCAGCACTCTTCCAGCAGGCCCAGCAACAGCAGAGGGTACCACCACAAGGACGCAGATAAGCTTTTGCGATGACTGTGGAGAACGCGCAGACTCGTGGAGTATCTAATGTGCGTAAGTGATTCGTAGTTATTCTAGTCTTGTTTTAGCTCGTGCCTATTGGTTCGTGACCTTAGCCTTAACCTGGTAACTTTAATCTTGCTAATAACCTAGTATGTTTTATAAAGTGATAACCTAGTTTTTCTAAAACTGTAGTTTTCTAGATTTCCTTCCCTCTGGAAATTGTATAACTTCCATTTCTTAGGGAAGTGATTCCCTATGTGTTTTCTTAAAACCCTCATCTTGATCGTGATGTGCTTCGAACCATGCTTACAACCGTGTCATCTCTGTTGACCAGTTATTCTTTGATTGCGAGGACGCAATCCTCTTAAGGGGGGTAGATTGTAAGCCCCCTGATTTTTCAGGATTTTTAAAATAAATTTTCGCAATTTTTCTGGAAAATTTTCGGGATTTTTCGCTAATTAAAATCTAGGTATTTTGGACTAAAATAAAATTAAATATTTTTAATCAATATTAAAATATTATGAAAATAATATTTTTGGGTGTAAAATAAAATATTGGACATAGGATAATTTTTCGATAATTTATTGGACCCCGAAAACATTTCTAAAACCCTAAAAACCCTGTTTTATTTAAACCAAGACTGAATCGGGTTGAACCGGGCTCAAACGGGCAGAACCCGGTCCAACCGAACTGGACCTCCCCTAGACCCTAACGGGTCGGATCCTATCTACCCAGCCCGATCTGACCCGACCAGACCCGACCCGCTCTCCTCTCTCTCCCACGAACCCTAGCCGCCCGCGTCGTCCGGCCCCGCCTCGCCTCAACCGCCACGATCCCCCTCGGTCCGCGTCCCTCGGCCCACGACCCCCTCCGCTCCGTCTCTTCCGGCCACGCCCCGACCCTGTCTATATTCTCCCCGCCCTATTTAAACCCTTGACCACCGCGAGCCTCCGCCACCGCCCTTCCCCCTATCGATCTCCTCCGCCTCCAGCCACCACGGACCACCACCGCCATCGCTTCGCTGCCAACCCTCTTCCCTCGACGATGACCCCGCTCCGCCGCCCTCTCCTCCTCCTTCCTCCTCCGTCTCCAGCCGCAGCAGCAGCAGCCGCCTCTGCGAGCCTCGGCGCCGCCTCCCCGCGCTCCGCGGCCTCCGGCAGCGCCACCCCGCGGCCGGCTCCGCCTCCCTCCGGCCGCCGCAGCCCCTGCTAGCCCTAAACCCGGACCCAGCACCGTGTCGTATTGTCTCGTGTCGCCTCGCGGACACGAGAAAATCGATTTCCATAGAGCCCTGTTCAGGTACCCTTTTCTCTCTCCTTGTGTCACGCCCCAGTCCCAAAATATCGAGGAACTAGACACGTGGCAATGGCCAGCAGCACACACTGATGGACAAATCCAATTTAATGGATCCACCAGGGCGTACTTAAGTTGTAGTACAACAATAAATAGGTACAATGATACAAGTCACAGTCTATTCTTATCTCATCTATAACAGATAATCACAGATCAAATGCCAGAATAAATGCAAATAAATATAAACTAACATATCTCAATAAAAGTATCTCGGAGAATAATCCGAGAATAAGTCTGATGCATCAATGCAATAGACAGGAAATAAAGTAACTAGAAACAGAAATAACTGAGTATATAAAGCCAATGCTCAGGAGAAGTCCTCTGGCACAATCTCATCCTCGGGTTCTGGTACTGCTCCGAGGTATGCACCTGTTCCTGCTTCTGCTAATGCTCCGGTCCCGTATACCTCGGGATAGATCTCGTCAGCTAACCCTGGGGACATAATCCGGATCCAGGTCCTCAGGGGACATAGCAAGGTACAAAATAACTCAAGCCAAAATAAAAGCAGTGAAATAGTCAATGAAATAAATAGGGTAAGTATGTAACCATCTATGTGAAATACAAGTGAGAGCATCACTAGTACTCAGGCTGAGACCACTACAAGCTCTGTGTCTGGGAGCCTGTAGCAGAATTTACTATGTATTTTACTATGTAATTTACTATGTAGTATATATATATGAAATTAGCCTGAAGCCTGTGTGTCTCTCCCCATCCAATGTAATCACACATCTCATGTCCACGAGGCCTCATGTCCATGTCACGTAAGATCATATCTAATGCAGCAAGTCATATAATGTCTATGAATATAATGACTATGTCATAAAACTTGTATCCTATACAGAATCACCATAAATATCTCAGGAAGATTCTGTCTTATGAATAGTATCAAGTGTCCTAGGTTATGATGTACTTGATAAGACAAGTACGAGAATGTATAGGGTCTCGGTATCCATGTCTAGTGACGTTACACAACTCCGCGTACGGTGTTGGCACCCGACTATTAATCGGACGCTAAGTAAAATCACACGGTCCTAGGTCAAGCATGTACAATAATATAAATCCAGTCAAAGAATTAAATAACAAAACTGCAAAGTTGGCAAGGTACACTTGCTTGGGGTTCTGGATCCAACTGTAGCTCTGGTCTCAGTAGGAATTGCAGGTAGTCCTTCGGTTGCAGAAATAAACATCACCAACAGATTCAAAAATATCAAATAGCTAAAAACGCCAGTCCTTGAGTCCAATTTGGACTCAGGGGTAAAAATCACAGTTTCTGGTCAAAGCGGGGTCAACATGAGGGCCACTTTGCACCGAAAAATGTGTCAAAACCAATGGTCTCCAAATTCGTCAAACTTAGTGTCAACAAGTCCAGAACGATGATACAAACCCAATGGAACTTCCAGAATTGGATTCCGATGAGCCGGTCACAAAATCGCCCGTCAAGTGGAGCCGTGGGGCCCACGATACGCGATTTTGACAACGTTCTCAGAATCGAACCAAACTTGGGTCATAGGACCAACGTATTTGTACGAGTCCGATGGGGCAAGTTTCGTTTCGATCCGACGTGTGTACACAAAGTTACGACGTATTCTAGAATAGGCGGATACGGGACGTTGTCGACGGATACGCGTTGATCCCGGTGTGCACGCACATCCAAATCAACTTCTGCGAAATCCCATATGTCCGTATCAACGGCGCGCACCTTTCGGTGAAGACCGTACGCGACCAAGTCGTCCCGTTTGGCGGGGCGTACTCAGTTCCGGGGGAAATAGGGTGTTATTTTTTATGTTTTTGGATCGCGGATCGCGATCGCCACAGGACGCGACGTACCGAGCGGGTTGTACAGGCATCGAGAGGGTTACACAGCCTAAGCGTCACAATTGACGGAACAAAAAATGGAGCAACGAGGAGAGAGAACGGGTTACCTGAACAGGGCTACATGGAAACCAAAATTCCCGTGTCCGTGAGTCGACACGACACAAACTGTGTCCGGGTTCTGAGTGCTGCTGTATCCGAGTCTGAGTGCTGTTGTGTCCGAATCAGGGTTCAGCGGAGACTCGCCGTGACTGCTCAGGCGGAGGCTGGCCGGGGTCGGGGTGGCTAGGGCTCGAGGCAGCGGGGCTCGTGGTCGACGGAGGTGACAAAGGAGGGAGGCGGTAGTCGAGGGACACGGCGGAGGAAGGAGGAGGGAAGGTGAGGCCAGGTGGTTCTGGGAAGAGGAGGAGGAGGGAAGTTAGGGTTCAGGGCATCAGGGACGGCGAGGGGAGAGGGGAGTACTGTCAAGGGCTGCGGGGATTGGAGGGTGGTGGAGCTCGTCGGGGGATCGACGACGGTGGAGTCGGGGTGACAGGCGGAGTAGGGATGGGACGAGGAGAGGGAGGTTAGGGTTCAGGCGATCGGGTTTCTGGAGGAGGAAGACGAGGGAGGACGGGGTTCGGGTTGAGGGCGGCTGAGGGTGACCGGAGCGGGGCTGCGGGCGGAGGAGAGAGGAGTTAGTCTAGGTTTTCGGCGGCGGAGCGTGGGTTTCGAGGTGATTTTATAGCGCCGGAACAGTAATTTGGGGAGGATTGGGATTTAGGGTTTCGGCGGATTAACGGGTCCGGGTCGGGTTCACTTCGAATCCGACCCGACTCGTTAAGAGCGGGTTTTGGTTCGGTTCTGTTTACTGCGGTTCGGTTCGATTTATTTAAAATAAATCGGGTTCAATTCAGGGTTTAATTAGGGTTAATTACAACTTTTTTAGGGCTTTAAAAATGCTTTCGGGGTCCAATAAATTTTTGAAAAATTACCCTGTCTACTTTTTCATTTTACACTAAAAAATATTATTTTTATAATATTTTAATATTAGTTAACAATAATTAAAAATCATTTAATTTCCAAATACGTAGGTTTTAATTAGTTAAAAATCCCAGAAAAAATCTTGAAAATTGTGAAAAATTAATTTAAAATTTTTAAAAAATCAGGGGGTTTACAATCTATCCCCCTTAAGAGGATTGCGTCCTCGCAATCAAAGAATAATCAGTCAACAGAGATGACATGGTTGCAAACATTTATTCGAAGTACATCACGATCAAGGAGATTCAAGGTTGAGGGTTTTGAGAAGAACACATAGGAAAAATCATTTTCCCAAGCATTAAAAGTTATGGAATCTCCCGTATGAAGGAGATCTAGAAGACTACAGTTTAGAAAACTAGGTTATCACTTAAAACATACTAGGTTATCAATTATAAAACGTTCTAGGTTGTTGATTATTAGCAAATTCAAAATTACTCGGTTAAGGCTGAGGTCACGAACCAATAGGCACAAACTAAAGCAAATCTAGAAGCAGATAATTATAAAAACTTACGCGCATTAGCTACTCCATGAATCTGTGCGTCCTCCAAAGTTATCGCGAAAGCTTGTCCGCGTCCTTGCGGTGGATTCCTCTGCTGCTGCTGGGTCTGCTGGAAGAGTGCTGCTTGTGGTGCCAAGGGTGGCCTCGGCTGATACCCTCCTTGGGCTGGTGGTCTGACTTCTCCAACTCCCGTCTGTGTACTCCCAATGCTGGATAGACTGGCCTTGGTGCTGGTAAAGCTTGTCTGTTTAATATTAGTGCTCCCTCTCGATGCTGAGGACAATCCTTGGCTAAGTGTTGATTGGTTCCAAATATCAAGCAAAATCCTAACTTGAGTCTACAGTCCCTCTCAATATGGCCTACCTTGCCACAGTATTGACATGTAGGTAGTATCTGCGGAGAGGCTCTGGGTGGCTGGTGCAGGTGAGGTCTCTTTGCAGCTTCTTCTTGTGGTGCTCTGGCTGATGTGGAAGACCATTTTAGACTGGTCTCTCTCCTAGTGACGCGCTCCATGCGTCGAGCTGCAGCAAGAACGTCTGAGTAAGAGGTAGGTGCGACGGATCCGATGAGTCTCTGTAGCTCGAAGTTTAGTCCGTCGAACAACTTCTCAGCCTTCTCTTCTTCGGTGGGGATCAAAGTAGGGGCAAAGCGACTCAGACGAATGAACTCCGCGTTGTACTCTTCCACTGTCATACTGTCCTGAGTGAGGTGATTGAACTTGTCCCGAAGTTCTGATCGAGCGATAGCCGGAATGTACATCTCCTGAAAGAGTTTGGAAAATACTTCCCAAGTAACTCGGTCTGGTCTGAGCCGTGTCTCCTCAGATAGCCACCAGTGATGCGCATTGTCCGTCAATTGCATTCTGACGGCAGTTATCCAACGTTTCCTTGGAAGCTCAGCTGCTTCCAACTGGTATTGTATGTTTGTGAGCCACTCATGAACTTCTGTGGGCTTCTCCTTGCCTGAGAAGGTACAGGGCATCAGCTGGCAGGAATCGGTGATAGAGCCCATCACTGGTCGCCTAGCTTGTGGGTTTACCTGCTCCAATGCAGTTACTAGGCTGGTTCTCAAGTACTCTGCCTCGTGACGCTGAGCCTCTTGATGAATTTGCTGTTGGGCTTGCATCATGGCGTAGATCATTTGGAATATCTGTTGCCCATCCATGACTTATCCTGGTGGTAAAATAGGCATCGGTGGAATGAACTGCGGAGGAGGTGGGATGTTATCACGCAGAAATCTTGAGGTAGGTTGACTTGCTTGATGGCTTTGTTGCGCTGATTGACCTTCACCTACTGGTGTCACTTCATCGTCATAAGTAACATCTGCGACTTGTGGTGTTCCTGCAGGAATCTCGTTGCATGCTTGTGAATCCATTGCTCTGCATCAAAAATAAACTATAAGAGGCGCACAGGAATCAAGGCAAGATGCAAGTCAAGAAATTAATTTGAATGCGATATAGATATCAAGAACGTTTCAAGCAAGTGGATGAGATCCTAAAAACTTATCCTATTCTTATTGCAGGCTTGTTCGATCCCTAAGTTAAAACCGAACAATTTAGTCGTTGACCTGTATGGGCCACCACAAAAACCATGTCACTCCCCAGTCCCAAAATATCGAGGGACTAGACACATGGCAATGGCCAGCAGCACACACTGATGGACAAACCTAATTTAATAGATCCACCAAGACGTACTTAAGCTGTAGTACAATAATAAATAGGTCCAATGATACAAGTCACAGTCTATTCTAATCTCATCCACAACAGATAATCACAGATCAAATGCCAGAATAAATGCAAATAAATATAAACTAACATATCCCAATAAAAGTGTCTCGGAAAATAACCCGAGAATAAGTCTGATACATCAATGCAATAGACAGGAAATAAAGTAACTAGAAACAGAAATAACTTAGTATATAAAGCCAATGCTCAGGAGAAGTCCTCTGGCACAATCTCGTCCTCGTATTCTGGTACTACTCCGATGTATGCACATGTTCCTGCTTCTGCTAATGCTCCGGTCCCGTATACCTCGGGATAGATCTCGTCAGCTAATCCTGGGGACATAATCCGGATCCAGGTCCTTAGGGGACATAGCAAGATAAAAAATAACTGAAGCCAAAATAAATACAGTAAAATAGTCAACGAAATAAATAGGGTAAGTATGTAACCATCTATGTGAAATACAAGTGAGAGCATCACTAGTACTCAGGCTGAGACCACTACAAGCTCTGTGTCTGGGAGCCTGTAGCAGAATTTACTATGTATTTTACTATATAATTTACTATGTAGTATATATATATATATAATCAGCCTGTAGCCTGTGTATCTCTCCCTACCCAATGTAATCACACGTCTCATATCCACGAGGCCTCATGTGTCACGCCCCGATCCCGAAAGGGTCTTTCGTCCTCGCCAGATCCTTTATGGAACCGATTCGTTCTCGCTAGGGGCGTGATGCCGTGCGAGCCTGGGATTGCGCTCGCACAAGGCAAGAACTTGCAGTTTTAGGAACCCATTTTGAAACACAAATTATAAAACACATTCACAGAGATTTTGAACACAAATACGGAAGAAACATGCTTTTTTATTGAATATTCAGAGTAATTTACATAGAATTTACATTGATGCGCCTTCTCGGCTATTGAATTACATTACAAAAGATAACTCAAAATGCAGGGCGCGCTCCGTCAGATAGTCCACGTCGTTTGCACATTACGCCCTTGTATAGATTGAAGTCTCTGCCTCCAAAATAAACTGACTCCAGCTATACTTCGAAATAGAGGTGCTCCTAACGCCTCCTCGCTAACGCACTAGCGTTGCACCGTCTGATTGCCTGAAATAGTTGCCCACAACGTGGGTCAGTACTCAACTTGTACTGGTGAGCGGGATGAATCCCACTCGACTAATCGACACTAGCTTATTAGGGGCGAGCATGCATTAAGATAGCTTCTATAAGGAAGCAAGTGAAATCAATTCATATCAGTTGCATGTTTTGATAGGAATGAATATATAGCATTGAATCCAACCAGTATACCGATTGCTTACTCAATCGATGCACGCCTTCCCTGAAACATAAACACAAGTATACTTACCATCTGCACAAGACAATACGTTAGCATGCGTTCTATTCTATGCGGTCATTAGTGTGATCGACACCTTAGGGACATATTTCAAGCTTAGCAGCGCGCCCTATCAGCCCGGGTAGCAAGCCATGCTGGAGGTCCCGTTAGGCATCGTGACGAGCACGAATCAAATATTTTCCTCCGGATCGATACGGTTCCAGTGCCCCGGAAAGCCGTTTCGAGGAAATACCAAACCCTGTGCACAAGTTGTCCCAGACCATGCAAATGCATGAAATAATTCATATTACATACAATGCATCGAATTAAACAGAAGAAGTTAAGCAGCAACCTATATATATCTCATGCAATAGTTCATATTTCTCAAGCGGTGTTCCGATTCAGTTATCCCATAAGTCCAAAACTCTATCCGAGGCACCAGGCCGCCACCAACAACCAACTCTTCCTTATAAACAAGCTTAAATTATAAGGTGTGAAAGCATATGATAATATAGTCTACAAAATCTCATGTTCCTTTCTTCGTGGCTGGCATGCCTGTGGCTAAGGATTTCCTAGGCGTCCAACTGGGCATCATCGAGTGAACGATTGAAACTTAGAGATGTTGGCATGAAAAAGTAGGAAAGAAGGGACCAAACCACTCACTGGTTAAGGAAAAAGGTAGCTGAAACACGAATCCCGCCTAGCGACGATCAAACGTCAGTTACGCGGACCTGAAACGGCACGAGCACCGAGTTAGAAATCTTGCCTATCCTTCCTTGCCGAACTCCCCAGAAACTCAAGTTCTAAACGATAAAACCAGCAGCGAAAACCAAGCAAATCGAAAGCAACAACAAATCCAAAACCTCAAAACGGCAATCAAGAAAACCAAGCAACCAAAACACGAAAACTATTGGACTCGTTTCATAGAGGCCTTTCCATGAGTTGGAAAGGATCATCGCATTTTGTCCGTGGCAAGAAGATGCCGAGATCTAAGTTACGACTCAGACGGACTAGCCACATGCCCAATTACATAGTGCTCGTCCCGGTCGGATCGGAATTTGAGGCACTACATAATATACCACTAAGAAAAAGTTTCGACCCGAAACTTAAGAACAAGGCCTACCTCCGACTCAATGAACAACGAGGATACTTCTCCCTCATCTCCGATTCGACTTCCCGGGTTGATTCTCCAGCTGTGTGGTTCCTCCACAGCATGCGAACCAAGGACATCATACGGTTGCGAAGTACTTTTTCCTTACGATCCAGGATCTGCGCCGGCTCCTCAGCGTATGACAAATCCGTGCGCAATTCTAGCTGTTCGAAGCTAACTACATGACTCGAGTCATGCACATACTTCCGCAGTTGAGAAACATGGAATACGTCATGCACTCCAGCCAAGGCGGAAGGTAGTGCAATTCGGTATGCCACAGCTGCCACCCGTTCTAGTATTTCAAAGGGGCCAACAAACCTAGGACTCAGCTTGCCCTTCACGTCAAAATGCATCACTCCACGCATCGGCGTCACTTTCAAGAAGACATGATCCCCGACCATGAACTCCAAGGGCCTACGATGAGTATCGGCATAGCTTTTCTGTCGGCTCTGCGCTGTGCGGAGTCTTTCCCGAATCAAACGAACTTTCTCGACTGCCTGCTCCACCAGCTTCTGCCCGAGTACCTGCCGCTCGCCGACTTCATCCCAACAGATTGGAGATCGACACTTGTGCCCATAGAGTGCTTCGTACGGTGCCATCTGGATGCTCGATTGGTAGCTGTTGTTGTACGCAAACTCCGCCAACGGAAGGTGCGTGTCCCAACTAGTCTTTAAATCGATCGCACACAGCCGTAACATATCTTCAAGTATCTGATTTGTCCTCTCTGTTTGGCCATTAGTCTGGGGGTGGTATACGGTACTGAACTGTAGCTTGGTTCCCAAAGCAGGCTGTAGGCTAGTCCAGAAACGAGATAAGAAACGTCCGTCACGGTCAGAGACGATAGAAGCAGGCACTCCGTGTAATCGAACAATCTCATCTATGTAGATCTGTGCTAACCGATCGACGCTCCACGCAACTTTTATGGGAAGAAAGTGGGCTGATTTGGTCAAACGATCAACTATGACCCAAATCGCATCATGCCCCCGTGGCATCTTCGGAAATCCCACAATGAAATCCATAGTGATGTTGTCCCATTTTTACTCGGGAATGGCGAGGTTCTGCATCTCCCCGCCGGGCCTCTGATGTTCAGCTTTCACCTGTTGGCAGGCCATGCACTGTGACACAAAGGTCGCCATATTCCGCTTCATACCTTGCCACCAAAAGGTACCGCGTAAGTCCTTGTACATCTTAGTGCTCCCCGGATGCAAAGAATACTTCGTGTAGTGCGCTTCCGCCATAATTTCCCTCCGGAGTTCAGGGTCGCTAGGGACGCATAGCCTTCCTTTTATCTGTAAGGCCCCATCTTCGCCTGCCACAAAGTCAGATGTCTTCCCTGCCGAGATCAATCCGCGTACTTTCGCTAGGAACTGATCGCCCTCCTGAGCTGACTTGATTCTATCCCGTAAACTCGGTTCAAGATGGAGTGGTGCCAGCTGCACGCCTTGATGTCGAACTCGGAACTCGATGCCCATCGCCTCAAGATCTTGAAGTAAACGGTTGTCTATAGATAACGAGCCCACGCGCTTTCGACTCAGAGCATCAGCAACGACGTTTCCCTTGCCCGGAGTATACGCGATCGTTAGATCATAGTCCTTTATAAGTTCTAGCCAACGCCGCTGCCGGAGGTTCAATTCCCGTTGGGTGAAAAGATACTTGAGGCTCTTGTGATCTGTGAAGATTTTGCAAGCAACACCATAAAGATAATGCCTCCACAACTTCAATGCAAATACAATCGCCGTCAATTCCAAATCGTGTGTCGGGTAGTTTTTCTCATGCGGCTTCAGCTGCCTGGAGGCGTACGATATTACCTTATCCCGTTGCATGAGTACACATCCCAATTCGAGTCCTGAAGCGTCACTTTATATCTGAAACTCTTCTACCTCATCCGGGAGTGCAAGAATCGGAGCTGAAACAAGACGCCGCTTCAATTCACTAAAGCTGGCTTCGCATTCTTCACTACAGTTGAATACAATCCCTTTCTGAGTAAGACGAGTCAAAGGCGAGGCCAGTTTAGAGAAATCTTTCACAAATCTACGGTAGTATCCTGCTAGGCCGAGAAAGCTTCGAATTTCGTTGGCTGACGTAGGTTGTTTCCAGTCCACCACCGCCTCTATTTTCTTCGGGTCTACGGCGACGCCTTCTGCCGAGACGACATGACCAAGGAACGCCACGCTGTTCAACCAGAACTCACACTTGCTGAGCTTAGCAAACAACTTATGTTCTCGTAATGTCTGCAACACGATCTTCAGGTGTTCTTTGTGTTCTGCCTCGTTCTTGGAATATATCAGAATGTCGTCGATGAATATGACGACAAACTTGTCTACGTACGGCCGAAACACGCGGTTCATCAGATCCATGAAAGCTGCAGGGGCGTTCGTTAAGCCGAACGACATCACGAGAAACTCATAGTGTCCGTAACGGGTTCTGAACGCAGATTTTTGAATATCTTTTGGTCTGATTTTCAACTGGTGATACCCTGACCTGAGATCAACTTTAGAGAAAACTGTTGTACCTTGCAGTTGATCAAATAAGTCATCTATCCTTGGAAAAGGGTACTGATTTCGAACGGTCGCCTTATTTAATTCTCGGTAGTCAATACACAGCCGCATGGATCCATCTTTCTTCTTCACGAACAATATTGGAGCACCCTACGGAGAAACGCTTGGACGTATGTATCCTCGGTCCAACAGGTCTTGCAACTGAACCTTAAGTTCTTTTAACTCTGCTGGAGCCATCCGATAAGGTGCCTTCGATATCGATCGCGCATCCGGAAATGTGTCGATGCTGAATTCGATCTCACGATCAGGAGGCATTTCAGGCAGCTCGTCCGGGAACACGTCGCGGAAATCTGCTATAACATCAGCCTGAGCTGCATTTGCACTTTTCTGCCGGGTGTCTCGAACTGAAGCTAAGTACCCTTCACAACCCGAATGCAGCATACACCTAGCCAAAATTGCTGATATCACCATTGCCGTCTTCGGTGCAGCGCTGCACGAATAGTAGAAGTCTGCCTCGCCGGGTAGACGAAATACGACTCGCTTCTCCGTGCACTCGATTGTTGCATGGCAAGCACCCAACCAGTCCATCCCGAGAATAATATCGTAATCCTTAATGTCTAGCACAATGACATCCAAGGAAAGCTTCTTCCCTCCGATGCAAATATAACCATCCCTACAGATCGCATGGGCGGGCATGTCGACTCCCGAAGGTGTGCTTACGCAGAGATTCATAGTTAAGGGAGTAGAAGCTAATTTATGCTCAACAGTAAAATCAGCAGATATGAAACTATGCGTAGCACCTAAATCAAATAAGACTCTAGCGGGCAATTCTCTGAAAAGTAATGTACCTGTCACGACCGTTTCAGAGACAGATGCCTCACCCCCAGTCAATGCATAGACTCGACCTTGAGCACCCTGACGTTGCAGGTTTACTGGCATAACATTGGCATCACTTGCTGGAGGCCCTTTATTCTGATTCCCGTTGTTCTGATTCGGCTTACCCTCTCGGCAGTTAAATTGTTTATGGCCCAGACGACCACATTTGAAACATCCAGTAACCCGACACTCGTTTACTCGATGCCCTGCTTTGCCGCACTTGGTACAGTTCGGTGCCTGAGTCTGACCCCTGTTATCCGACGTGTGCTGACGCTTATGTGCTCCAGACCCTCCCGTTTCCTGAGGTCGTTTGTTGTTGTTGGTACGGGAGGTTTGCACTTCTGCCTTTGGAGGACAACGCCCAAAGATCCGCTCGCTGCCCAGGGCTGCTTCATAGCATTCCCTGTAGGTTTGACATTTCTGATTGATGACGTCCCTACGCAACTCATCATTCAAACCTTTTTGAAAGCGATAGCACCACGCCTGCTGGTTAGGCAGGAAGTGCCCCACAAACTTGGCCAGCTTAGCAAACACGGAATCATAATCGTCCACAAACAAACTTTCTTAGACCAGATTGTTGAAGTCGTCTTCCTTTTGTTGACGTACGGCCCTGGGAATGTATTGTTCAATAAAGGCTGATTTGAATATTTCCCAAGTTATTTTGCAGTTGGGATTGGCATCGTAAATCCCTTGCTTCGTTGCCTCCCACCAATCGTGTGCACGCAATTCCAGCTGAACCGATGCACAGGCAACTCGCTTGGATCCCCGGATGCCAACCAGGTTGAAGAGTCCCTCCAGCTTAGCAATCCATCCCAACACCACGTCCGGTTCCGCTCGTCCGTTGAACGTTGGTGGATGCATTTTTGTAAACTCTGCTGCTCGGCAGGTGTTTCTAGCTGAAGGCTGCGTCTCTTCCGACTCATCCTCTACCGCCACGGCCGGCGGTAGGGAAGGAGTCACAGTGGCAGTCCCGTTGCTTGGTACCAAGGATGCAATCAGTTGTATCATGGTATCCATTTGCTTCTGCTGAGAAGCAAATTATGCCTGTTGCGTAATGGCTTGTTGTTGCTGCACCTCCATGAGATGCATAAGCCGTTCCGCCATACCGGTCGAACCCGCTCCCCCGGATTCTCCAGAACTTGTCGGATCGCTATGGATAGGCTGAGCACTGCTTGCAGCAGCAGTATTTTTCTTAGCCATCGCTACAAAAGAGGGTAGCTTGTTAACACTCGAAAATCGATAGATTTTATATCTACGGGCTCATTGTATAGGCGACTCATCTGATGCAGCAGACGCCGAACGCAGCTCAATTGAGAGGCGCATCAAACTCCTTTATATTCTTTGAAATCCCAAGGAAGTGCAGCCAAGCTCTGATACCAATATGTCACGCCCCGATCCCGAAAGGGTCTTTCGTCCTCGCCGGATCCTTTACGGAACCGATTCGTCCTCGCTAGGGGCGTGATGTCGTGCGAGCCTGGGATTGTGCTCGCACAAGGCAAAAACTTACAGTTTTAGGAACCCATTTTGAAACACAAATTATAAAACACATTCACAGAGATTTGAACACAAATGCGGAAGAAATATGCTTTTTTATTAAATATTCAGAGTAATTTATATAGAGTTTACATTGATGCGCCTTCTCGGCTATTGAATTACATAACAAAAGATAACTCAAAATGCAGGGCACGCTCCGTCAGATAGTCCACGTCGTTTGCATATTACGCCCTTGTATAGATTGAAGTCTCTGCCTCCAAAATAAACTGACTCCAGCTATACTTCAAAATAGAGGTGCTCCTAACGCCTCCTCGCTAACGCACTAGCGTTGCACCGTCTGATTGCCTGAAATAGTTGCCCACAACGTGGGTCAGCACTCAACTTGTACTGGTGAGCGGGATGAATCCCACTCGACTAAATCGATACTAGCTTGTTAGGGGCGAGCATGCATTAAGATAGCTTCTATAAGGAAGCAAGTAAAATCAATTCATATCAGTTGCATATTTTGATAGGAATGAATATATAGCATTGAATCCAACCAGTATACCGATTGCTTACTCAATCGATGCACGCCTTCCCTGAAACGTAAACACAAGTATACTTACCATCTGCACAAGATAATAAGTTAGCATGCATTCTATTCTATGCGGTCATTGGTGTGATCGACACCTTAGGGACATATTTCAAGCTTAGCGGTGCGCCCTATCAGCCCGGGTAGCAAGCCCTGCTGGAGGTCCCTCTAGGCATCGTGACGAGCACGAATCAAATATTTTCCTCCGGATCGATACGGTTCCAGTGCCCCAGAAAGCCGTTTCGAGGAAATGCCAAACCCTGTGCACAAGTTGTCCCAGACCATCCAAATGCATATAATAATTCATATTACATACAATGCATCGAATTAAACAGAAGAAGTTAAGCAGCAACATATATATATATCTCATGCAACAGTTCATATTTCTCAAGCGGTGTTCTGATTCAGTTATCCCATAAGTCCAAAACTCTATCCGAGGCACCAGGCCGCCACCAACAACCAACTCTTCCTTATAAACAAGCTCAAATTATAAGGTGTGCAAGCATATGATAATATAGTCTACAAAATTCCATGTTCCTTTCTTAGTGGCTGGCATGCCTGTGGCTAAGGATTTCCTAGGCGTACAACCGGGCATCATCGAGTGAACGATTGAAACTTAGAGATGTTGGCATGAAAAAGTAGGAAAGAAGGGACCAAACCACTCACTGGTTAAGGAAAAAGGTAGCTGAAACACGAATCCCGCCTAGCGACGATCAAACGTCAGTTACGCGGACCTGAAACAGCACGAGCACCGAGTTAGAAATCTTGTCTATCCTTCCTTGCCGAACTCCCCAGAACCTCAAGTTCCAAACGATAAACCAGCAGCGAAAACCAAGCAAATCGAAAGCAACAACAAATCCAAAACCTCAAAACGGCAATCAAGAAAACCAAGCAACCAAAACACGAAAACTATTGGACTCGTTTCAATAGAGGCCTTTCCATGAGTTGAAAAGGATCATCGCATTTTGTCCGTGGCAAGAAGATGCCGAGATCTAAGTTACGACTCAGACGGACTAGCCACACGCCTAATTACATAGTGCTCGTCCCGGTCGGATCGGGATTTAAGGCACTACATCATGTCCATGTCACGTAAGATCATATCTAATGCAGCAAGTCATATAATGTCTATGAATATAATGTCTATGTCGTAAAAAATGTATCCTATACAGAATCACCATGAATATATCAGAAGATTCTGTCTCATAAATAGTGTCAAGTATCCTGGGTTATGATGTACTTGATAAGACAAGTACGAGAATGTATAGGGTCTCGGTATCCATGTCTAGTGACGTTACACAACTCCGCGTACGGTGTTGGCACCCGACTATTAATCGGACACTAAGTAAAGTCACACGGTCCTAGGTCTAGCATGTACAACAATATAAATACAGTGAAAGAATTAAATAACAAAATTGCAAAGTTGGCAAGGTACACTTGCTTGGGGTTCTGGCTCCAACTGTAGCTCTAGTCTCAGTGGAAATTGCAGGTAGTCCACCAGTTGTTGAAATAAACATCACCATCAGATTCAGAAAATATCAAATAGCTAGAAACGCCTGTCCTTGAGTCCAATTTAGACTCAGGGGCAAAAATCACAGTTTCTGGTCAAAGTGGGATCCACATGTGGGCCGCTTTGCACCGAAAAATGTGTCAGAACCAATGGTCTCCAAATTTGTCAAACTTAGTGTCAACAAGTCCAAAATGATGATACGAACCCAACAGAACTTCCAGAATTAGATTCTGATGAGCCGGTCACAAAATCGCCCGTCAAGTGGAGCCGTAGGGCCCACGATACGCGATTTTGTCAATGTTCTCAGAATCGAACCAAACTTGGGTCATAGGACCAGCGTATTGCTACGAGTCCGATGGCGCAAGTTTCGTTTCGAGCCGATGTGTACACAAAGTTACGACGTGTTCCAGAACAGGCAGATATGGGGCATTGTCGGCGGATATGCGTTGATCCCAGTGTGCACGCACATCCAAATCAACTTCTACAAAATCTTGCATGTCTGTATCAATGGTGCACACCTTTCGGTAAAGACCGGACACGACCAAGTCGTCCCGTTTGGTGGGACGTACTCAGTTCCTGGGGAAAATAGGGTATTATTTTTTCTATTTTTGGATCGCGGTTCGCGATCGCCACAGGACGCGACGCATCGAGCGTGTTGCACGGGCATCGAGAGGGTTACACAGCCTACGCATCATAACTGACGGAACAAAAAATGGAGCAACGAGGAGAGAGAACGGGTTACCTGAACATGGCTACGTGGAAACCGAAATTCCCGTGTCCGTGAGTCGATACGACACAAACTGTGTCTGGGTTTTAAGTGCTGCTATGTCCAAGTCCGAGTACTGCTGTGTCCGAGTCAGGGTTTAGCGGAGACTTGCAGTGGCTGCTCAGGCGAAGGATGGCCGGGGTCGGGGTGGCTAGGGCTCGAGGCAGCGGGGCTCGTGGTCCACGGAGGTGACAGAGGAGGGAGGCGGTAGTCGAGGGACAGGGCGGAGGAAGGAGGAGGGAATGCGAGGCAAGGTGGTTCTGGGAGGAGGAGGAGGAGGGAAGTTAGGGTTCAGGGCGTCAGGGACGGCGAGGGGAGAGGGGAGTACTGTCGAGGGCTACGGGGACTGGAGGGTGGTGGAGCTCGTCGGGGGATCGACGACGGTGGAGTCGGGGTGACAGGCGGAGCGGGGCTGGGACGAGGAGAGGGAGGTTAGGGTTCAGGCGATCGGGTTTCTAGAGGAGGAAGACGAGGGAGGACGGGGTTCGGGTCGAGGGCGGCTGAGGGTGACCGGAGCGGGGCTGCGGGCAGAGGAGAGAGGAGTTAGTCTAGGTTTCCGGCGGCAGAGCGTGGGTTTTGAGGTGATTTTATAGCGCCGAAATAGTAATTTAGGGAGGATTTGGATTTAGGGTTTCGGCGGTTTAACTGGTCCGGGTCGGGTTCACTTTGGATCTGACCCGACCCGTTAAGAGCGGGTTTTGGTTCGGTTTGGTTTACTGTAGTTCGGTTCGGTTTATTTAAAATAAACCGGGTTCAATTCAGGGTTTAATTACGGTTAATTACAACTTGGTTTTTAGGGCTTTAAAAATGCTTTCGGGGTCCAATAAATTCCCGGAAAATTACCCTATGTCTAATTTTTCATTTTATACTAGAAAATATTATTTTTATAATATTTTAATATTAATTAACAATAATAAAAATCATTTAATTTCTAAATACCTAGGTTTTAATTAGTTAAAAATCCCAGAAAAATTCCCGAAAAATATGAAAAATTAATTTAAAAATTTTAAAAAATCAGGGGATTTACACCTCGTTGCCCCTTTTTTTGTTTCGTCTGTTGTGACGCGAATCCTGTGTGACCCTCTCGATGCCCATGCAACCCGCTCGGTGTGTCGCGTCCTGTGGCGATCGCGAGCTGAGATCCAAAAATAGGAAAATAAACACCCCGTTTTCCCCCGGAACTGAGTGCGCCCCGCCAAACGGGACGACTTGGTCGCGTGCGGTCTTCACCGAAAGGTGCACGCCGTTGATACGGACGTGTGGGATTTTGTAGAAGTTGATTTAGATGTGCGTGCACACCGAAATCAACGCGTATCCGTCGACAACGCCCCATATTAGCCCCGTTCTAGAACTTATTGTAACTTCGTGTACACACGTCGGATCGAAACGAAACTTATGCCATCGGACTCGTAGCAATACGCTGGTCCTGTCACCAAAGTTTGGTTCGATTATGAGAACGTTGACAAAATTGCGTATCGTGGGCCCCACGACTCTACTTAAACGGGCGATTTTGTGATCGACTCATCGAAATCCAATTCTAGAAGTTTCGTTGGGTTTATATCATCATTCTGGACCTGTTGACACTAAGTTTGATGAATTTGGAGAACTTTGTCCTTGACACATTTTTCGGTGCGAAGCGGGCCACATGTAGACCCCGCTTTGACCTGAAATTGTCACTTTTTTTCCTATGTCCAAATTGAACTCAAGGATAGGTGATTTTAGCTATTTGATATCTTCTGAGCATGATAGTAATGGTTTTTCTGCATCCGGAGACGTTCCTGGAGATTTCACGGGTACCAGAACAGCAGTTGGAAACCACACACCAGACAAGTGTACCTTGCCAACTCGGAGTGATTCCTGTTATAATATTTGCTTGAGTTCTTTGTACATATGTATATATTCTTGATATAAATGTTCAACCTAGGACCGTGTGACGTTGCTTAGCATCTAAATAACATTCGAGTGTCGATGCCGTACGCGGTGTCGGGTAACGTCACTAGAGATGGATATCGAGACACTTTATATATCTTCGTGCTTGCATAATAAAGTACGTCATACCTCAGGACACCTGACACTATTTATGTGACAGGATCTTCCTGAGATATTCATGGTGATCCTGTATAGGATACAGGTTTATGACATATACTTTATTCATGCCTAGATCTGATTATGACTTATTGCATTAGATATGATCGTGTGTGACATGGACATGAGACATCGTGAACATGAGACGTGTGATTACGTTGGGTGGGGAGAAACTTACCATATGAAAGGCTGATTATATTATATGTATATAGTTATCTGGAGGTGCCTTAGACTCTGACACAGAGCTTTGGCACATGTACTGGCCCTTCGAGAGAATGCTGCTATGGGTTTCCCCGACACAGAGCCTATAGTAGTCTTAGCCTGAGTATGATTAATGCTCTCACTTGCATATCACATAGCTGGTTACATAGTTTACCCTCTTGTTTCATTTATTATTGCACTGCAGTTATATTGGCTTGAGTTATTCTTGTACCTTGTTGTGTCCCCTGAGGACCTGGATCTGGATTGTGTCCCCAGGTATAGCCGAAGAGATCTATCCCGAGGTATACGGGACAGGAGCATACATTGGAGCTGTACCAGAACCCGAGGACGAGATCGTGCTAGAGGACTTCTCCTGAGTATTGGCTTTATATACTCAGTTATTTTTGTTTCTAGTTACTTTAATTCCTGTCTATTGCATTGATGTATCAGACTTATTCTCGGGTTGTTCCCCGAGACACTTTTATTGAGACTTGTTAGATTATATTTATTTTGATTTATTCTGGCATTTGATCTGTGATTATCTTCTGTGGATGAGATTAGAATAGATTGTGACTTGTATCATTGGACCTTTATTGTTGTACTACAACTTAAGTACACCCTGATGGATCCATTAAATTGAGTTTGTCCATCGGTGTGTGCTGCTGGCTATTGCCACGTGTCAAGTCCCTCGATATTCTGGGACTGGGGCGTGACAGGATGTGGGATATGTAAAACGACAGAGGGTGTCCTAGAGGACTGTAATGCAACATAGGCGCCATAGGATCCTGTACCGTAGTACGTACCCCTATGTAGACTACTAATTGATCTCATCCACAACTCATCATCCGACGGAGCTGGGTGGGCCGGGGGTTTTGAGGAACTGCCCCCTCTCTAGGTGTGGGCTGGATCGACTCTTCGCGGAGCCTCCTATACTTATCCTAAAAAAATATGTATCTATCGATAAACGTACTACTTACTATATATCTTAGGTACTTATTGCTAATTACATATATTTTTGCTAAGTTATATCAAAATTAACAAAATATAAGAGTAATACTTACGTAGATCTGTGTCGCCCTATCATCGATAAGTTGTCCCCCCTTCCTATGAGTGACGAGGAACACTGTCACCATGTTCGCGTCCTCACCCCTCTAGACCTGTTAAAAAAAAAATTATTTGTTATTAAAGTAAAAAACTAGGCCACGATGATTAAAAATTGTACGTATACAATAAAAGACGTACCAAGCGACGGAAATGTTCCGTCATCGGAATCGATCCTTCATACCACTTTTTTGCCCCTACCGAGCCGCCTTGGCCTTCTCCGACTATTTCCTATACCTGTCCTAGTTGATTGTAGCCCTCATCACAGTCCACTGTTCGGGCGTGATCCAGCCTTGGATCAATTTTAATTCGCGGTCATGAACCTTCTGGTCATCCATAGCATCACGGATGAGCTTGGCGGCGATGAAAGAAAACTGTAACTCGATCTGTGCGGCCTGGTGTGATGGATACAAATATGTTCTCTACAAGAAGTACAATACTTAGTTAAAAAATATTAACATAAAAATATTACTAATGTTAAAATTAAATATACTTTTACCTTGAAGTGTCCAAACCAGAACGTCTTTCTCTCTTTCAGGGAATCCGAGTAGTTTATCCATGGCCCACCATAGTTTTGCCTCAAAAAATGTCCCAGTGCTCTTTGTACCGCTGAGGGACGATATCTATATATACATAGATAATTAAACTCATTAAAAAGTGAATATATATATATATATATATATATATAAAACAAATAACTAATTAACTTATTTTGTAGGGCCATCGGCCCAAATCTCCATTCTCATCACATCCGGTGGAGCGCACGGAGGATTGCTCTGATATGAAGATGGAGTTGGCTCGACCGCCATCTCTTCCTCTGTCTATGTAGTACTGTCAGCAGCAGGAACACTGGACGATGCAGGAACACTAGATGGGATACTCTCGGGTCTGGAACTGCTGCTCCCAGGAGTATTGCTGGTCCCATGAGTACTGTCACGTACGGTCATCGCAGTCGTAGTCTGAGGTACTACTGGTCGATAGTATAGAGTACTCGAAGACGAGGATCGGAAAGGAGTATCCGTGTCCTGAAGAGGACGTCTAGAGGATATAGCGCGGGAATAGGATCTGCGTTGTCCAGACATTTCTAAAAATAACATATAATGATAAAACAAATACACAGAGATATTTAGATTACTTGACAGAAAGAAATACATAGAAGTTGTGAACTAGTACACACTAAAAGGCTAAATGATAAAAGTGTCATAATCACAAAACATAAGTATGTATCACCGTTACAAACATAGGTATCACAGATTTAGGCTACAAATACATAGAGATATGTATGTATCACCGTCATAAACATAAGTATCACACAACTAGGCCAAAAAAATTCTAAATAAATTTTATTTAATTTTCAATCATCATATGAAAAGTCATTTTGTTCATCTTCCACCTCCTTTTCCTCTTCATCTTCACTTTCATCTACTTCGTCATCGTCTTCTGATACTTCTACTTCTTCTACTTGAAGAAATATGTTATGAGTAACTTCTGTTGAGTCCACATCTACAATATTTACAACAAGAGGTAGGTCGTCTTCTTGATAAGCTATTTCATCAACATCAAAGATATTTCTAGCTTTAGTCTTACAGACATTCATATATGGCTCCACATAAGGTTCCTATTCCAATGCTAAAGGCACAAGCTCTCTGTGTGAGGTCCATTGATAGTAATTCGGAGTGAAACCTCTTAAGTACAAATGATATGTCACATCCACTTCTGGATGATATTTCAAGTTATGATATTTCACACACGGACACTTAATTTTTGTGTCGTTCATGTACTCATGGAACATCTTGGCGAACTACATGAACTGCTCTACTCCTTCTATGAATTTATTCTATACACCGCACATGTCATCAGGATGACGGTTGTACATCCATGAACGATAACGCATATAGTAATTCAGATCTATTTCTAGATACTTCTGCAAAGATGAATAGACCTCGTTCAATTACATTATCCAAATGTTCATCAAAGTGAGTATTTAGGTCATATCGTTAGTATTCGAGTTATGATGCATGAGTATTCATATCGTGACTCATGAGTATCTATAAAATAAGTAAATAGATAAGTTTGATTTTATTTCCAAATCTAGTAGATATGTGGACATGGAACACGTGGACACTCACATACTCAATATACTCACTTGTATCTTGACCTAGCTAAAAACCTAATAAGAAATAGGTAAATGAACATAGAAGCCATGAGACCTTTGGCTCTACCTTACGCTCTGGTGCCGAAAGCCATGAGACTGAAATATGAAAGAGAAGAGAAGACTTATGTCTCATGGCTTCTAGTACTATAGCCAAAAGTAGAGAAAAAGATTTCAAACTCCAGTAAATGGACGTTTCATGGCTTCCGATACTTTAGATTTTAAGTTGATAACTGGATTGGCCTATATGGCTAAACTAGTCAATACTATATTTATCAAGTTATTCTAGGTCAATACCTTGCTATACTAGGTTTCTAAGTTATACTAGTTAATAAAGACTATATTATGTATCATATACTTAATATAGATTATATATAATAAATAACTTATAATATCTTAGTCTAATTTCCATTACCTAGCTATATATTAACACATCACAATAATATTTTAACCAATTATCCATTATCACGACCCGCACCTGGAATTTAGGGGCAGGGGTACGTAGGTAACGTCCAGCCTACGCCGCAGCATCGGCGGTAGAACGTTATTTGGGTCTTAATACTACTAAACATAACTCACAACCTGTTAATGATCTCAACTCCATAGGGAGGATAAAGAATAATACATTGATCAACAATTCATAATATATGCTCAATCACAATAACTATAGAAAATAAATGGCACGATGAGATAAAAAGATAAGGAATACTGACATAAGTCAAACACAACTACACAAATACATCGATAAATCTAAAGTCTAGCTGTCCCACATAAAAGTCTCATCAAAAGTCTCAACATAAGTCTCAACATCAGTACAGAATATGCATAAAATATAACTGTCTAAATAACTGCAGGTGGTGTCTCCTCTAAGGGAATGGACTCCTCTAATATCTCTGGTATGTAGTCTACTTCTACACCTGGTCCATAGTGTATAGGACAGAAGTCCTCAAGATCCTCTGAAAAATATATCCAGTCAGGATTGGAGCGAAGTACAAGCACTAACAGCAGTTCCATATATATTGACAAAAACTATAATACAGTGTAAAGAAATACAAGATGGAGATAAATACTGGAAATAAGAAATACTGGTGAGTATGAAATACTGGAATAAGAAATACTAGATAATATATCATCATCAATAGTACAACTAGCAATGAACAGAAATACAAGTGCATGCTAGAACAATGAAATAGAAATACATGAATAGAATATCTAGCTAAGTGTGTAAAACATCAGTCTATCATCTGATCAGCTTCGGACTGATCAGGCTTACTATGTATGATTAGTTATGATTTATGTAAGGTCAGTCTAACCATCCAGTTAGCTATGATGCAAGCAATAGTCAGGCTAATCATACATAACAGGCTATGAGGCATGTAATGGTCAGGCTGCTCAAGAATCGGACTATTCATATTGTCCGAGTTACTTGGGGTTATCACCCTTTGGAAGAGTCAACATGGTAGCGCGAGGATGATATCCGGTCTCGCTATCCGCACCTATTCGACTCGGAAGGTATAATCATTCTTATGCCTTCGTATCTCGAATCTCGTGATTCATTTATACATGCTATGTGACATTATTTTTTTATATGCTTGAATCTAATTGCATGATCTTGTAGTTAGCATAGTGCTTGTTCTGATCTCTTTAGTTAGCCTTGGGTTTAAATTTCGAGGATAAAATTTTTCTAAGGTGGGTAGAGATGTCACTCCCCGTTCCCGAAATACATATTTTGGGATATATATATATATATATATATATATATATATATATATATATATATATATATATATATATATATATATATATATATATATATATATATATATATATATATATATATATATATATATATATATATATATTGCTTGTATTTATTTCTGCTTAGAGTATTTCTTGCTCACATGATCATTAGGTTGCATTCATGGAGACTAGAGCCATTCTTTGGTTTAGCATGGTTCATATTTTAATTGTAAGTTGGTTTATTCATGAATTTGAACCCATGGTCTAAACCTCAAATCCTAGATATATAAGCTAACTTGTTTCTCTCTCTTCTCCCATTCTTTATTTCTCCTCTTTCATTCATTTCTAGGCAAGTACACCTTGCACCACATAAAAAAATCCATTGATTTTCGATTCTTGCTTTTTCTTACATTTTATTAGTCTATTATGTGCTTATGATGATTCTAAAAATTTTTATTACTTGGAGTTTCCGATTTTGATGGGTGGATTTGTGTAGATATACTTTTATAACTTAGGATTTCGTGGGTTTCTTGAGTTTTTGGTAGTTTTGATCTACTACAACATAGTATTTTCAAAAAATAGTTTTTGGGATGGATGAAGCACTTCATTTTGAGCGTTTTGGCTTTTGGTTCACTCAATTCGGAGTTAAAACATTATTTTTTATAGAAAAAAATAATTTTTTGGTTTTGGAGCATGGCTAAACCTGTTGTTTGGAACGATGAAGATCTTATGCGGCCAGCACCATATGCGACTGAGAGGGCTATGCAGTATGAAGATGCTATGCGTCCTGAACTCTTTGTCATATACCAGCATGCGTCCATCTCTTTGATGCATGAATGACTAATACACATGTGTTCTGAAAGGACTTCTTGTGCTTAGTCGTAGAACGAATGAGAAATTCGCTAAGTACAAAACACTCCATGCGACATCGAATCCCATGCGACACCGACACTTATGCGGCAGGAAGGGTATGCGGCCACCATCCTTGGACGCATGACTCTGAAACCGTGGCACATCTTTTTATGGTTTTGTCTTTTCTTCCTGACATACTTTATGTCACAACACACTTTATGTTACATCACTGACACTTTAATTATTTCTCATTGCCTCATCACATATCCCAAGAATTAGATATAGTCCTGGCTCTATGCGGCATGACTCTATGTGGCATGACTCCATGCGGCCAGGATTCTCATGCGGCCTGATTTCTCATGTGGCCTTGATCCTCTTGCGCGCATGCAATCCTTTGTACACGTTTTATTGGACTAGTTTTGGTTGAATGTTCCTTTGGACTTTATGAGTGGTATATATGACTTTGATAACCACAAAAGTATTAGACCCATCTATGTGTCATGACCCGACCACTTGTATCTGTGCTGATACACTCACTATGTGCTATGTGTTCCTACGTGCTAAGTATTCCAACGCGATTATATTATATGTTTGCACTGCGTTGTACCTATGCGCTACGTGACATGTGATATGACTCAATCTCCAGCATGGACATAAGGGTAAGTCAATGACCAAGCGTGGCTAGGATCTATTGATTGTTGCATCACGCTGGGGTTAATCCAAATTGAACTATCAAGTGACAAAGTGGATTCGTATCTAGCGTGGCCGTACTTTGGTACGTCATATAAGGGAATACCATGTGACCACGCCATGAGATTCTAGTTAACATTAGGGTTAACTAGGCAACTAAACTTGTAGAGTACTAGGAGGGAATATAATCTCGAGATCATGCCTAACTAGCCACCTACAGTCATCTGAATTGGGGTGTGCAGGCTAGTCCCCAAGGATATTATTTAAATACTCATTAATGGATGGCAATATCCGAATACTATATGATACTATGTGTTCTATGCGATCTTAGCACGGTGGCCTTATGAGGGACCGGTGCATACTACTATTTGCTATGATGCGATTTATGGCTCGGCTAACCCTGCTAGTACCTGGTTCGATCTGAGGATTCCTATATGCATAATGTAAACACCCTAAATTTTTTTTTTATTTTAAAAAAAAAATGTTTAATTTTCTGGAATTTACATAGGTTCTGTGCTAATTTTATAATTTTTAATTACTATTAAATAATATTAAAATATGATAAAAATATAATTTTATGGTGTAAAATAGAAAACCTGACTTAGGATAATTTTCTGGGATTTTATTGGGCCTCAGACCTATTTTTAAAAGCCTAAAAACTATTTTTTCTTATTTAATTATTATTATTATTATTATTATTATTATTATTATTATTATTATTATTATTATTATTATTATTATTATTGTATTTAGGGGCCCGGCCCGGCCCAGTGGGCCGAGCCCATTATAGCAGCCCAGCCCCAGCCTAACCTAGCGGGTCGGGCGGGTCCGCCCAACCCGGATCCGCGCCCGACCCGAACCGCATACCCCATCTCCCCTGTCCCCCACGCCGCCCCGAATTTTTTGCCGCCCGCCGCGCGCCCCGTCGGCCACGACCCCCGCCCCACGCTCCCCTCGGCCCGACTCCCCCGGCCACGAACCGCCCGGCAACCCCCTATAAAAACCCCTACTCCCTATCTCCTCCGCCCTCACCCTAACCCGACTCCGGCGAAGCCACCAGCCGCCACCACCGCTTGCCTTGCCTACCGGCCACCCCCCCCCCGAGCTCGCCGACCTCGCCTCCGGCTACCCCCAGCCGCGCCGGCTCCTCCCGCAGCACTCCACCGCCGCGGCCAGCCGCTCTCCAGAACCCCTCCTCCTCCTCTCTCCTTCCCGCAGCAGACCCCCGACGCCGCCCCGGCCGTTCGAGAGCCGCCCGACCCCCGCCGCTCCGGTGCGCCGCCGCCCTAGCCAGCGCCTCCGCCAGCCTCCTCCGGCCAGCCTCCGGCCGCCGCGGCTCCACCAGACCCTAACCCTAGGTTTTCGACCGTGTCGAACACGTGTCGGACATAGTGGATCTCGGTTTTTCAGGCCCAGTTCAGGTACCCGTAACTTCTTGCTCGTAGCTCAGATTTCGATTCTGTAAATTGCAACGCGTAGCCTGTATGACCCTCTCGGTGCCCGGACAAACCCCCCGGGGCATCGCGTCCTGTGGTGATCGCACACCGCGATCCAAAAACAGGAAAAACCAGATCCTGTTTTACCCCGGAACTGAGTACGCCCCGCCAAACGGAACAACTTGGTCTCGTGCGGTCTTCACAGATACGTGCGCCTCGTCGATACGGACGTGTGGGATTTTGCGGAAGCTGATTCGGGTGTGCGTGCACACCGGAATCAACGCGTATCCGCGGACATCGCCCCGTATCTGCCTTTTCTGTAATTCACCCTAACTTCGTGCACACATGTCAGATCGAGACGAAACTTGCGCCATCGAACTCGTAGAGATACGCTGGTCCTGTGGGTCAAGTTTGGTTCGATCCTGAGAACGTAGACGAAATCGCGTGTCGTGGGCCCCATAGGCCCCACTCGACGGGCGATTTCGTGATCGGCTCATCGGAATTCAAATCTGAAAGTTTCGTTGGGTTCGTATCAGCGTTCCTGACCTGTTGACACTAAGTTTGGTGAATTTAGAGACAGTTGACCCTGACACGTTTTTCGGTGCAAAGCGGGCCCACCGGTGGACCCAGTTTTGGCCCGAAACTGCCGTTTTTGCCTTTGTCTCCAAATTGGACCCAAGGACAGGCATTCCTAGCTATTTGACACCTTCTGAGCGTGATGGTACTGTTTATTTCAGCTTTCGGAGACGTCTCTAGAAATTTCCGAAACCAGGACCTTAGTGGAATCCAAACATCAGGCAAGTGCACCTTGCCAAACTTGCAGTCTTTATTTTTATATTTCCTGTAATAATACTTTGTTGGATGTCTTGTGTAAATTCATATAAACTTGTTTAAACTGCTTAACCTAGGAAATACGTGACGTACCTAGTGTCCGATCATAGTCGGGTGCCAACACCGTACGCGGTGTTGGGTTCGTCATTTAGAGATGGATTTACGATCCCCTTACTTTTGTACTTGACCTATCAAGTACCCTACAACCCAGGACACTTGACACTATCATGGACAGAATTCTCCTGAGATATTCGTGGTAATTCTGTATAGGATACAGGACTTGACAGAGTTATTTTATTTATAGACAGTATGACTTGTTGCATTAGCTATAATCCCGCTGACATGGGCATGAGACGTTATGGCCATGACTTGCATGATTACATTGGGTGGGGAGAGACACACAGGCTACAGGCTGTTCTATATATATATCTACTATTATTGTGAGGTTGTAGACTCTCCAGCAGAGCTAGACCCTTTACGTGTTATTACTGCTACCGGCTCCCCGACACAGAGCTTGTAGCGGTCTTAGCCTGAGTACTAGTGTTGCTCTCATTTGCATATCACATAGATGGTTACATAGTTTACCCTGCTGTTTTAATTAATTTAATTGTACTGCTTTTATTTGGCTTATTTTATTTTGTGCCTTGCTATGTCCACTGAGGACCTGGAATGGATTATGTCCCCAGGTTTAGCTGAGGAGCAGTACCCCGAGATATACGGGACCAGAGCTGAAGCCATTGCTGGAGCAGAACCAAACACTGAAGACGAGGTGACTGCCGAAGACTTCTCCTGAGTGCCTGTTCCAGTACTCAGTATTTACTTATGTTTATCTCTTTTGTTCCTGGCCTATTGAGCCAGGGTATTCAGACCTAAGTCGGGTTGTTTTTCCGACTAACTTGTTGTTGCTACTTATTTCCATTTTATTATGCAGTTTATTTCTTTATCTTTATGGATGAGATTAGTGTGATTTGTTGTAGTAGACCTTCGATACAGCTTAAGTACGCCCTGATGGCTCCATTAAATTGGGTTATCCATCGGTGCGTGCTGCTGGCCATTGCCACGCATCTCCAGTCCCTCGGCACTTTGGGACTGGGGCATGACATAGTTTTTGTGGTGGCCCATGCAGGTCCAATACTAAATTATTCGGTTTTAACTTAGAGACCGAACAGGCCTGCAATAAGATAGGATAAGTTATAGGATCTCATCCATTGATTGAATCATTTTTGGACTCTATGTCAAATTCAATTTAATTGCTTGAATTGCATCCTGTTTTGATTTCTCTGTGCGTTCTCATTGTTTTCTTTCGATGCAGAGTAATGGATCCCAGAAGTGGTGACGAGACCCCCTTGGATACACCGCCTGAAGCGGGGGTTACCTGCGAAGCTGGAACGACGCCAGATACCAGAGGATAATCCTCTCAGAGTAATCAAACTGTCCAGCCAAGTTCCAGGTTCAGGCGTGATGACATCCCGCCTCCTCCCCAGTTTCCTCCTACGATGCCTGTCTTTCCCCCAGGACAGGCAATGGACGACCAGCAAATGTTCCAGATGTTCTACGCCATGATGTAGGCACAACAACAGATTCAACAAGAGGCCCAACGTCATGAGGCCGAGAACCTAAGGAACAGCCTAGTCGCAGCATTGGAATATGCAAATCCACCAAATAGGCGGCCAGCGACGGGATCTATCACAGATTTTTGTCAACTCAAGCCCCGTACCTTCTCGGGCAAGGAAGGACCAACTGAAGTGCATGAATGGCTTACAAACACGCAGCATCAGTTGGAGGCCGCTGAACTACCAAGGGACAAATGGATGACTGCCGTCAGGATGCAACTGACGGACAACGCGCATCATTGGTGGCTGTCCGAAGAAAGAAGGCTCGGACATGATCAGGTTACCTGGGAGGAGTTCTCCAGACTCTTCCAGAAAATGTACATCCCTGCTGTGGCTCGGTCAGAACTCCGAGACAGATTCAACCGCCTGATCCAGGACAACATGACGGTGGAGGAATATAACGTCGAATTCATTCGCCTGAGCCGCTTCGCCCCTTCCCTAATTCCTACTGAAGAAGAGAAGGCGGAGAAGTTCTTTGATGGCCTCAGGTTCGAGCTTCAGAAGTTAATCGGATCGGTCGCGCCCACATCTTACTCCGACGTCCTAGCTGCAGCACGTCGGCTGGAGCGCGTTACTCGAAGGGAATCAAGCCTGAAACGTCCCTTCTCCTCCGCACCGTCCAAGTCATCACCAGGGAAATCTGCTAAACGGCCCCAGAAGAGCCCGCCTCCAAGAGCAGCAACTAAGAACCTGCCTACTTGCCATTACTGCGGCAAGGTAGGACATATTGAAAAAGAATGTAGACGCAAGCTGGGGCTCTGCCTGGTTTGCGGATCTGGACAACACTTCTCAAAGGACTGCTCGGAACGTCGGGAGGGAGTTCCGAATCGACCAGCTCCACTTGTAGCTCTTCCAGCTGGGGGAGCAACACAGACAGGGCCTGGAGGAGCCAGGCCACCTCTACCACCTCAGGCAGCAATGTTCCAGCAAGCTCGTCAGCAAAGGGGTCCCGCTCAGGGACGAGGTCAGGCATATGCACTAGCAGTCACTGAGGAAGCTACTGCAGGCGAAGTGATAGCAGGTACCATATTAGTAGCTTTAATTCCTGCTATAGCATTATTTGATTCTGGAGCCTCGCATTCATTTATTGCTGCTAGCTTCATAGCCACACATAGAATAGCTACCG
The DNA here is from genome assembly GCA_036927795.1 of Iris macrosiphon. NCBI lineage: Eukaryota > Viridiplantae > Streptophyta > Magnoliopsida > Asparagales > Iridaceae > Iris > Iris macrosiphon. Next base: position 65,480,660 of record JAYESA010000017.1, on the reverse strand, counting down.
CACCTCTCTCGAAGATGAAGAGAATTCTAACAGAAGGTGGAATTATTCCGGTTAGTGATACTTGTAGATCATGTTCAGTGGTAGTCTGTGGCCGAGAGATGCGAGCCCAATTCTTGATCTTTTCTATGCCTGATTACGATGTTGTACTTGGTATGGACTGGTTAAGTCAGTACCATGCGACACTGGATTGCCGACTTAGAAAAGTAATATTTAGACCCCCTAGCCTTCCTGAGTTTGAATTTCTTCGAGGAGCTGTAGAACAAGGGGTCCAGCCAACTCATAGGGTATTAACTGTAGAAGAGGATTCAGGTTACCCAAGAGTCATAACAGAATTTGTGGATGTATTTCCCGACGATCTTTCAGGTTTACCACCTGATCGGGAGATATAATTCACAATAGACCTAACTCCAGGAGCCGAACCTATCACTTCATCGGTATATCGGCTAGCACCTAAGGAGTTAGTGGAGTTGAAAGCACAAGTTGACGACCTTCTGGAGAAAGGATTTATCTGGCCCAGTGTTTCACCATGGGGAGCACCTATACTTTTTGTACCCAAGAAGGACGGAACTGTGCGGTTGTGCATTGATTACAGAGCCCTTAATGCTGTAACTGTTAAGAACCGGTACCCATTACCACGCATTGATGACTTATTTGACCAATTTAGTGGTGCTAGGGTATTCTCAAAGATTGACCTTAGATCCGGTTATCACCAGATTAGGGTGAAGAAGGAAGATATCCCAAAGACGGCCTTCAGAACTAAATATGGACATTATGAGTTCCTAGTAATGCCATTTGGTTTAACCAACGCACCGGCTATATTTATGAGTTTGATGAACGGAGTCTTCCATCAGTACTTGGATAAGTTCGTGGTGGTATTCATTGATGATATCCTAGTCTACTCCAAGAACCACGAAGAGCACGAGGAACACCTTAGAATTGTGCTGGAAACTTTGAGAAGGGAGAAGCTGTATGCCAAACTCAGCAAATGTGAGTTCTGTATGGACAAGATGCCATTCTTAGGGCATATTATCTCGGGTGAAGGACTGTCTGTGGACCCAGAGAAGGTCACTGCTATAGAAACCTAGCCTACCCCTACCTCGATTGCGGAAGTGAGAAGTTTTCTTGGACTTGCTGGGTATTACCGGCGGTTCATAGAAATTTTTTCAAGGATCGCTGAACCTATGACTAAGCTGACATAGAAGGATCAGGAGTTCATATGGACGGAAGAATGCCAGAATGCCTTTGAAGAATTGAAGAGGCGTCTAACAACAGCACCAGTCTTGACTCTTCCCTCAGGGTCAGGAGATTTTGTTGTTTATAGTGATGCGTCTGGTAGTGGACTAGGTTGTGTCTTGATGCAACATGGCAAGGTTATCGCTTATGCATCGAGGCAGCTGAAGGTCCAGGAGAAGAACTACCCAACACACGACCTGGAGCTAGCTGCAGTAATTTTTGCATTGAAGATCTGGAGACATTATCTGTATGGAGAGAAGGTCGAAATATTCACTGATCATAAGAGCTTGAAGTATGTTTGTCACGACCCGCACCCGGTTTAGGGGCACGAGAGCGTGGGTACGTCCAGCCTACGCCGCAGCATCGGCGGTAGAACGCTGTCTAGGTCAAGTACTATCTAACAATCTCACGCTAGTATCCAACTCCATAAGGAGATTCGGATAATACTATAAAAATATTCACAACATACTCAATCACAACTACAGCACGATAGGAATTGAAGAAATAAAAGAATACAATACAAGTCTAATGACAACATAATCATACCTGCAATCCTTAACTTTCAATCCCCAAGTGTGTCGGAAACTAGTCTACTAAGGTCACAGTCTGGAAAAATATTTTCCAGTCAGGAAGGAGCAAAGTACATCTCTAAATAGCAGTTCTATATAAATGACATAAACTATGTAGCAGTTCTAGATGGAAATATATCAGATGCATGTATAGGTACGAGGAATAAAAGAAATACTGGAAATATTGTAAGTAAATGCAGGAAAAGAAACATATGTCAAAGAGTAAGAATTCTATGACTAAGTGTGTGAGTACTAGCTTTAATATGTGATCGGCTTGGGAACTTGATCAGGCTGGTTACATGTGATTAGCTATGGTTCATATAAAGTCAGGCTAACCGTTGGTTAGCTATGGTTCATATAAAGTCAGGCTAACCGTTGGTTAGCTATGGTGCATGTAGAGATCAGGCTAATCACACGTAACAGCTATGGTTCATATAAGTGGTCAGGCCGCACCCGACGTGAGATGTGGGGTGAGCTATGGTGCATATAAAGTTGGGTATGATCACATATCTACACTAAAGTACTCCCCAAACCCCCGACTGGTATAGTAGATCCAATCATGGTACGCTATGGCACAGGATTCCCTAGGAAGGTAGCAAATCTCCCCGGGAATTAGTGTCTGTACATGCACAAGATATCAAGGAAACAAGTCTCGTACAAGCTACACCATGAATAAGGAATAACATCTCATGACGAGATCCGTGTATACCAATCCGTGTAACCAACGTGTCAAGAACATGTATATTTACACTAGATACAGTGAACATAGGAGATATCATAAATTAGAAACTAATCAGAGAATGTACTTGCCTTGGGTCCTTAGCTGGTGAATACCGAGGTCCTGTTCCAGAGTGTCCCCTGGGTAACCCAACAGTCCTATAACATATCACAAGCAAAACCACATTTGCATCAGATGCTACACTACACACACAATCAAATACCTAACTCAGGGCTGTGTCTGGCAGGGCACTAGTCAACTAGGGTCATCTAGTATATTCACCAATTAACGTAGTATTATTAATGATCAAATATAATACATATATTGTTATTCCAAAGTATATACAAGATAGGTATAACTGTATGTACATAAGTGGAAATATATTTTATTTATGAAAAAATGTACATCACCCCTTATTTAAGAATATATACATTTATACATTTATATACACTAAATAAAATATACTCATACCCTATATGTACCCAGATATATATATATATACCAATTATACGTTTAAACATATACCCACACAAAATATATACATATATATATATTTGTACCAAAATAATAATTATACTATATACAGGTAATTGTACCAACTAAATATATATATATAACATTAAATACGAAAACCTACATTAACATATATTATATGTTACAGATAATTTAATACATATATATAAAGTAGAGGTATACGTGAGACATATATACATATATATACTAAGTTAGAATATACTATATACCAAAATACACAATATTTATACATATACACATTATATTAAAATTCACTAAGTATATAAAAATATATATATATACACATGCCAAATTATGTTTTTATTAAACTCATACCAATTTTATATAGTAAAATACATATTAAGTATACCAATAATACATGTAGTAGAATACGTATTTATATATATATTAATCACATTAAATACATTTATAAATTAACATTAATATACTTACACATATATTCATGCACTAAATTAACTACATACCCATTTTATATTTTGAAAATATTTTAAGTACACACGAAATATATATGTGTACATATACCAATATTACCTATACTAGAATACATATATCTATATAATCATATTAATTATATATACACATACATATATTATTCACTAATTATACACACTAATTATATTGATTTACCAGACTAATGCATTTTAATAAAATCCATTTACATAATAACCAAATTACATATTAATACAAACTAATTATATTAATATAACCAAATTACATTAATTAACTAAAAAATAACTAATTATATATATACTAACAGATTATATAATTTAATTAACTAGTTATAAATTAACTAAACAAATTATTAATTTACTAAACTAATTAACTAATTTACTTAACTAATTAACTAATTAATTAATTAACTAATTAATTAATTACTTAACCGTTTCATCTCAGAATAACTCGAAAGAAAGAGGGAAGAGGGAAGAAGGAAAGGGAGAGCTCACCTAGGGATTTCATCGGCGTTGGCGCGGGGTTCGCCGGGGCTGGTCGGCGGCAGCGTCGGTTTCAGCGGCGGCGCGGGGCTCGAGAGCGGCGGTGCTCTGTTCGAGACGGCGGGCGCTCCGCTCGAGGGGACGGCGGCTTCGAGGAGACGGTCGGCTATGGCGGCGGCGGCAGCGGCTCCAGATCCGAGGCGGCGGCTTCGATTCGAGGAGGCGGTCGGCGAGTCTTCGTCCCGAGGAGATCCGAGGCGGTCGGCGTCTGTTCGAGGCCAGCGGCTTCGTCCCAGCGGCCACGGCGAGGCTCGGCTTCAGCGGCGGGCTCGACGACGTCGGCTCCGGCGGCTAGATCTAGGGTTAGGGTTAGGGTGCTGTCGTGTGTCCGGGGTTGGGTCTGTGGATCGTGTCCGGGGCAGGACACGATGGGTGCTTTACTGTGGACGTGTCCGGGTTTGCCGGACACGGAGATGCTGTGTACAGGGGTTGATGTGGAGGTGGTGTCCGGGTGTGTCGGACACGGAAAAGCTGGTTGTAAACTGTAAATCTGGACACAGGAAAAGAAATGGATATGGTGGGACACCCGGGGTCGGACCCGAGGCCATCACGGCTGACACGGTGATGCTGGACACACGGACACGAGCACAAAATGGTGATGACGGCTTGTTGGCTTTGTGGGGATTTGTGGGGGCTAGCTAAAAATGAAAATTAGGGTTTCTTGGGAATTGTGAGAATGAGAACTTAAATAGGGAGAAGGGTGTGGGATGAAGGGTTGCGGGTTGGCCCAATGATGAATGGCCCAGAATTAAACATAAAGGGCTTTTCATGTGGGAAGAATGAGGGCGTGAATGGGAGACGGAAAACGGTAAATTAAATAGAAAAGAAATTTAAGAAAAAATGTTTTTAAGAGGCTTTCGATTAGCTACTAATTAAACTCATTTTTCAAAATATTAGAAAGTATGTAATTCATTTATTTACTACCCCAATAAATAAAAATCTATTTTATTTTATCAACTAGTCTTTTAAATAACTATTTAGTTAAAACAATAATTTTATGACTCAAGCCAATAAATATTTGAAACTAGAAATATATGTTATTATTTATTTATTTATTTTGTAATACATCGTCATTTAGGAAAAATGATTTTTATAAAGATTTTTAAATTACCTTCTAAAATCAGACATCGTTCAAAATCAAATAAAAATTTTCAAGGAGAAATATTTTATAAAACTTGATATTTTAAAAAAAATTAAAATCTAATTATTTTGGAAATTGGAAATCGGAGGTTACAAGTCTATCCACCTTAGAAAAATTTCGTCCTCGAAATTTTAGGGATGACTAGGATAGAAAAAAAATTTGTTGTTCATAATGATGAATATATCATTGAAAAAATATTTCTATAAGGAAAATATTTACCAACAGAAGGAAACATGAAGAAAAAGAAAATATGGTTTAAGACAGGAGTGACATGAAGGAATCATGGCTCGGCTTTGGATCCTCTAGAAGGTTAGGTTTTGGGAAGTAGACACGATCACAAAAACAGATAATTTGAATAATGCACGTTACCTTTTCAAGGTAACTAAACCAAGGAAGACCCAGTATAATGAATGATATAGACATGAAAGTTATAGCTGAATCGAAAGATACGGTCGACAATTAGATTTAAGAACTTAAATACATCATTCAGAATGTAATCAAGAGACATCTAATTGCCCCTCTTAATTTCTAGGAAAAATAGTCTTTACTACCATCTGAAAATAATCCTTCCTTTTTATCCTCGTTCATTTTACTTTTCTCAATCTTGTGATTCATCATTAACTAATATCTATAAAAGTTCAAATTCCACAACTTTATTAGATTAGATCTTCGAATTTCTGAATCAAAAGCCTTATCATCAAATTCGAGTTTGTTTATCTTATCATCAACTATACCTCGATTATTTCTTCGATTTCAATGTTACTGTCATGGTCAAGATTTTAATTTAGATCACAACCTCAATATACCATGATCTAACCTTACGACCTTCAATTATACGATCCCATAATCAATTATTAAAATCTTTTTTACCATGAGCTTCATTTCATTCCATATTTCTTTATCCATATGTATAGTGTTTCCTAATTTTGAACTAATATATTTTTTTTTTTCATCCTCTGAATTTATTATCCCAATGTAAAATTCTTTATTACTCAAATCCTCAATATTTTAGTTGAATTCCAGTCGTATCATAGTCTCCTCAAATTTTGAGTAAATAACTAAATACAAAATTTACTATCCAATCCCTCAATTGAAACCCAATCAATGCATATTTATAAAACTTAAAAACCTGCATCCCAAAATTTAACTTTAAAACTCATCAATCATCTAACTCAAATTCAATTGATGCTTATTCCAATCTAACTCCTCATCCCAAGAATTTAATTCGACACTATTCCATTTACGATATTTATTTTCTGATTTTCGTTTTCCTCAAATATGCACGATGCGATGCTTCCAGAATCTTCAATGCAACATTCGTAACATATAAAATTTCTATCTTGCAATCAATTAGATAAAATGATAATCTCTCGAATTTCTCAAATTTTAAATAATCAATTCAATCATATCAAGACCTCCTTAAAATTAATAAATCCTCAAATTTTTGGCTCTGTCAATTTCTTAATTCTCCCTTTAAGTCAATATTTATCCTCGAGTTTCAATCATCCCCAATCTTCGTAAAATTAATGATCCGTCAATTCTTTTATTAACGCCTTAACTTTTTATTTAAATTAATGCTTATCCACAAATTTAATCCTCTTGTCTCTTTCTTTTTTTTTTTTTTTTTTTTTTTTTTTTGGTCAGTCATAACCTCGTCATAGATCTTTGCTATGGTCAAAACCCAATGATCATGGTTTGAGAAAACTCTATCTACAGCCATGCAATTTAAGAAAATATAGGTCATGTGTCTTTTGCCATGGTATTTCAGTCTCTGTTAGGGGTACTACTAGTTATATTCTAACAAGAAAATCATGCATGTGAACCACAGTACTAGGAAAATCAATCAATCAATCGAAAGGCGAAAGAAAAGGAACATTAGGAAGGAAGAAGGATCATGTTAACATATTACTTGTAGTGTCTACTATCTCTAACAAACACTTAACTCTAGCACACTAACAATTTCCTATTCATGTATACTGGTACCCATATCAACTAATCATATATTAATATTCATATCTCCCATCTACAAAAAATTAATCCTCCAAATAATCGTCAAGGTTTAACTTCCCGATCAACTTAAAATAAAATGCATATACCTCCTCAAAATTTGATACTTCACATCGAAATAAAATTTAATCACTTCTAAAATCTTTGTAGCCTTAACTATGTTTAGTGAGTCAAATTTAAATTCTCAATATTTTAATAACATAAAAATCTCAACTCCTTAAAAATTCTGAAAATTTAAAAATTTATTTCCACCCTTTAATTTATAACTCCTCAATGTACATATTAGTGCTCACGGTCTCTGATACTCAAGGTGCACTCAATACCTCTATTGTCTAGAACTGTGTACTAAATTTGTACCGCCCGAATCACTTGCACTATTACCTCCAATGATCAAAGTTATCATCAACTGTGTTTTCTTTCATGATTTCAATTTATGTTAATTGGTATATCATCTAATTATCAACACACAGAGTGCTTACTGTTATTAACGTCATCCTTGACCAATCCTTGGTATAGAATCATTAGCACTCTTGGTATTATATCACTAGCCGCATTAATGGATTATCTCATCAAGCTCATTAGACTCATGATCACCTGTATCCTCTATAACACTCATGTTTATTTACTCTCATGGGTATGTGTATGGTTCCTCATCTCGATGGTTGTATATGTATTTCCTTCAATCCTTTAAAGCCTATTAAACTAATCCGTGATGCTTCACAACTTCCATTACTAATCCTGATATTTCTCTACTTATGACATCTCATTAAACCCTTTATACATATACATTTCTTTACCTTTAACATTTCCGATATCAACCATCAAATTGGACATCATGCTCCATAAATCCTTAACACAATTTCCGGATACTTAATCGTCTACATAGATCACTCAATTACATGATCATGATTATCCAGGACGGGTAATTGGCTCTGATACTAACTCTGAGAACTATCACTGATACTCTATACTCTCCTTAACTCTCAGTCTCTAATGACACTACTCCTAGAATCATTGGTACAAGGTACTATGCTAAGGGCTAACTCTAGATTAAAGCCTACTGCTCACATGCCCAACTAAGAAACACTTACAACTCATTAGCAACACAGTCAATACTAATACAAGACACAAACAAAATTACAAGCCACTAATTATCATACTTAACAAGAAATCCTCAAGGAATAGGAGCTCAAAGACTGACTTGAGGACAGAAGGTATCTTTACTGCTAGTAAAGAAAGAGCGGTGGAACAAAGTCCTGGAATAACAGAAATAGATAAGTCTTGAGATGATATTTTAAGAACCAATTTAGGATACAACCTGATAATCATACACGTCTGTCTGAAATCATGACACTCAGAATCCTCGCCACGCCAGTAAGCATAGATGCGATAAACGACAGGTTCCGTAACTAAGGTATACAACCCTATAATTATGTCATCTAGAATACTCGCCACGCCAACCGGTATGGCTGCGAGAAACTCTAAATCTCATAACTAAAGTATGTACATCCAAGTTAGGTTCCTACGTTCTCGTCACGACAGCTAATATGGCTGCGATAAATTCTAGGTTCCATAACCAAAGTAGACGTTTTACCTTCCTCACTGTCCTCATCAACATATGTCATCAGATGATACCGTAAATTTTAGCCCGTAAAATTCATCTCGATATGAAATCAATTCAACAACGATACCAAGAATTAAAGTTAACAACTGGTCAACAAGAATCAAGCTTAACAATGATACCAAGAATTTAATTTAATAACTGCTCAACAAGAATCAAGTTCAGTAACAACAAGCGAGAGCGAACGGAAACAGGGAAAAGATTTAAATTGTAAATTGTAATAAGATTCTCAAGGGGTCATCCCAGGAAATCTTTCAAGAATTTGTGATTGAGTATCCTCTCTCATCCTAGTATCCTATGTCCTATATTCTATAGCAGGCACGCAGTAGTATAACAAGGATGCCACACTACTACAACCTCGCACAACTCGCGAAGTCTGACCTGCATGGGCCACCACTAAAAACGTGTCACGACCCGCACCCGGTTTAGGGGCACGAGAGCGTGGGTACGTCCAGCCTACGCCGCAGCATCGGCGGTAGAACGCTGTCTAGGTCAAGTACTATCTAACAATCTCACGCTAGTATCCAACTCCATAAGGAGATTCGGATAATACTATAAAAATATTCACAACATACTCAATCACAACTACAGCACGATAGGAATTGAAGAAATAAAAGAATACAATACAAGTCTAATGACAACATAATCATACCTGCAATCCTTAACTTTCAATCCCCAAGTGTGTCGGAAACTAGTCTACTAAGGTCACAGTCTGGAAAAATATTTTCCAGTCAGGAAGGAGCAAAGTACATCTCTAAATAGCAGTTCTATATAAATGACATAAACTATGTAGCAGTTCTAGATGGAAATATATCAGATGCATGTATAGGTACGAGGAATAAAAGAAATACTGGAAATATTGTAAGTAAATGCAGGAAAAGAAACATATGTCAAAGAGTAAGAATTCTATGACTAAGTGTGTGAGTACTAGCTTTAATATGTGATCGGCTTGGGAACTTGATCAGGCTGGTTACATGTGATTAGCTATGGTTCATATAAAGTCAGGCTAACCGTTGGTTAGCTATGGTTCATATAAAGTCAGGCTAACCGTTGGTTAGCTATGGTGCATGTAGAGATCAGGCTAATCACACGTAACAGCTATGGTTCATATAAGTGGTCAGGCCGCACCCGACGTGAGATGTGGGGTGAGCTATGGTGCATATAAAGTTGGGTATGATCACATATCTACACTAAAGTACTCCCCAAACCCCCGACTGGTATAGTAGATCCAATCATGGTACGCTATGGCACAGGATTCCCTAGGAAGGTAGCAAATCTCCCCGGGAATTAGTGTCTGTACATGCACAAGATATCAAGGAAACAAGTCTCGTACAAGCTACACCATGAATAAGGAATAACATCTCATGACGAGATCCGTGTATACCAATCCGTGTAACCAACGTGTCAAGAACATGTATATTTACACTAGATACAGTGAACATAGGAGATATCATAAATTAGAAACTAATCAGAGAATGTACTTGCCTTGGGTCCTTAGCTGGTGAATACCGAGGTCCTGTTCCAGAGTGTCCCCTGGGTAACCCAACAGTCCTATAACATATCACAAGCAAAACCACATTTGCATCAGATGCTACACTACACACACAATCAAATACCTAACTCAGGGCTGTGTCTGGCAGGGCACTAGTCAACTAGGGTCATCTAGTATATTCACCAATTAACGTAGTATTATTAATGATCAAATATAATACATATATTGTTATTCCAAAGTATATACAAGATAGGTATAACTGTATGTACATAAGTGGAAATATATTTTATTTATGAAAAAATGTACATCACCCCTTATTTAAGAATATATACATTTATACATTTATATACACTAAATAAAATATACTCATACCCTATATGTACCCAGATATATATATATATACCAATTATACGTTTAAACATATACCCACACAAAATATATACATATATATATATTTGTACCAAAATAATAATTATACTATATACAGGTAATTGTACCAACTAAATATATATATATAACATTAAATACGAAAACCTACATTAACATATATTATATGTTACAGATAATTTAATACATATATATAAAGTAGAGGTATACGTGAGACATATATACATATATATACTAAGTTAGAATATACTATATACCAAAATACACAATATTTATACATATACACATTATATTAAAATTCACTAAGTATATAAAAATATATATATATACACATGCCAAATTATGTTTTTATTAAACTCATACCAATTTTATATAGTAAAATACATATTAAGTATACCAATAATACATGTAGTAGAATACGTATTTATATATATATTAATCACATTAAATACATTTATAAATTAACATTAATATACTTACACATATATTCATGCACTAAATTAACTACATACCCATTTTATATTTTGAAAATATTTTAAGTACACACGAAATATATATGTGTACATATACCAATATTACCTATACTAGAATACATATATCTATATAATCATATTAATTATATATACACATACATATATTATTCACTAATTATACACACTAATTATATTGATTTACCAGACTAATGCATTTTAATAAAATCCATTTACATAATAACCAAATTACATATTAATACAAACTAATTATATTAATATAACCAAATTACATTAATTAACTAAAAAATAACTAATTATATATATACTAACAGATTATATAATTTAATTAACTAGTTATAAATTAACTAAACAAATTATTAATTTACTAAACTAATTAACTAATTTACTTAACTAATTAACTAATTAATTAATTAACTAATTAATTAATTACTTAACCGTTTCATCTCAGAATAACTCGAAAGAAAGAGGGAAGAGGGAAGAAGGAAAGGGAGAGCTCACCTAGGGATTTCATCGGCGTTGGCGCGGGGTTCGCCGGGGCTGGTCGGCGGCAGCGTCGGTTTCAGCGGCGGCGCGGGGCTCGAGAGCGGCGGTGCTCTGTTCGAGACGGCGGGCGCTCCGCTCGAGGGGACGGCGGCTTCGAGGAGACGGTCGGCTATGGCGGCGGCGGCAGCGGCTCCAGATCCGAGGCGGCGGCTTCGATTCGAGGAGGCGGTCGGCGAGTCTTCGTCCCGAGGAGATCCGAGGCGGTCGGCGTCTGTTCGAGGCCAGCGGCTTCGTCCCAGCGGCCACGGCGAGGCTCGGCTTCAGCGGCGGGCTCGACGACGTCGGCTCCGGCGGCTAGATCTAGGGTTAGGGTTAGGGTGCTGTCGTGTGTCCGGGGTTGGGTCTGTGGATCGTGTCCGGGGCAGGACACGATGGGTGCTTTACTGTGGACGTGTCCGGGTTTGCCGGACACGGAGATGCTGTGTACAGGGGTTGATGTGGAGGTGGTGTCCGGGTGTGTCGGACACGGAAAAGCTGGTTGTAAACTGTAAATCTGGACACAGGAAAAGAAATGGATATGGTGGGACACCCGGGGTCGGACCCGAGGCCATCACGGCTGACACGGTGATGCTGGACACACGGACACGAGCACAAAATGGTGATGACGGCTTGTTGGCTTTGTGGGGATTTGTGGGGGCTAGCTAAAAATGAAAATTAGGGTTTCTTGGGAATTGTGAGAATGAGAACTTAAATAGGGAGAAGGGTGTGGGATGAAGGGTTGCGGGTTGGCCCAATGATGAATGGCCCAGAATTAAACATAAAGGGCTTTTCATGTGGGAAGAATGAGGGCGTGAATGGGAGACGGAAAACGGTAAATTAAATAGAAAAGAAATTTAAGAAAAAATGTTTTTAAGAGGCTTTCGATTAGCTACTAATTAAACTCATTTTTCAAAATATTAGAAAGTATGTAATTCATTTATTTACTACCCCAATAAATAAAAATCTATTTTATTTTATCAACTAGTCTTTTAAATAACTATTTAGTTAAAACAATAATTTTATGACTCAAGCCAATAAATATTTGAAACTAGAAATATATGTTATTATTTATTTATTTATTTTGTAATACATCGTCATTTAGGAAAAATGATTTTTATAAAGATTTTTAAATTACCTTCTAAAATCAGACATCGTTCAAAATCAAATAAAAATTTTCAAGGAGAAATATTTTATAAAACTTGATATTTTAAAAAAAATTAAAATCTAATTATTTTGGAAATTGGAAATCGGAGGTTACAATGTTTATACACAGAAGGAGCTCAACATGAGGCAAAGGCGTTGGCTTGAGTTGATGGTGGACTTTGACATCGATCTGCAGTACTACCCGGGGAAAGCAAATGTTGTAGCCGACGCCCTCAGCAGAAAACCCTCGTCTTATTTCTTAACGGAGCAGCCTCAGCTATTACAAGACTTGCAAGATCTTCAGATAGAAGTTGTTCTACCTGGATAAAATGGTTTGCTGGCTAACCTCGAAGTAAAGTCATCGCTGGTGGAGAGAATCAAAGAAGCTTTGCCTAATGATGCCAGATTCCGAAGGCTGAAAGAGAGAACAGAAGCAGGCCTGCAGACGGGACTTCGCATCCACGAGGATGGGACATTAAGGTACGAAAATCGCCTATATGTTCCAAATGGAGAATTAAGGCAGGAGTTGATGACGGAAGCACATAGCTCCATATACTCTGTTCATCCAGGAGGAACCAAGATGTACCGGGACCTAAGACAATATTACTGGTAGCATGGAATGAAAAGGGAGATTGCCCGATTTTTGGCAAAATGCTTAATCTGCCAGCACGTGAAGGCCGAGCACCAAAGGACTGCAGGTATGTTGCAGCCACTTCCCATCCCTGAATGGAAGTGGAAGCATATTACCATGAACTTTGTCACTAGATTTCCAAGAAGCCCTACTAGAAAGGATGCAGTATGGGTCATCGTGGATCGGCTCACTAAGTCGGCTCACTTCTTGCCATTCAGAGTCGGACAATCCACGAAAGTACTAGCCGACATGTATATGCGACAGATCATAAAATTTCATGGAGTGCCGGTTAGTATTGTATCAGATCGAGACTCGAGATTTACATCTCACTTCTGGCGAATCATGCAAGAGAGTCTCGGTACCAGGCTCAAGTTCAGTACTGCCTATCATCCCCAGACAGATGGCCAATCAGAGCGCACAATTCAGATCCTGGAAGATATGCTGCGATCATGTATACTGGACTTTGGAGGATCTTGGGAAGATCATCTCCACTTAGTGGAGTTCTCCTACAATAACAGCTATCAGGCAAGCATTCAGATGGCACCTTTCGAGGCATTGTACGGAAGGAAGTGCAGATCGCCGATATGCTGGAGTGACGTTGGCGAACGTCAATTACTGGGTCCAGAGTAGGTAACGGAGACAGTGGAGAAAGTAAGGCAGATTCAGAATCATCTCCGTGCAGCCCAGGATAGACAGAAGCATTGGGCTGATGCGCACAGACGACCCCTGGAGTTCAAGGAAGGAGAGCATGTATTTTTGAGGATCTCGCCCACTAGAGGTACTATCAGATTTGGCAGCAGAGGCAAGTTAAGCCCAAGATACATTGGGCCATTTGATATCTTGGAGCGCATTGGTGAGGTGGCTTACCGTCTTGCATTACCTCCATCCTTAGAGGGAGTGCATGATGTATTCGACGTCTCACAACTGAGGAGATACGTGACGGACCCAAGTCATATAGTGGATCATTCTGAGATTTCGGTGGGACCTAGCCTGAGATACGAGGAGCAGTCAGTGGGTATACTCGACACCAGTGAGAAGACACTGCGAGGACAGACAATCAGGCTGGTTCGGGTAGCTTGGAAACAACACTCTCCTGGCGAATCGACCTGGAAACGAGAGGATGTTATGCGCCAGCGTTATCCACACTAATTTGCTAATGCAGGTAAAACCTGAGCATCTTTAATTTCTGTAAATCTTGCCTTTATAGTTTACCCTTCGATTGCGAGGACGCAATCCTCTTAAGGGGAGTAGATCGTAAACACCCTAAATATTTTTTTTCATTTTTAAAAAAAAATATTTATTTTTTTGGAATTTACATAGGTTCTGTGCTAATTTTATAATTTTTAATTACTATTAAATAATATTAAAATATGATGAAAATATAATTTTATGGTGTAAAATAAAAAACCTGACTTAGGGTAATTTTCTGGGATTTTATTGGACCTCAGACCTATTTTTAAAAGCCTAAAAACTATTTTTTCTTATTTAATTAATTAATTATTATTATTATTATTATTGTATTTAGGGGCCCGGCCCGGCCCAGTGGGCCGAGCCCATTATAGCAGCCCAGCCCCAGCCTAACCTAGCGGGTCGGCCGGGTCCGCCCAACCCGGATCCGCGCCCGACCCGACCCGCATACCCCATCTCCCCTGTCCCCCATGCCGCCCCGAATTTTCTGCCGCCCGCCGCGCGCCCCGTCGGCCACGACCCCCGCCCCACGCTCCCTTCGGCCCGACTCCCCCGGCCACGAACCGCACGGCAACCCCCTATAAAAACCCCTACTCCCCATCTCCTCCGCCCTCAGCCTAACCCGACTCCGGCGAAGCCACCAGCCGCCACCACCACTTGCCTCGCCTACCGGCCACCCCCCCCCCCCGAGCTCGCTGACCTCGCCTCCGGCTACCCCCAGCCGCGCCGGCTCCTCCCGCAGCACCCCACCACCGCGGCCAGCTGTCACTGCCCAATTCTAGAAAATAGGGTTATTTTTTTATTTTTATTTTATAAATTGTGAATTATATTTAATTAATTATATTTATATTTAAATAGTGATTGTATTATTTTTTTTATGATTGTTTTAGGGTTTTGGCTAGCCTGGACCCATGTCAGACCCTAGTAGACCCATGTCCGACCCAGCCCACACCCTTGTGAGAATTATTTTGGGGTTTAGATTTATTATTTTATTTTTAGGAGGTTAGTTGGAGAGATTTGGAACTAGTTTGAGCGCATTTGGAACCCGGAACCCAAAACCGAGTGAGTAGGGGCGTTTTGGGAATATGGAACTTAGTGGAACCCCATTTATTAGCTTGGCCGGCCCCCTACCAGCCCCACACCCGTGAGCATCCAGCAAGGAGCAGCCACTTCTCCTCTCTCTTCATTCTACTTCTTCTTCTTCTTCACTTCTTCTTCTTCTCCACTTCTTCTTTCTTCTCCTTCTTCCTCCAAAGTAAGTTTTCTTCCACTTTTCTTCTTTCTTTCTTTATTTTATTCCTTCTTCCTTAAGCTAACCCTAACCTTACATTTTCTCTAACCTAGGTGTGAGGAGCTTAGATCTAGTGTGGGAGCTAGAATTGGTGGCTTGGAGCTTGAGGGAGGTGAATTCTAGGGATTGTGAGACTTTGGCCTTGGGATTCCAACTCCCAAGAGGTAAAACCTAACTTTCTCCTTCCTAATTATTTTTGTGTAGTGTAATTAGTGTTGTAGAACCCTTCTAGACCCTAACCCTACCCGTAGGAGGAAGTTGGAACTAGTTTGGGTGAGTTTAGAGACTTTGACATTAGGTTTTGTGTCGAATTCGGGTGGAATCCGAATTTGGCCCAATTTTGGGAGATGCCCTAGGTTAGATGGACCTAGATAGACGTTGTCGGGTGTCTAGAGGGTGAGTGCGTGTTTCCGTTCGGACACGGGAAGCCGTGTCGCAGAGAAACGGGCGTTTCGGGCAAAATTAGGGCTTTTCGTCGTCGCCGATTCTAAGTGCGTGTGCGTTTCCGCCACGGACCTAGAATCGACGCGGGAGCGCATTTTCTAGGATCTAGACATCGTGTAGAGCGCGTGGGTAAATTTTGGGCCGATTCCGAGTTCGTTTGGTGTGCGTTTCAGGAGGTTTTCCGAGCCGCGCACCACGTGTTCGTCGAAATGACCGAACGGCCATTTCGACTTGGTTTCCTCGTTTCGGCTTTGTGCGCGCGTTGGGTTAGTATCGGGGAGTGTGTGCTAGAGTTTTCGGGCTATATTTTATATATTTTAGGGTATTGGTGAGCGTCGGGGTCGTTGGGCGTGAGTGGGGCGCGTTGTCGTGTGTTGTTGTGTGTAGTGTTGTGTAGGTGTGTTTGTGTCTTTATATATATATTTATAAGTGTGTCTATATATATATGTATATATTTATATTGTATGTGTGTATATATATATTAATATAGGTGTTTATATATATATATATAGCTATGTATATTTGTGCGTGAGTGTGTGTATTAGTGTGTTTGTGAGTATATAGGCGTGTGTGTGTGTGTGCTTGTGAGAGCGAGGGGGGTGAAGAAACTGAACTGCAGCAGCAGCAGTTCAGCTGCAACAGCAGCAGCTAGCTGCTGCTAGGCAGAGCAGCAGCAGCAGTATGAAGAGGGAGCAGCAGCAGCAGCTCCAAAAGGCAGCAGCAGCAGCATCAGCACAAGCAGCAGCTAGCATAGCAAGTAGCAGCGAGGATTGGCGTAGCTAGTGAGGGAGAGAGAGAGTGTTATATATAGAGATATAGATATATTAGATAGATATGTAGATAATTAGATAGGTAGATAGTTACTAGAATAGATAGATAGATAGATAGTATTATAGATAGATCTATCTATGGATAGATACGTAGGTAGATAGGTAGTTATCTACCTAAGGTATATATATATCTATATACATATAGTTATATGAATACCTAGAGATATCTAGATAGTATAGTAATATATATTTATGTATAGGTAAGGTATATGGGTATATGCATATGTGTGTGGATATCTATATATATATGTATATAGATACTTAGATATATATAAATGTGATAGATATATATATTTTCTAGCCTAGATTAATAACTAGGTATATAATTAGTAGCTAGATAGCTAGTTAGAGGGTTTTAGAGCTAAACCTCAATACCTTGAGATACCGAGGTATCTCGATACCTTGAGATATTCAAGGTATTGAGTTTCGAGCGGGGTATTGAGCATTAGCCTAGAAAATGCTTGGGAGTGATTTTTATATGTTTATATATATATAATTACGCGTGCTAGCATAGGTTTTAGCAGGTTTAGGCGGAGTGCGTAGCCTAGGGCGAGGTATCGGATACCGAGGGTATCCCGGTATCTCGATTAGGCGAGTTTGTGAGTTTAGTAGCTTAATGAGCTCGGTTTGACCTAGAATTTCAGGGGCACCCTAGTTTAACCTAGCTTTGACCAAATTTGTCCTCGTTGACCGTAAAAGTCAATGTTTGACCTAGTTTTGACCTAGAGTTGACTTTTTGGACCCCGGGTTGACTTTTTGACCCGAATTTCACCGGTTCGACCCGTTCGACCTAGAATAGCCCTAGAAGCCTGTTTTTAATTATTTTATATCAGTTTAAATGCTTAGAACCCTGTTTAATCCTTGCTTTTCGCATTAGGTCCTTGCGTCACCGGTCCGGACCTCGATCCTCATCAGTTGCTCAGGACATCAGGCGAGTACCTACCTCTGATAGTTTCCATTTCATGATAGCGTTTATATCACCTGTTCTAGAACTGTAATACTTGATTCTGACACTTTATTACACGAGCTGGTACTAGTGGATCCCGTCATGAGGTGCTATCCCCCTTACCGTGTTCAGCGGGTACTCTATCACGTGTATTTCATCATGTGCTTCGGGTATTGATTATCATGTGCTATCATGTGCTTCTTGTGCTCTTGCCTTCGTGTGCGCGAGCTATTATCATGTACGTAGCGTGTTGTGGTTGGATCCAATGGTATTAGTGGGGGAGGGGAGTAGGAGTTGGTTATATGATCAAAGCCAAAACAGTATTCATGTGTATGTCGGTTATGCAACTCACGCATAACGGAGTTATCGTAGTGTTCTTCATGTGCAACCTAAGCCGATCATATAACAAACTTGTGCTCAAGGCACTTAGCTAGTATTCATGTTTCTCACCTGCAGTTACTTTTCCACTACTTGTATTGTTCTCCAGTTTACATTGCAGCTACTTATTGTGCTCCAGCATATATTTATTTCCTGTGCATCTTGATTACTTTTCTATTGCTCGTCATATACACCTTACCATGCATTTGGAGTTGCTTTCAGAGTTATTTACTTCGCTCCAGTCCTGACTGGGCGTATTTTTTCCAGAGGATCCTGAGGACTATTGTCCTACGTTCTACGGGCCTGGTATTGACGACTGTTGTGATCCCGAGGAGGAGTGCGCCGAGGAGACGCCGATAGCACCCTAGTTAGCTAGGTGGGTTCCTGGGTTATTTCCTAGTGGTTTGTATTTTGGATGACTGTACTTATTCTTTTGTGCTTCTGTGAGATGTTGTAGCTTTTAGACCTGGACTGTATTATTTTGGATTGCCTTGCTCTCTTGGTTCTGTTTCTGGTTTATATCATATCGTGCTTATATTCTTCCTCTAGTTTTGTGATTGAGATTATTGTCATATATATATTGCGTGGTTGCCCTCCTGTTGGAGAGGATTTTATTCACATATATATATTGCGTGGTTTTTCCCTCCTTTTGGATAGGTCATGCCGGATTTTTCTGTGAGTTATCTAGATAGTTGGTTGACCTAGAACGGACCTTTACAGCGTTCTACCGCCGATTCTGCGGCGTAGGCTGGACGTACCCACGGCTCATGCCCGATTTTCGGGTGCGGGTCGTGACACATTTTTGGTGGTGGCCCATGCAGGTCTGCTTTTTAGTTTACCTGCAATAGGATATAGGATATAGGCTGAGAGAGAGTGTGCTCAATAACAACTAGGACCCTTCCTACTTCCTTTTGCTATCTTTAATTTTTCTGAAATTGTTTTCTTTTGCAATATTATTGTCCTTCATTGATGTTATCGTTTCTTGCACTATATTGACTTCTTTTGATCTGTGTTCAGGATGCCTCCGAAGACTAGATCTCAGCACACCGCCCCAGCAGCTGCCACCGAGAGGTCTGCCACCTCTCGACCTGCTCGACGTCCGGCAGCCGCTACCGCTCCACTCGCCACTCCTGCGGTTGAGGGAGCTTCAGTTTCTCTCGGAGATCCCCTTACTCCCATTGTTCTGAGAGCCACCCCAGTTGTCCCGGTGGTACCTTCTCCACCACCGCCTGCACCAGTAGATGCTACGCAGTTGTTCGCATTCTTCTGAGAGATGATGGATGCGCAGCACCGCCAGGCAGATGTTTTGAGGATGGGCATTGAGAATGCTCATCAGGTGGCTATGACAGCGGTCGACAGAGTGGCTCAGATCCAGCCACAGCCAGAGCAGGCTCAGTATCCTAGGCCGGGTACTATCATCGATTTTCAGAGGATGCGGCCTAAGGAGTTCCGCGGCACAGAGGGGATCCTGTACGCCGACGACTGGATCGAACATATAGAGGGCATCTTTCGGCTGGCGATGATCCCAGCCAGCATGCAGATAGAGGCAGCGGGCAGCCAGATATTCGACCTTGCCCTCACTTGGTTCCGCACGGATACGCGGATAGCAGCTCCGGGATTGACTTGGGAGGCTTTTAAGAAGCTTTTCAAGGAGAAGTTCTTCCCGGACGTGGCTCTCAGTGCCTTAGAGAGTCAGTTCGAGGCGCTCGTCCAGGGGAGTATGCTAGTGGATGAGTATGCAGCGGAGTTCTGCCGTCTGGGCAGATTTGTTGAGGGGTTATCAGAGGCAGCGAAGGCGCGGAAGTTCCGCAAGGGCTTAGTCATGGCGGTCAAGTCCTTGACTAGGAGCGACCGCGAGGCGACCTTCGAGCAGATTGTCAGCGACGCTCAGAGGGCTGAGGATGATTTGGAGCTGAAGACGAAGAGGGGCAGAGACACTTTCGGAGCAGGCAGCAGTGCAGGCCCGGCCAAGAGGCCATTCCAGCAGACCCAGCAGCACCAGGGTCAGGGTCGGGCGCCCTTCCGGCAGGCGCCCCAGCAGCAGAGACAGGGACAGCAGCAGGGCCAGAGGCAGCCCATCGTTTGCCCTTTCTGTAGGAAGCCAGGGCACGGATGGGACATATGCAGAAAGAGGCTGGGCAGATGTTTATTGTGTGGCACCGCAGATCACCAGCTGAAGGATTGTCCTTCAGCGCTTGCCCGTACAGCTCAGGGCGGAGGAGCCGCTCAGAGGGCACCAGCCAGAGCACCTGTAGCGCAGCAGAGAGGTCCGCCTTTGCAGACTCAGCAGCAGAGGTTCGCCCAGCACCAGCAGCAGCACCGAGGAGGACAGCAGGGGCGAGCTTTTGCCCTGACAGTGGACGAGGCCGAGCCAGTTGGTGACGTTATCTCAGGTTCTGTTCTCCTTGATTCCATTCCAGCACTTGCTTTATTTGATTCCGGTGCTTCCCATAGCTTTGTGTCTGTATCTTTTGCTGTTAGACACCATCTTGTTGCTGAACCTTTAGCTAGACTCTGCAAGATCACGACCGGGGGTGGTATCATCCTAGTCCGTGATGTTTGCAGAGACCGGAGAGTTACCTTGGGAGGCCGGGAGTTGAGTGTGTGCCTACTCGTAATGCCACTTCCGAGCTACGATGTTGTACTCGGGATGGATTGGTTGAGTACACATTGTGCTAGTATAGATTGTCGTGGAGGCAGAGTTTTGTTTAGTCCGCCGGGTGAGCCAGAGTTTCAGTTTGCCAGAGGAGCAGCGGAGCAGACCGAGGGAGTCTTCTGCGAAGCCCTGGTGGTAGAGCCAAGGTCGCTACATCCACTGATAGAGGAGTATATGAATGTCTTTCCGGAGGAGTTGCCAGGGTTACCACCGGACAGAGACGTGGAGTTCTCTATAGACTTGGTGCCAGGCGCGGAGCCGATATCCCAGCACGTCTATAGAGTCAGCAACAGTGAGCTGATAGAGTTAAAGAAGCAGGTGGATGAGCTTCAGGACAAGGGATTTATCAGATCTAGTTCTTCTCCGTGGGGTGCTCCGGTACTTTTTGTGCCGAAGAAGGATGGGTCGATACGGATGTGTATCGACTACAGGGCTCTGAATAACCTCACAATCAAGAACAAGTATCCGCTGTCGCATATTGATGATCTATTTGACCAGTTGAGCGGAGCGAGGGTGTTTTCCAGGATTGATCTGAGGACAGGCTACCACCAGGTGAAAGTCAGGAAGGAGAATATTCCGAAGACAGCTTTTCGGACCAGATATGGACATTATGAGTTCTTGGTGATGCCGTTTGGGTTGACTAATGCCCCGGCAGTGTTCATGAATCTGATGAACAAGGTATTCCATCAGCATCTGGACAGGTTTGTGGTGGTGTTTATAGATGATATCTTGGTGTATTCGAAGACCCCAGGGGAGCACGAGGAGCATCTGAGGATAGTGTTGGAGACTCTCAGGAAGGAGGAGCTTTATGGAAAGCTCTCAAAGTGTGAGTTCTTCCTTGACAAGGTTGAATTCCTTGGTCATGTGGTGACTGAAGAGGGTATCTCGGTGGATCCGAGAAAGATCGTGGCAGTTGAGGCATGGAGTGCTCCGAGTTCAGTAGCCGAGGTCAGGAGTTTCTTGGGACTGGCAGGCTACTACAGGAGATTTGTTCAGGATTTTTCCCAGATTGCAGAGCCGTTGTCCAGGCTGACCCGGAAGGACGTGGAGTTTGTTTGGTCAGAGGAGTGCCAGATCGCCTTTGATGAGCTGAAGAGGAGGTTGACGACAGCTCCAGTGTTGACGTTGCCATCAGGTTCTGGAGGATTCACTATCTATAGTGATGCATCGGGGAAGGGACTGGGTTGTGTGTTGCAGCAGAATGGGAGGGTGATTGCCTATGCTTCCAGGCAATTACGTCCTCATGAGAAGAATTACTCTACCCACGATTTGGAGTTGGCAGAGGTCATTTTTGCTCTGAAGTTGTGGAAACACTATTTATACGGAGAGCGTGTGGAGATCTTCACAGACCACAAGAGCTTGAAGTATGTGTTTACCCAAAAAGAGCTGAACATGAGGCAGAGGAGATGGTTGGAGTTGATGAAAGACTTCGACATATCATTGCAGTATCATCCAGGGAAGGCGAACGTAGTTGCGGATGCATTGAGCAGGTATCCGGTAGCTATGTGCCTGACTACAGATCGTTATCTTCTGGCAGATCTAGAGAGCTTGGGCATTGAGGTGATAGTGCCTGGAGTTGAGATGCAGATGTGGGGACTGCAAATTCAGTCAGAGTTGGTAGACCGGATCAGGGCTACACAGTTTAAGGATGAGTCCCTGAGGAGCATCAGGGAGCAGGTTCAGATGGGTTTAGCAGACGACTTCACCATTGCTGATGATGGTTCATTGCGGCACGGTACCAGGTTGTGTGTGCCGAGTGGGTCGTTGCGCGAGAAGGTTCTCCAGGAGGCGCATCAATCCCAGTACTCTATGCATCCCGGTGCCAACAAGATGTATAGAGATCTGAGACAGCATGTATGGTGGTACGGGATGAAGCGGGAGGTAGCACGCTTCGTATCCCGATGCTTAGTGTGCCAGCAGGTGAAGGCAAAGAGGCAGAGGCCAGGAGGATTACTCCAGCCGCTACCCATTCCGGAGTGGAAATGGGAGCATGTGACAATGGATTTTGTTTCTGGACTTCCCCGTTCTCCAGGCGGGAAAGATGCGATTTGGGTCATCGTGGACAGGTTGACCAAATTGGCCCACTTTCTACCATTCAAAGTGGGTACGTCTACAGAGAGACTAGCAGAGATGTATGTGCGCCAGATAGTCAGACTGCATGGAGTTCCAGTGAGCATAGTATCAGATCGGGACAGTCGCTTTACTTCGTATTTCTGGAGGAGTCTGCAGGCTAGCTTGGGCACCCAGCTCAAGTTTAGTAGTGCGTATCACCCACAGACAGATGGTCAGTCAGAGAGGACCATTCAGACACTTGAGGACATGCTTCGGACCTGTATTTTGGATTTCAGAGGCTCTTGGGAGGATCACTTGCACTTGGTAGAGTTTGCTTACAACAACAGCTACCAAGCCAGTATCGAGATGTCACCTTTTGAGGCGTTGTATGGACGGAGGTGTCGCACTCCGTTATCATGGGATGATGTAGGTGAGAGAGCTTTGCTTGGCCCGGAGATGGTGGTTGATGCAGCGGAGAAGGTCAAGCTCATTAGAGATAGACTTCGGGTGGCGCAGGACAGGCAGCGGCATTGGGCCGATAGCCACCGGAGACCTTTGGAGTTCGAGGTATAGCTTAGAATCTAGATTTTGTTCTTGTGTTTGCTTGTGATTGCTTGTTTTAGACAAAGTGCAGAGACCTTGTTTGTGCTAGGTTGGAGATCTGGTGTTCCTGAGGATTTCTCCGACGCGGGGCACTATTCGCTTCGGTGGTGGCGGGAAGCTTAGCCCACGTTTCGTCGGACCCTTCCGTGTCCTCGAGAGGGTCGGCGCCGTGGCGTATAGGCTTGAGTTGCCGCCTACGCTGGAGGGAGTTTATGATGTGTTCCACGTGTCGCAGTTGAGACGGTACGTGGCGGATCCCAGTCACGTATTGGATCACTCGGAGATCGCGCTGGGCCCTACTCTTAGCTATCCAGAGCAGCCGGTGAAGATTCTGGATCGGCGGGAGAAGGTGTTGAGGAACCAGACTATTCCCTTGGTTCGCGTCGGGTGGAGGCATCACTCTCCAGGAGAGTCGACCTGGGAGAGGGAGGATGAAATGCGCGAGCGGTACCCTTATCTCTTCGAGTCCTGAGGTATGGTTCTTTCTTTGCATTCCTGTCCTAGTTTCGTCTTTTAATTTCGAGGACGAAATTATTTTAAGGAGGGTAGGCTTGTCACTGCCCAATTCTAGAAAATAGGGTTATTTTTTTATTTTTATTTTATAAATTGTGAATTATATTTAATTAATTATATTTATATTTAAATAGTGATTGTATTATTTTTTTTATGATTGTTTTAGGGTTTTGGCTAGCCTGGACCCATGTCAGACCCTAGTGGACCCATGTCCGACCCAGCCCACACCCTTGTGAGAATTATATTGGGGCTTAGATTTATTATTTTATTTTTAGGAGGTTAGTTGGAGAGATTTGGAACTAGTTTGAGCGCATTTGGAACCCGGAACCCAAAACCGAGTGAGTAGGGGCGTTTTGGGAATATGGAACTTAGTGGAACCCCATTTATTAGCTTGGCCGGCCCCCTACCAGCCCCACACCCGTGAGCATCCAGCAAGGAGCAGCCACTTCTCCTCTCTCTTCATTCTACTTCTTCTTCTTCACTTCTTCTTCTTCTCCACTTCTTCTTTCTTCTCCTTCTTCCTCCAAAGTAAGTTTTCTTCCACTTTTCTTCTTTCTTTCTTTCTTTCATTCCTTTTTCCTTAAGCTAACCCTAACCTTACATTTTCTCTAACCTAGGTGTGAGGAGCTTAGATCTAGTGTGGGAGCTAGAATTGGTGGCTTGGAGCTTGAGGGAGGTGAATTCTAGGGATTGTGAGACTTTGGCCTTGGGATTCCAACTCGCAAGAGGTAAAACCTAACTTTCCCCTTCCTAATTATTTTTGTGTAGTGTAATTAGTATTGTAGAACCCTCCTAGACCCTAACCCTACCCATAGGAGGAAGTTGGAACTAGTTTGGGTGAGTTTAGAGACTTTGACATTAGGTTTTGTGTCGAATACGGGTGGAATCCGAATTTGGCCCAATTTTGGATGATGCCCTAGGTTAGATGGACCTAGGTAGACGTTGTCGGGTGTCTAGAGGGTGAGTGCGTGTCTCCGTTCGGACACGGGAAGCCGTGTCGCGAAGAAACGGGCGTTTCGGGCAAAATTGGGGCTTTTCGTCGTCGCCGATTCTAAGTGCGTGTGCGTTTCTGCCATGGACCTAGAATCGATACGGGAGCACATTTTCTAGGATCTAGACATCGTGTAGAGCGCGTGGGTAAATTTTGGGCCGATTCTGAGTTCGTTTAGTGTGCGTTTCAGGAGGTTTTCCGAGCCGCGCACCACGTGTTCGTCGAAATGACCGAACGGCCATTTCGACTTGGTTTCCTCGTTTCGGCTTTGTGCGCGCATTGGGTTAGTATCGGGGAGTGTGTGCTAGAGTTTTTGGGCTATATTTTATATATTTTAGGGTATTGGTGAGCGTCGGGGTCGTTGGGCGTGAGTGGGGCGCGTTGTCGTGTGTTGTTGTGTGTAGTGTTGTGTAGGTGTGTTTGTGTCTTTATATATATATTTATAAGTGTGTCTATATATATATGTATATATTTATATTGTATGTGTGTATATATATATTAATATAGGTGTTTATATATATATATATATAGCTATGTATATTTGTGCGTGAGTGTGTGTATTAGTGTATTTGTGAGTATATAGGCGTGTGTGTGTGTGTGCTTGTGAGAGCGAGGGGGGTGAAGAAACTGAACTGCAGCAGCAGCAGTTCAGCTGCAACAGCAGCAGCTAGCTGCTGCTAGGCAGAGCAGCAACAGCGGTATGAAGAGGGAGCAGCAGCAGCAGCTCCAAGAGGCAGCAGCAGCAGCATCAGCACAAGCAGCAGCAGCAGCTAGCATAGCAGGTAGCAGCGAGGATTGGCGTAGCTAGTGAGGGAGAGAGAGAGTGTTATATATAGAGATATAGATATATTAGATAGATATGTAGATAATTAGATAGGTAGATAGTTACTAGAATAGATAGATAGATAGTATTATAGATAGATCTATCTATGGATAGATACATAGGTAGATAGGTAGTTATCTACCTAAGGTATATATATATCTATATACATATAGTTATATGAATACCTAGAGATATCTAGATAGTATAGTAATATATATTTATGTATAGGTAAGGTATATGGGTATATGCATATGTGTGTGGATATCTATATATATATGTATATAGATACTTAGATATATATAAATGTGATAGATATATATATTTTCTAGCCTAGATTAATAACTAGGTATATAATTAGTAGCTAGATAGCTAGTTAGAGAGTTTTAGAGCGAAACCTCAATACCTTGAGATACCGAGGTATCTCGATACCTTGAGATATTCAAGGTATTGAGTTTCGAGCGGGGTATTGAGCATTAGCCTAGGAAATGCTTGGGAGTGATTTTTATATGTTTATATATACATAATTACGCGTGCTAGCATAGGTTTTAGCGGGTTTAGGCGGAGTGCGTGGCCTAGGGCGAGGTATCGGATACCGAGGGTATCCCGGTATATCGATTAGGCGAGTTTGTGAGTTTAGTAGCTTAATGAGCTCGGTTTGACCTAGAATTTCAGGGGCACCCTAGTTTGACCTAGCTTTGACCAAATTTGTCCTCGTTGACCGTAAAAGTCAACGTTTGACCTAGTTTAGACCTAGAGTTGACTTTTTGGACCCCGGGTTGACTTTTTGACCCGAATTTCACCGGTTTGACCCGTTCGACCTAGAATAGCCCTAGAAGCCTGTTTTTAATTATTTTATATCAGTTTAAATGCTTAGAACCCTGTTTAATCCTTGCTTTTCGCATTAGGTCTTTGCGTCACCGGTCCGGACCTCGATCCTCATCAGTTGCTCAGGACATCAGGCGAGTACCTACCTCTGATAGTTTCCATTTCATGATAGCGTTTATATCACCTGTTCTAGAACTGTAATACTTGATTCTGACACTTTATTACACGAGCTGGTACTAGTGGATCCCGTCATGAGGTGCTATCCCCCTTACCGTGTTCAGCGGGTACTCTATCACGTGTATTTCATCATGTGCTTCGGGTATTGATTATCATGTGCTATCATGTGCTTCTTGTGCTCTCGCCTTCGTGTGCGCGAGCTATTATCATGTACGTAGCGTGTTGTGGTTGGATCCAATGGTATTAGTGGGGGAGGGGAGTAGGAGTTGGTTATATGATCAAAGCCAAAACAGTATTCATGTGTATATCGGTTATGCAACTCACGCATAACGGAGTTATCGTAGTGTTCTTCATGTGCAACCTAAGCCGATCATATAACGAACTTGTACTCAAGGCACTTAGCTAGTATTCATGTTTCTCACCTGCAGTTACTTTTCCACTACTTGTATTGTTCTCCAGTTTACATTGCAGCTACTTATTGTGCTCCAGCATATATTTATTTCCTGTGCATCTTGATTACTTTTCTATTGCTCGTCATATACACCTTACCATGCATTTGGAGTTGCTTTCAGAGTTATGTACTTCGCTCCAGTCCTGACTGGGCATATTTTTTCCAGAGGATCCTGGGGACTATTGCCCTACGTTCTACGGGCCTGGTATTGACGACTGTTGTGATCCCGAGGAGGAGTGCGCCGAGGAGACGCCGATAGCACCCTAGTTAGCTAGGTGGGTTCCTGGGTTATTTCCTAGTGGTTTGTATTTTGGATGACTGTACTTATTCTTTTGTGCTTCTGTGAGATGTTGTAGCTTTTAGACCTGGACTGTATTATTTTGGATTGCCTTGCTCTCTTGGTTCTGTTTCTGGTTTATATCATATCGTGCTTATATTCTTCCTCTAGTTTTGTGATTGAGATTATTGTCATATATATATTGCGTGGTTGCCCTCCTGTTGGAGAGGATTTTATTCACATATATATATTGCGTGGTTTTGCCCTCCTTTTGGAGAGGTCATGCCGGATTTTTCTGTGAGTTATCTAGATAGTTGATTGACCTAGAACGGACCTTTACAGCGTTCTACCGCCGATTCTGCGGCGTAGGCTGGACGTACCCACGGCTCATGCCCGATTTTCGGGTGAGGGTCGTGACACCAGCCGCTCTCCAGAACCCCTCCTCCTCCTCTCTCCTCCGCGCAGCAGACCCCCGACGCCGCCCCGGCCGTTCGAGAGCCGCCCGAGCCCTGCGCCGCCGACCCCCGCCGCTCCGGTGTGCCGCCGCCCTAGCCAGCGCCTCCCCCAGCCTCCTCCGGCCGCCGCGGCTCCACCAGACCCTAACCCTAGGTTTTCGACCGTGTCGGACACGTGTCGGACACAGTGGATCTCGGTTTTTTAGGCCCAGTTTAGGTACCCGTAACTTCTTGCTCGTAGCTCGGATTTTGATTCTGTAAATTACAACGCATAGCCTGTATGACCCTCTCGGTGCCCGAATAAACCGCTCGGGGCATCGCGTCCTGTGGTGATCGCACACCGCGATCCAAAAATAGGAAAAACCAGACCCTGTTTCATCCCGGAACTGAGTACGCCCCGCCAAACGGGATGAGTTGGTAGCGTGCGGTCTTCACAGATACGTGCGCCTCGTCGATACGGACGTGTGAGATTTCGCAGAAGCTGATTCGGGTGTGCGTGCACACCGGAATCAACGCGTATCCGCGGACATCGCCCCGTATCCGCCTTTTCTGCAATTCACTCTAACTTCGTGCACACACGTCAGATCGAGACGAAACTTGCGCCATCGGACTCATAGCAATACGCTGGTCCTGTGGGTCAAGTTTGGTTCGATTCTGAGAACGTTGACAAAATTGTGTGTCGTGGGCCCCATAGGCCCCATTCGACGGGCGATTTCGTGATCGGCTCATCAGAATTCAAATCTGAAAGTTCCGTTGGGTTCGTATCAGCGTTCCTGACTTGTTGACACTAAGTTTGGTGAATTTAGAGACCGTTGATCCTAACACGTTTTTTGGTGCAAAGCGGGCCCACCGGTGGACCCCGTTTTGGCCCGAAACTGCCGTTTTTGCTCTTGTCTCCAAATTGGACCCAAGAACAGGCGTTCCTAGCTATTTGACACCTTCTGAGCATGATGGTACTATTTATTTCAGCTTTCGGAGATATCTCTGGAAATTTCCGAAACCAGGACCTTAGTGGAATCCAAACATCAGGCAAGTGCACCTTGCCAAACTTGCAGTCTTTATTTTCATATTTCCTGTAATAATACTTTGTTGGATGTCTTGTGTAAATTTATATAAATTTGTTTAAACTGCTTAACCTAGGAAACGCGTGACGTACCTAGTGTCCGATCATAGTCGGGTGCCAACACCGTACGCGGTGTTGGGTTCGTCATTTAGAGATGGATTTACGATCCCCTTACTTTTGTACTTGACCTATCAAGTACCCTACAACCCAGGACACTTGACACTATCATGGACAGAATCCTCCTGAGATATTCGTGGTGATTCTTTATAGGATACAGGTCTTGACAGAGTTATTTTATTTATAGACAGTATGACTTGTTGCATTAGCTATAATCCCGCTGACATGGGCATGAGACGTTATGGTCATGACTTGCGTGATTACATTGGGTGGGGAGAGACACACAGGCTACAGGCTATTCTATATATATATCTACTATTATTGTGAGGTTGTAGACTCTCCAGCAGAGCTAGACCCTTTACGTGTTATTACTGCTACCGGCTCCCCGACACAGAGCTTGTAGCGGTCTAAGCCTTAGTACTAGTGTTGCTCTCATTTGCATATCACATAGATGGTTACATAGTTTACCCTGCTGTTTTAATTAATTTAATTGCACTGCTTTTATTTGGCTTGTTTTATTTTTTGCCTTGCTATGTCCACTGAGGACCTGGAATGGATTATGTCCCCAGGTTTAGCTGAGGAGCAGTACCCTGAGATATACGGGACCGGAGCTGAAGCCATTGCTGGAGCAGAACCGAACACTGAAGACGAGGTGACTGCCGAAGACTTCTCCTGAGTGTCTGTTCCAGTACTTAGTATTTACTTATGTTTATCTCTTTTGTTCCTGGCCTATTGAGCCAGGGTATTCAGACCTAAGTCGGATTGTTTTTCCGACTAACTTGTTGTTGCTACTTATTTCCATTTTATTATGCAGTTTATTTCTTTATCTTTATGGATGAGATTAGTGTGATTTGTTGTAGTAGACCTTCGATACAGCTTAAGTACGCCTTGATGGCTCCATTAAATTGGGTTATCCATCGGTGCGTGCTGCTGGCCATTGCCACGCATCTCCAGTCCCTCGCCACTTTGGGACTGGGGCGTGACACATAATATCTCTGGGATAACCCAGACTCCATCTAGTAAGCTATCTGCTGTCAAATAGTCTAGGGACATGGACTGTCATGGTGAGATGGTTTAATCCTTGTCCTTGTTTAATTGTAGGGTTAGATTGTTGTGTCACGATAGGCTAAGAACCGAAACTACAAGACAGGATTATATGTATATATATGTATCTATTCCTTAGCCTGGTTTTATTTTTGCAATCGTTTTTCCTTTGCGGTACTTGTTATTTGGGATCTAACCCCAATGGTTTTGCATGGCCAGGTTTAGAGCCAGCACCCGAGGATCAAGCGTACTTTTTCCTAAACAATGGCGTGCACCAGGCGGATGGCCACTGAGGGAAACGAGGGGATTTCTTCTTCCCTGCTCGTTATTTCATATTTTACTCATTTCGGGCCTTTAGCTACCTGCACTTTTTAGCCGTAAATTTTGATATCTAGTTTCCTACATGATTGTAATTAATCATACTGTAGCTGATCACGGTCATTTACTCTTGTTACTCTTCCAACCTTCTCATTTTTACACAGCTGGTTTCTTGAATATTGTGGTAGGACATTTTGCACGTCTTACTTCCTTGTCATATATGTTCTATGTTTACTGTTCTTATTTAACTGATTGAGACATTAGATGTTTTATGTGACCCTAAGTGACTTGCTTGTAGTGCACCCCCTTGTCTTGTTACAGCCGTGACCGTCGTACGACGTTCTATACCTTGTACGGGGGAGCTGGCCATGTCCGTCTCCGTATTCCGGTACTGGGGCGTGACACAAAGCTCGTGTCTGTACGAAGTTGCAAGCCTTCGGATCAAAGCTTGTGTGTTCACTTGATAGTGGATTTCAACTCCGAGCTAGAGTTCTCGGGACTGGACTAGTCCTCTTAGAGGAAAACTAGTATACATCATTGTGTTTGCGACTGTTGATCTTAGTCTCTCTCTCTCTCTCTCCTCTCTCTCTCTCTCTTTCTCTCTCTCTCTCTCTCTGTCTATTTACTTACTGCCATTTTATATATAGATTGTTAGCTAACTGTGTTAATTTTTACTTAGGTGATTTTTATTCTGCTGCATATACACGGCTGCAATTATGTTATAAAACCCATGTAATCGCGATTACAGTACAACTTAAATATTTCAAACCTAAAAATAAAATAAAATTTAGAAAATATTTTTTATTTTATCTTTATTTTAATTTAGTTTAATTTAATTTAATTTTGTATTTTTTTAATATTTTTGTACTTTTTACATTTGTAATTTTTTCGAGTTGTAGATTGTGAATGAGTCTTAGACCTAAGTCGAAACCTATGCTACTTCTCCAAAAATTAACAATAGATTATGAACAGAACACAACTACTACTAATTCTTTATACTTTATTAAAAAAAGCCAATGCCAAATTTAAAGAACTAACAAGTAATTATACGGGAAAAAAAATCTAGTCACAAGAGTTAAAGCCAAAAGTTGTAATTAAAGATTTGATAACTAAATTGGTCAATATTACAAAGCCACCATAGGCTCACAAAATGCAAAATTCACAATCACAAAGGAGGAGGAATAAGAAAACCTAAGCATATATGCATACACCATATTTTTATATTTCTTTTTATTTTTTATAGTTGTTTACTTTTTAAATTTTAAATTTTAAATTTTAAATTTTAAATTTTAAATTTTAAATTTTAAATTTTAAATTTTAAATTTTAAATTTTAAATTTTAAATTTTAAATTTTAAATTTTAAATTTTTTATTTTTAATTTTAATTTTTAATTTTAATTTTTAATTTTATTAATTTTTATTTTATTTTTTTATTTTAAGTTTTTACTTTTATTTTAGTTTTTTGTTTTTTTATATTTTTTTAAAATTTTAAAGTTTTTATTTTATTTTATATAATATTCTTTTTTTTAAATTTAGCATTGGTTCTGCTTTGTGAATTTTAGTGTGTTCATGGCTTGGCGTCCTGATGATGGAATTCCTTGGTTGTTCTAAATCATAGTCTATGAAGAGGGAACTTACAAGAAATATCCTCACACGTATCTATATCCGTCCTACTTCTAACACTGAAGATCTTAGATTAATATTTCAAGAAGCTCTGGTGTCTCCCTCATTCAATAGAGCAAATCATTAACAATATCCGTCGGCTAGGGATTTCTCTCTTCTATATGTACACAAGAAAATCTCGGATACATTTAGTGGCTTTGCGATTTCTGCGAGTTGTGGATTGTTAACGAGTTTGAGACGTGAATCAAAACGTAAGCTATCATTAATTCTTGATACTCGGTTACAATAAATTTAAAGAAGTAACCACAGTAATTATACCCAAAAAAAATTCATCCTAAAAGTAGTAATAAAAGATTTAATGCTAGTATTACAAAGCCAGTGACCAATAGGCCTGATCATGAAGATGAAGAGAATTAGTTTGATAATGAGGAGGGAGAAGAAAACCAAATTAGCATATATATATATGCATGTACATCATATGAAGAATTTACAAATCAGAAATCAGGATAGTGTCTTCTGCATCATTGTTAACAAAAGCAAACCAGTACTCCTCCTCCTATGGACAATTTAGCGACATCATTAGCGACTCCTATGGACGTCACTAAACGTCGCTGAACGTGGCTAAAATTGAAAAATAAAAAATAAAAATAAATGAATGCCTGCAATATCACAGTATAACATGCCTGCAGTATGATCACATTTCAAATAAATAGGTAGACCCGGAACAACCCTGCGCTAAATTTCTTGGGTTTGCTGACCCATTCGATGGAGCACTCAACACAGGAACAATCACACAACAACAATGATAAAATAAATCAATAAAAAGCTCTAAGGCTCGAATGTAGCACACAATATCCAGTCACACAATAAAAATATACAAATAAGTCACACAATAAAAGTGTTCAAATAATAAGTACAAACTTCCATGAATGGGCTAATACGCACATGTCAAAAAAAATACTACTGATCAGGAGGAGGAGCCGCGTCGAATCGGAGATAATAGCACGTCAAATGCTCCTGTGTAAGCTCCATGGAACCCGATGCAGGAGTCGATGTAGATGACGATGTAGGCAGACCAGGAGGACGTAGTTGATCCAACTATGTCAGTCGAGCGTCGCAAGTATCTATGACAGATAATAACCTTCTAGTACTATGCTCCACTCGTTCGCCCATATGAAGATGTGATGCCTGCATCCTCAATAGTGAAGCGCCCACGGTCTCCACTCACTCGCTCATCTCAATATGTGACGCCTGCATCCTCGATAGTATGGCGTCCACGGTAAACTATGACTCCTGCAGCGATGTCACGTTGTGCTCTATCATCGTGGCCAGATCCCTCAGCTCCATAATGCTCCGTTCCAGCGATTCAAAATGTGCTATGAGCGTCGCATCGTCCGTCTGCTGCAGTGGCTGCACCATAATCCTCTGTATCAACTCATCAAGTAGAGATAAGATCTGAAGGTCAAACCTGTCCTAGGCTCGCTGCGACTCATGGGAGGGCTGTGGGATATGCACAACGACAGAGGGTGTCCTAAAGGACTGTGATGCAACATAGGCACCATAGGATCCCGTACCGTAGTACGTACCCCTATGTAGACCACCAATTGATCTCATCCATAACTCATCATCCGACGGAGCTGGGTTGGTCAGGGTTTCCGAGGAACTACCCCCCTCTCCAGGTGTGGGCTAGATCGACTCTTCGCGGAGCCTCCTATACTCATCCTAAAAAAATTGTATTTATCGATAAACGTACTACTTACTATATATCTTAGGTACTTATTGCTAATTACATATATTTTTGCTAAGTTATATCAAAATTAACAAAATATAAGAGTAATACTTACGTAGATCTGCGTCGCCCTATCATCGATAAGTTGTCCCCCCTTCCTATGAGTGGCAAGGAACACTGTCACCATATTCGGGTCCTCACCCCTCTAGACCTGTTAAAAAACTATTATTTGTTATTAAAGTAAAAAAAATTAGACCACGATGATTAGAAATTGTACGTATACAATAAAAGACGTACCAAGCGACGAAAATATTCCGTCATCGGAATCGACCCTCCATACCACTTTTTTGCCCCTACCGAGACGCCTTGGCCTTCTCCGACTAATTCCTATACCTGTCGTAGTTGAATGTAGCCCTCATCGCAGTCCACTGTTCGGGCGTGATCCAGCCTTGGATCGATTTTCATTCGCGGTCATGAACCTTCTGGTCATCCATAGCATCACGGATGAGCTTGGCGGCGATGAAAGCAAACTGTAGCTCGATCTGTGCGGCCCGGTGTGGTGGATACAAATATGTTCTCTACAAGAAGTACAATAGTTAGTTATAAAATATTAACATAAAAATATTACTAATGTTAAAATTAAATATACTTTTACCTTGAAGTGTCCAAACGAGAACGTCTTTCTCCCTTCCGAGGAATCCAAGTAGTTTATCCATGGCCCACCATAGTTTTGCCTCAAAAAATGTCCCATTGCTCTTTGTACCGTCGGGGGACGATATATATATACACATAGATAATTAAACTCATTAAAAAGTGAATATATATATATATATATATATATATATATATATATATATATATATATATATATATATATATATATATAAGAAACAAATAACTAATTAACTTATTTTGTAGGGCCATCGGCCCAAATCTCCATTCTCATCACATCCGGTGGAGCGCAAGGAGGATTGCTCTAATATGAAGACGGAGTTGGCTCGACCGCCATCTCTTCCTCTGTCTATGTAGTACCATCAGCAGCAGGAACACTGGACAATGCAGGAACACTAGATGGGATACTCTCGGGTCTGGAACTGCTGGTCCCAGGAGTATTGCGGTCATCGCAGTCCCAGGAGTATTGCTCGACCGCCATCTCTTCATCTACTTCGTCATCATCTTCTGATACTTCTACCTCTTCTACTTGATGAAATATGTTATGAGTAACTTTCGTTGAGTCCACATCTACAATATTTGCAACAAGAGGTAGGTCGTCTTCCTGATAAGCTATTTCGTCAACATCAAAGATATTTCTAGCTTTAGTCTTACAGACATTCATATATGGCTCCACATAAGGCTCCTATTCTGATGCTAAAGGCACAAGCTCTCTGTGTGAGGTCCATTGAAAGTAATTCGGAGTGAAACCTCTTGAGTACAAATGATATGTCACATCCACTTCTGGATGATATTTCAAGTTATGATATTTCACACACGGACACTTAATTTTTGTGTCGTTCATGTACTCATGGAACGTCTTGGCGAACTACATGAACTGCTCTACTGTTTCTATGAATTCATTCCACACACCGTACATGTCATCAGGATGACGGTTGTACATCCATAAACGATAACGCATGTAGTAATTCAGATCTATTTCTAGATACTTCTGCAAAGATGAATAGACCTCGTTCACTTACATTATCCAAATGTTCATTAAAGTGAGTATTTAGGTCTTATCGTTAGTATTCGAGTTATGATGCATGAGTATTCATATCCTGACTCATGAGTATCTATAAAATAAGTAAATAGATAAGTTTGATATTTATTTCCAAATCTAGTAGATATGTGGACATGGAACACATGGACACTCACATACTCAATATACTCACTTGTATCTTGACCTAGCTAGAAACCTAATAAGAAATTGGTAAATGAACCTAGAAGCCATGAGACCTTTGGCTCTACCTTACGCTCTGGTATCGAAAGCCATGAGACTGAAATATGAAAGAGAAGAGAAGACTTATGTCTCATGGCTTCTAGTACTATAGCCAAAAATAGAGAAAAAGTTTTCAAACTCCAGTAAGTGGACATTTTATGGCATTCGATACTTTAGATTTCAAGTTGATAACTGGATTAGCCTATATGGCTAAACTAGTCAATACTAGATTTATTCAGTCATTCTAGGTTAATACCTTGCTATACTAGGTTTCTAAGTTATACTAGTTAATAAAGACTATATTATGTATCATATACTTAATATAGATTATATATAATAAATATCTTATAATATCTTAGCCTAATTTCCATTACCTAGCTATATATTAACCCATCACAATAATATTTTAACCAATTATCCATTATCACGACCCGCACCTGGAATTTGGGGGCACAAGTACGTGGGTAACGTCCAGCCTACGCCACAGCATCGGCGGTAGAACGTTGTCTAGGTTTTAATACTACTAAACATAAGTCACAACCTGTCAATGATCTCAACTCCATAGGGAGGACAATGAATAATACATTGATCAATAATTCATAATATATGCTCAATCACAATAACTATAGGAAATAAATGACACGATGAGATAAAAAGATAAGGAGTACTGACATAAGTCAAACACAACTACACAAATACATCGATAAATCTAAAGTCTAGTTGTCCCACATAAAAGTCTCATCAAAAGTCTCAACATAAGTACAGAATATGCATAAAAGATAACTGTCTAAATAACTGCAGGTGGTATCTCCTCTAAGGGAATGGACTCCTCTAATATCTCTGGTATGTAGTCTCCTTCTACACCTGGTCCATAGTGTATATGACAGAAATCCTCAAGATCCTCTGAAAAATTTTATCCAGTCAGGATTGGAGCGAAGTACAAGCACTAACATCAGTTCCATATATATTGACAAAAACTATAATACAGTGTAAAGAAATACAAGATAGAGATAAATACTGGAAATAAGAAATACTAGTGAGTATGAAATACTGGAATAAGAAATACTGGAGAATATATCATCATCAATAGTACAACTATCAATGAACAAAAATACAAGTGAATGCAAGAACAATGAACTGGAAATACATGAATAGAATATCTAGTTAAGTGTGTAAAATATCAGTCTATCATGTGATCGGCTTGGGACTGATCAGGCTTGCTATGTAAGATTAGTTATGATTCATGTAAGGTCAGGCTAACCATCCAGTTAGCTATGATGCGAGCAATAGTCAGGCTAATCATACATAACAGGCTATGAGGTATGTAATGGTCAGGCTGCTCAAGAATCGGACTATTCATCTTGTCTGAGTTACTTGGGGTCATCACCCTTTGGAAGAGTCAACATGGGAGCGCGATGATGATATCCGGTCTCGCTATCCGTACCAATTCGACTCGGAAGGTATATTCATTCTTATGCCTTCGTATCTCGAATCTCGTGATTCATTTATACATGCTATGTGACATTGTTTTTCATATGCTTGAATCTAATTGAATGAACTTGTAGTTAGCATAGTGCTTGTTCTGATCTCTCTAGTTAGCCTTGGGTTTAAATTCCGAGGACAAAAATTTTCTAAGGTGGGTAGAGATGTCACTCCCCGTTCCCGAAATACGTAGTTTGGTATATATTTATTTTTTGCTTGTATTTATTTCTGCTTAGAGTATTTCTTGCTCACATGATCATTAGGTTGCATTCATGGAGACTAGACCCATTCTTTGGTTTAGCATGGTTCATATTTTAATTATAAGTTGGTTTATTCATGAATTTGAACCCATGGTCTAAACCTCAAATCCTAGAAATATAAGCTAACTTGTCTCTCTCTCTTCTCCCATTCTTTATTTCTCCTCTTTCATTCATTTCTAGGTAAGTACACCTTGCACCACATAAAAAAAATCCATTGATTTTCGATTCTTGATTTTTCTTACATTTTATTAGTCTATTATGTGCTTATGATGATTCAAAATATTTTTAGTACTTGGAGTTTTCGATTTTGATGGGTGAATTTGTGTAGATCTACTTTTATAACTTAGGATTTTATGGGTTTCTTGAGTTTTTGGTAGTTTTGATCTACTACAACATAGTATTTTCAAAAAATAGTTTTAGGTATGGATGGAGCACTTCATTTTGAGCGTTTTGGCTTTTGGTTCACTCAATTCGGAGTTAAAACATAGTTTTTATGGAAAAAATTAATTTTTTGGTTTTGGAGATTTTCCCATGGCTGAACCAGTTGTTTGGAACGATGAAGATCTTATGCGGCCAACACCTTATGCGGCAGAAAGGGCTATGCGGCATGAAGATACTTTGCGTCCTGAACTCTTTGTCGTATACCAGCATGCGTCCATCTCTTTAACGCATGACTGACTAATACACATGTGTTCTGAAAGGACTTCTTGTGCTTAGTCGCAGAACGATTGAGAAATTCGCTAAGTAAAAAACACTCCATGCGGCAACGAATTCCATGCGACACCGATACTTATGCGGCAGGAAGGGTATGCGGCCACCATCCTTGGACGCATGACTCTGAAACCGTGGCATATCTTTTCATGGTTTTGTCTTTTCTTCCTGACACACTTTATGTCACAAGACACTTTATGTTACATTACTGACACTTTAATTATTTTCCATTGCCTCATCACTTATTCCGAGAATTAGATCTAGCCTTGGCTCTATGCGGCATGACTCTATGTGGCATGACTCCATGCGGCCAGGATTGTCATGCGGCCTGATTTCTCATGTGGCCTTGATCCTCCTGCGCGTATGCAATCCTTTGTACGCGTTTTATTGGACTAGTTTTGGTTGAATGTTCCTTTGGACTTTATGAGTGGTATATATGACTTTGATGACCACAAAAGTATTAGACCCATCTATGCGTTATGACCCGACCACTTGTATCCATGCTGATACACTTACTACGTGCTATGTATTCCTACGTGATAAGTGTTCCAACACGATTATATTATATGTTTGCACTACGGTGTACCTATGCGCTACATGACATGTAATATGACTCAATCTCCAGCATGGACATAAGGGTTAGTCAATGACCAAGCGTGGCTAGGATCTATTGATTGTTGCATCACGTTGGGGTTAATCCAAATTGAACTATCAAGTGACAAAGTGGATTTGTATCTAGCGTGGCCTTACTTTGGTACGTCATATAAAGGGAATACCATGTGACCACGCCATGAGATTCCAGTTAACATTAGGATTAACTAGGCAACTAAACTTGTAGAGTATTAGGAGAGAATAGAATTTCGAGATCGTGCCTAACTAGCCACCTACAGTCATCTGAATTGGGGTGTGCATGCTAGTCCCCAAGGATATTGTTTAAATACTCATTAATGGATGGCAATATCTGAATACTATATGATACTATGTGTTCTATGCGATCGTAGCACAGTGGCCTTACGAGGTGTCATGAACCGCACCCGGATAGTACGTGGTTATGCCCAGCCTACGCCGCAGAATCGGCGGTAGAACGTTGTCTGGGTCATTTTTAACTATCTAACATCTCAACAATATAATATAGTACCTGTCAATCATCTCAACTCCAATTGGAGGAGCAATATGGTATCTCACAAGTATATCAAATCTCAATCACAAAACAAACTAAGGAGAAAAATAATGTACGAATGGAATAGCGAAGGAAAGAAAGATACAAGCCACAAGTCTGAAATAATAATACATCTGTGAATCACCACAAAAGAATAGTCTAATACAAGATCACTAAACAAAACCTAGACCTCCTCGGTTACTGGTACTATGTCCTCTGGCTCTAAAGGAGTATCCTCAAAAGTCTCACCCTCCTGAGGGCCGTAATGTGTAGGACACAACTCCTCTAGCCAATCATCTGGAAAAAATATATCCAGTCAGGATTGGAGCGAAGTACATACCTCTGAAAGCAGTTCCAATAACATAATCGAGCATATATAATAAGAAATAGAAAAAGATACAATATGCACAAGTAGAAAGAATATACAATACAAGGTGAACGAGCAATAAGCACAATAAGAATTGGAAGGTAAATACAAGAATATAACAGCAAGTAGAGAACAAGAATACTAACTATATGTTTTAGAGTGTAAGTTCGTTATGTGATCGGCTTAGGTTGCACATGAGGTATAAAGGTAACTCCATTATACGTGAGGTGTATAATCGACATGCATATGAGATCAAGAGGGCTTTGATCACATAACCAACTCCTACTCCCCCTCACCAACCAATACTCATGGATCCAATCACGACATGTTACGTACATGATCACGATAGTCACACTAGCACACGAAATAGTGGATTCACAAGAAGCACATAAAAATCAATACCTGATACACACGATGAAATACATGTCATTGGGTACCCGTTGCATACGGTAGGGGATAACACCTCCTGACGGAATCCATATAGCACCAGTCCGTGAAATTACTGTGTCGGGAATCAATGTATATAATTCTAGAACATGCATATATACAATATTATGAATTAAAAATAATCAGAGAAATGTACTGGCCTGAAGTCCTGAGCATAGTGTGTCTCTCGATGCCCAAGCCGGTGTCTCACAACCTATATATGGTATATTTCATCAATACAAGGTTCAAAGATGAAAATAATAAAGTTGATGTAATTCTAGGTCAATATGCCTTTTCTAAGTCAAACCAATGAATTCTAGGTTGCAAGAGTCTAATGCTAAGTCACTAAGTCGATATACTATGAAATTATGCTAAACTAGCTAAGCTAACACACAATAGAGCATTCAAAAAGCCGTATCCTAAGATACACAAGTTTTATAATATGAGAATAGATTATATATATATATATATATATATATATATATATATATATATATAAGTCAAATATAATAATAATATCTCAAAACAATATAATTTGGATTTCTTGGCCTTGCACTAATGCGTATCGCAACTACCTCGATACTCAAATTAATACTTTGGTATCGACTCAATATCTGGGGAATACCTTGGTATATCAAGGTAAACCAAACAAACGTATATAACTAAGCTAATGTCTATATACAATAAACTAACACTAATTATTCATATACTATTGACTAACATAGATACAACTATAATTATATAAGCTAACTGCTATTAACACTAATACAAGAATACATATATATTTAGCTAACTATTAAAGTAATAGGTATATATATATATACTAACTTAAATATAGATATTGACTGTTACAATCTAACTATTGACTATTTCTCCTAACTAATACACTAACTAAAACATCTAATACATGTTAGCCCATATTACACTAGTACACAAAACCCCTAAAACAAAACTGACTGATCTATACAAAAAAATAATTACTTAACTGTGTCGAACAGAGTGACTGATACCCTGAGACCAGATACAAAACTAAATGAAGTCAAAACTGTACACAGTGACGATACTAGATATTGAACACCACAACCAAAACTGCACAGTGGTCTACTGCTTCTTCAGTGAAGCATTCTGCTGTAGTTGTTGTCTTCACTCGATTAACTCTGCAGCAACTTCATCTCTTCATCGATTAACTCTGCAGCAACTGCATCTCTTCATTGAATTGCCTCTACAGCAACTGCAGTCTGGGGTGTAGCTCTCCCTGTTGATCGAGGTTGCACAGTGGTTCCTGCCCAAGGGTTTCTGCCACTGCTCGATTGCACAGTAGGAAATTGCTGCTATTACTGCTAGCTTCGGGCAGTTGTTGTCTTCAGGTGAATTCCTGTAGCAGCTGCTTCCTCGAGTGAAACACTCTGCTCCCAACTGTGAAACACACAGTGAAGCATTCTGCTTCTACTGTGAGGCACACAGTGAAGCATTCTGCACAGTCTTCTTCATCCTTCCTAAATCCATGTCTTCAGGTATGTGCCACTGCACAGTGGCCTGTATCAGTTACTGATACTGTGCTGTGCTCAAATCTGTCGAGTCTTCACCACACAGCTCACACATAAACACTCCCATATATATACATAACAGTAGCTCTATATCAATATATATATATATATACTCCTCCCTCTAAGTATATATATATATATATATATATATATATATATATATATATGCCTACCTAGTAGTGAAGGTTGGTATACTTTGTTTTATGTAAGAGAGTAGTATATATTTTGCATACGTAGATGTATATAGATGGTTGGATATATATATATATATATATATATATATATATATATATATATATATATATATATATATATATATATATATACTTAGAGGGAGGAGTATATATATATATATTGATATAGAGCTACTGTTATGTATATATACATCTACGTATGCAAAATATATACTACTCTCTTACATAAAACAAAGTATACCAACCTTCACTACTAGGTAGGCATATATATATATATATATATATTTATATATATATATATATATATATATATGTATCTAACCACACATATATAAACATAAAGATAGATATATATATACATCTATATACTCTAACAAGTATACATATAGACACACAATATACATAACTCAACATACGCTATTATACACTCTATATAATACATAGATAGTATATACATATATAATTACATATGCATATATAGGAAATTGAGCCAAACAACAAACACATAGAGCGTATCGTACCGGTATCACACTTTCTCTTTGATACGCTTGCGATACAGCCCCAACACACAACCAAACACATCCCAGAGGACACGTACAAGTCCAAAACCTAAATTATGAACAATACGTAGAGAAATTAGAGCGTCTACGTGTCCGTGTCATAATGTGGTATGCACAAGGCTCCGTGTCGGAGGAAAAACCCCAAAATCAACTGTTTCGTCAAATTGACGAGATACGGCCTATACGTATTCAATTGTGGACACAACACTAGCTACAAACAAACAATCAAGTGTCAATTAGATCTATTAGATCCATTGACAAGCACTACATGTGCCAATCTCGGAATTCCACCAAAATTGGCACCAATTTGGTCATAACTTCCACCGTAGGTCTCCAAATGATTCTAAACCAAATCCTATGGGTAGCCTATGCATGTGGGGTAGTTTCTCATGGTAAAATCTCAGATCTAGAGTTTAATAGAAGGGAAAAAACTGAATTGTACCTATTGGAAGATGATTTCCCAATAAAACGGTCCAAATAACAAGTAGCTCTTCTCCTTGTAAATCTTGGCCTCCTCCTCCTTGCTCCTTACTCCTTGTTTGTAGATCCTTGATGTAGATGCTACAATGATAAATTTAGAATAAGTTTGGTAAAGATTTGGTGAAGAAGTGATGAGGGAATGGAGGGAAAATGGAAGAGAAAAAATGTAGATCTAGGAATTTGGAGAAGAAATAAAATGAGAGCACTCTCTCTCCTCCCAATTATGACTGGTCATAAACCCCTCTCCA
This sequence comes from Iris macrosiphon, assembly GCA_036927795.1. Lineage (NCBI taxonomy): Eukaryota > Viridiplantae > Streptophyta > Magnoliopsida > Asparagales > Iridaceae > Iris > Iris macrosiphon. The sequence continues at coordinate 65,437,016 of JAYESA010000017.1, read as the reverse complement.
AGCAATGTACAAAGTCATAAATACCCCTTGGGGCCTCTCATGAAGAAATAATTAGGGAGGGACGGTTCTAGTCTAATGGTTTCACTAATTAATCAAGTTTCTTAATCCATGAGCCTAATTTATGGGCTCAACTTAGACTAGTCCAAAAATTTGTTTCATGCTCTCTAATTAAATGGTTAGGTCCACTACACAAGTCCAAAATAATTTACACTAGCAATAATTAATAACACAATAAATAAATAAATCAAGCCATGCACAAATATTAATTATAAATAATCCTAAATAATTAATACTCACTGACAATTACCAAACTACCCTTGGATGAAAATGATAGGGTGATACGAGGGACAGGTGCATACTACTATGTGCTATGATGCGATTTATGGCTCGGCTAACCCTGCTAGTACTTGGTTCGATCTGAGGATTCCTATATGCATAATATCTTTGGGATAACCCAGACTCCATCTAGTAAGCCGTATATTGTATCTGCTGTCAAATAGTCTAGGGACATGGACTGTCATGGTGCGATGGTTTAATCCTTGTCCTTGTTTGGTTGTAGGGTTAGATTGTTGTGTCACGATAGGCTAAGAACCGAAACTACGAGACAGGATTATATGTATATATATGTATCTATTCCTTAGCCTGGTTTTATTTTTGCATTTGTTCTTCCTTTGCGGTACTCGTTATTTGGGGTCTAACCCCAATGGTTTTGCATGGCCAGGTTTAGAGCCAGCACCCGAGGATCAAGCGTACTTTCCCCTGAACAATGGCGTGCACCAGGCGGATGGCCACCGAGGAAAACGAGTGGATTTCTTCTTCCCTGCTCGTTATTTCACATTTTACTCATTTTGGGCCTTTAGCTACTGGCACTTGTTAGCCGTAAATCTGGATATCTAATTTTCTACATGATTGTAATTAATCATACTGTAGCTGATCACGGTCATTTACTCTTGTTACTCTGCCAGCCTTCTTATTTTTACACAGCTGCTTTCTTGAATATTGTGGTAGGACATTTTGGACGCCTTACTTCCTTGTCATATATGTTCTATGTTTACTGTTCTTATTTGACTGATTGAGACATTAGATGTTCTATGTGACCCGAAGTGACTTGCTTGTAGTGCACCCCCTTGTCTTGTTACAGCCGTGACCGTCGTACGACGTTCTATACCTTGTAAGGGGGAGCTGGCTATGTCCGTCTCCGTATTTCGGTATTGGGGCGTGACACAAAGCTCGTGTCTGTACGAAGTTGTAAGCCTTCGGATCAAAGCTTGTGTTTCACTTGATAGTGGATTTCAACTCCGAGCTAGAGTTCTCGGGGCTGGACTAGTCCTCTCAGAGAAAAACTAGTATACATCATTGTGTTTGCGACTGTTGATCTCTCTCTCTCTCTCTCTCTCTCTCTCTTTACTTACTGCCATTTTATATATAGATTGTTAGCTAACTGTGTTATTTTTACTTGGGTGATTTTTATTCCGCTGCATATACACGCTGCAATTATGCTATAAAACTCATGTAATCGCGATTACAGTACAACTTAAAACTTTCAAACCTAAAAATAAAATAAAATTTAGAAAATATTTTTTATTTTATCTTTAATTTAATTTAATTTAATTTAATTTAAATTTTGTATTTTTTTAATATTTTTGTACTTTTTACATTTGTAATTTTTTCGAGTTGTAGATTGTTAATGAGTCTTAGACCTAAGTCGAAACCTATGCTACTTCTCCAAAAATTAACAATAGATTATGAACAGAACACAACTACTATTAATTCTTTATACTTTATTAAAAAAAGCCAATGCCAAATTTAAAGAACTAACAAGTAATTATACGGAAAAAAAAACCTAGTCCCAAGAGTTAAAGCCAAAAGTTTTAATTAAAGATTTGATAACTAAATTGGTCAATATTACAAAGCGACCCATAGGCTCAAAGGCAAATTCACAATCACAAAGAAGGAGGAATAAGAAAACCTAAGCATATATACATACACCTTATTTTTATATCTCTTTTTCTTTTTTATATTTGTTTACCTTTTACATTTTGTATTTTTTATTTTTATTTTTATTTTTATTTTTATTTTTATTTTTAATTTTATTTTTATTTTAGTTTTTTGTTTTTTATTTTTTTAAAATTTTAAAGTTTTTATTTTATTTTCTATACTATACTATACTATTCTATTCTTTTTTTTTTTTAAATTTAGCGTTGGTTCTGCTTTGTGAATTTTAGTGTGTTCATGGCTTGGCGTCCTGATGATGGAATGCCTTGGTTGTTCTAAATCATAGTCTATGAAGAAGGAACTTACAAGAAATATCCTCACACGTAACTTTATATCCGTCCTACTTCTAACACTGAAGAACTTAGATTAATATTTCAAGAAGTTCGGGTGTCTCTATCATTCAATAGAGCAAATCATTAACATTATCCGTCGGCTAGGGATTTCTCTCTTCTATATGTACACAAGAAAATCTCGGATACATTTAGTGGCTTTGCGATTTCTGCGAGTTGTGGATTGTTAACGAGTTTGAGACGTGAATCAAAACGTAAGCTATCATTAATTCTTGATACTCGGTTACAATAAATTTAAAGAAGTAGCCACAGTAATTATACCAAAAAAAAAAATCATCCGAAAAGTAGTAATAAAAGATTTAATGCTCCGTATTACAAAGCCAGCCACCAATAGGCCTGATCATGAAGACGAAGAGAATTAGTTTGACAATGAGAAGGGAGAAGAAAACCAAATTAGCATATATATATGCATGTACATCATATGAAGAATTTACAAATCAGAAATCAGGATAGTGTCTTCTGCATCATTGAGGGCTCTATTTGTGAAGCTTATGTTCTCGAGGAGATTATAAACTTTTGCTCGACGTATTTCAAATCGCATGTTGCTACTAATAGAACGAAAGCTCCGAGAAACAACGACGGATATCAGGAATCTAATGATGCAATACTCAAAGTATTCAATGTGTCTGGAAAGCCTTCAGAAAAAATGAAGAAGAGATATTTGAATGACGACGAGCTAAGGGCTGCTCAGTTGTATATATTACTCAATTGCGACGAGGATGAAGTGGAGAAGCTAGAGGGGTAAGTAATTAATACGTCCACGTTTACATCATCTCAATGTAATAGTATAAGCTACTATTATGCTGCTAATCAGCAGTTGCTTCATTATTTTTCAGCACATATAATGATGAGTTGAGGTCGGTTAGACCCTACATAACAGACGAAGAAGTAGAACAAGAAATGAGATGCCATTTTCCTTCTTGGTTGAGCGCATATGTAAGATGCTTGGTAATTACTTTTTAATTTTGCACTTGCAAAACAAATAACTTACTATTGCTACTTTGGTATTTAGGTCGATCGTCTAATAACACCCGAGACTGAATCTATTAGAACTCTAGCCAAGGGACAAATTACTGCCGTTAAAATATGGCCAAGTTTCTGTGTGAATGGATTCAGGTTCAAGTCAACAAACATTTAGCGACGTTTAGCAACGTTAATACACGTCGCTAAATATGTCGCTAATTAGCGACGTTAATACACGTCGCTAATGACGTCGCTAAATATGTCGCTAAAAATGTTGTTGTACGTCGCAAATTGCTGACATGGCAGTATTGCCAGGTCATTAAAGACGTCGCTGTAACGTCGCTATATAAGTCGCTAATTAGCGACGTTTAGCGACGTAAATAAGTCGCTAGTTAGTGACGCTGCGTCGCTAAATATCGCTAATTTAGCGACACATTTAAGTCGCTAAAAAATGTCGTCATAGCGACGTTTAGCGACGTTTTTTCCGTCAGCGACGTGCTGGGTTCCGACTTCTGTAAAACGTCGCTAATTACGTCGCTAAAAGTGATTAGCGACGTATTTTTGTCATTTAGCAACATTTTTTTACGTCGCTAATTTGACTTTTTCTGGTAGTGTATGCCAAGAGATGTATAAACATCAACATCAGGCTGCGTCTAGGGTATGCATATGCAGAAAAAATAAACATAAATAAGCATACCTATTACCGAAGTGGAGAATCCACAAATGGCGGTTTCACTGAGATGCTCTCGCTTATTTTCTTCCGTTAGAGCTTCGTGCTGATAACGTGTTAGAATAAACGTAGAAGAAGAAGAAAGAAAATAGGAGAGGAAATCTCTTATTAGTGTAATCTCATAGTGGGAGGCAAAGTCCTTATTTATACAAGCCAATGAAGGTTTAAGACTAATCTCTAATCAATGCGGGACTAAAATACGAAGTGAAAATCCAACCATTTAGTAACCCACGTAATAACAATTTTTAATATTTTTGTATTTATTTAATATTTTTGTATTTATTTAATATTTTGTACTTTTTCATTTGCAATTTTTTCGTTGTAGATTGTTAGTGAGTCTCAGACCTGAGTCGAAACATAAGCTATTTCTCCAAAAATTAACTACATATTATGAATAAGAACACAACTACCATTAACCAATGATACTCTATTACAAAAAGGTAATGCCAAATTTAAAGAACTAACAAGTAATTACACGGAAAAAAATCCATTCACGAGATCTAAAGCCAAAAGTAGTAATAAAATATTTGCTAACTAAATTGCTCAATATTACTAAGCCACCCGTAGGCCTGATCACTAAGAGGCAAAATTCACAATCACAAAGGAGAAGAGGGAGAAGAAAACCTAAGCATATATATGCATACATCATATTTTTAATTTCTTTATCTTTTTCCATATTTTTCATATTTTTTCATATTTTTTGTAATTTTTAATATTTTTGTACTTTTTTAATATATTTTTATATTTATATTTATATTTTGTTATTATTAAAAAATATCTATTTTTATTTTAGTTTAAGTTTTATTTTTATTTTCTATTTTTTTGAATATTTTATAATTTTAACATTTTAAATTTTAAAATTTTAATTTTTTTATATTATATTATTTTTATTTAAAAATAAAAATTAGCGTTTGTTCTGCTTTGAAATTTTTTTTGTGTATACATGGTTGGGCGTCCTGATTATGAAGGAATGGCATGTTTGTTCTAAATCATAGTCTATGAACAATGAGCTTACTAACATGAAATATCCTAACACGTAACTCTATATCCGTCCTACTACTAATAATAACTCAGATTAATATTTCAAGAAGCTCTGGTGTCTCCCTCATTCAATAGAGCAAATCATTAACATTATTCGTGTGATATGGATTTCTTTCGTCTTCTATATGTACACAACGAAACTCTTGGATACCAGTCAGTGGCTTTGCGATTTCTGCGAGTTGTGGGTTGTTAACGAGTTTGAGACGTGAATCAAAACGTAAGCTATCATTAATTCTTGATACTCGGTTACAATAAATTTAAAGAAGTAACCACAGTAATTATACCAAAAAAAATCATCCGAAAAGTAGTAATAAAAGATTTAATGCTCAGTATTACAAAGCCAGCCACCAATAGGCCTGATCATGAAGATGAAGAGAATTAGTTTGACAATGAGAAGGGAGAAGAAAACCAAATTAGCATATATATATATGCATGTACATCGTAAGAAGAATTTACAAATCAGAAATCAGGATAGTGTCTTCTGCATAATTGTTAACAAAAGCAAACCAGTACTCCTCCTCCTCCTCCTCCTCCTCCTGGTTGTCTTTGTTTTTTGATCCTTTGACACCTGGAAGAGCCCAGATGGTCATCATCTGCTTCTCCTTCAACTGTGTGTTGTGGAGAAACTCGGTCCAGCCATTGCCCATGAACCGGAAATAGCCGTTGCTGGTGATGTACTTGAAATCCATCTGGTACTTCCTGCCGAGTCTATCGAGGACGTTGACGGTCAGGGATGCGGCATTATTGGTAGCACGGACTGCCGCAGCCATTTTGAGCAGCAGTTCGGACTTGTTGACGTCGTTGTCGGTCAGCTGGTACCGGTGCTGGGCCTTGTCGGCGTCGCTTTTCGTGACGGCCTTCCATAGACACAGCAGGGGGAGACGCAACCCCATACGGACTGACGTCTCCAGCCAACCTTTCTCATGCTGCCTCCTCCCCCCAGGAACCCTCCGGTATGGGCGGCAGTAGTACTTCTTCCTCATCCTCATGACTTCTTCTTCTTCATCTTCCTTCTTCCTTTTTGTGGCCGCCATTGTTTCTATATTCCTCTGATTGATTGTTTAGTATAATGGAAACTTTGCGGGAGGAGATGGTGTATATAATGAGAGAGAAACAGAGATTTATTGACATCTTTAGTTTCCTAAATAGAACTCTCTCTGATTAGGAAAGGGAAAGGCGGCAAAATATTAACGTTGTCAACTGGGTCGGTTTCAAGAAATTTAGTCATTATTTAATATAAAACTGATGACAAACGTCGGTGCAATTGCTTATTTAGCTGTCAAAGCTAGAATAATAAAACACACAAACATTAAGATCGTAGTATCTCCATCGTACCATTTTTTTTTAATCTCAAACACACAAACATTAGTGATCAGGAGAAACTGATTATTATGGCTTAGTTTATCTAGTTTGAGGATGGACATTTTTTCAATTTTTTTTTTTTTAATATTTGTGGTACTAAGTGATTTGAAATTGTCTATCACAATTACCAAATGAATAATACGTTTTGGGAGCCAGCGTCATCCAATAAAATGGTTCTCTCTTTGCAATTGTGACCGGATGACGTCAACGAAGAAAAAGTAATACAATCCAAATTAGCCCTATATATACCTTCTCGAAAAATAAATCGGGCCAAGAAAATTTCTATATCCAGTCTGTTTCTTAATTGGGCTTATTTAGTCAGATTGTGGCCCATGAGGTCGATTGACTACGGCCCAATGTTTTTCTCCAAGAGATTCCTATCAATTTAAGAGAAGTTGGAAGGTCCTATACCTAATTTATTTTCGGCTAAATTACTCTATTGGCACCTAAAGTTTAGCACTGGAGCATTTTTGGCACATTTACTTTTCAATGCTCAATTTAAATTGCTCATTTTAAGCACCTTCCATCAATTTTGAATATTTACCTCCAATCAAACTACTACCAGAATTAGGCAAATTAGCGACGCAGGAAAGAGTCGCAAAATGGCTAAATTACGTCGATAATACTAAGTAGCGACGTATTTAGCGACGTTTTGATTTAGTCGCTATCAAAACGACGTCGGAAAACGTCGTTGTCGCGACGTAATTTAGCGACGTTAGAAAGTCACATCAATGGCGACTCTAAGCGTCGTAGGTCGCCAAATTTGTGATGTTTATTTTAGTCGGTAATTGTCGCTAAATTTAGCCACAACTAGCGACATAATCAGCGACGAAAAGCTGACATGGCCAAAATTGCCATGTCAGCAATATTTAGCGACGTTTAGTGACTATCAGCGACGTAAAATAAATTATTTGACAGTATAGCGACTTCATTAGCGACTCCTATGGACATCACTGAACGTCACTAAACGTTGCTGAACGTCGCTAAGATTGAAAATTAAAAAATAAAAATAAATGAATGCCTGCAATATCACAGTATAGCATACCTGCAGTATGATCACATTTTAAATAAATAGACAGACCCGGAGCAACCCTCCGTTGAATTCCTTGGGTTTGCCGACCCTTTCGGTGGAACACTCAACACCGGTACAATCACACAACAACAACGATGAAATAAATCAATAAAAAGCTCTCAGGCCCGAATGTAGTCACACAATATCCAGTCACACAATAAAAATATACAAAAAGGCACACAATAAAAGTGTACAAATAATAAGTACAAACTCTCATGAATGGGCCAATAAACACATGTCAAAAAAAAAAACTACTACTGATCAGGAGGAGGAGCCGCGTCGAATCTGAGATAATAGCGCGTCAAACTGCTCCTGTGTAAGCTCCATGAAACCCGATGCAGGAGTCGATGCAGATGACGATGCAGTCAGACCAGGAGGACGTCGTTGCTCCAACTCTGTCAGTCGAGCGTCGCAAGTATCCATGACAGATAATAACCTTCTAGTACTATGCTCCACTCGCTCGCGCTTCTGAAGATGTGATGCCTACATCCTCAATAGTGAAGCGCCCACGGTCTCCACTCGCTCGCTCATCTCAATATGTAACGCTTGCATCCTCGATAGTATGGCGCCCACGGTAAACTACGACTCCTGCAGCGATGTCACGTTGCGCTCTATCGACGTGGCCAGATCCCTCAGTTCCATAATACTACGTTCCAGCGATTCGATATATGCTATGAGCGCCGCATCGTCTGTCTGCTGCTGCGGTTGCACCATAATCCTCTGCATCAACTCGTCACGTAGAGATGCGATCTGAAGGTCAACTCTCTCATAGGCTCGCTTCGACTCATGGGAGGGCTGTGGGGTATGCACAATAGTAGAGGGTGTCCTAGAGGACTGTGATGCAACATAGGCGCCGTAGGATCTCGTACCGTAGTACGTACCCCTAAGTAGACCACCAATGGATCTGATCCACAGCTCGTCATCCGACGGAGCTGGGTGGGCCGGGTGTTCCGAGGAACTACCCCCTCTCCAGGTGTGGGCTGGATCGACTCTTCGCGGAGCCTCCTATACTCATCCTAGAAAATATGTATCTATCGATAAGCATACTACTTACAATATATCTTAGGTACTTATTGCTAATTACATATATTTTTGCTAAGTTATATCACAATTAACAAAACATAAGAGTAATACTTACGTAGATCTGAGTTGCCCTATCATCGATAAGTTGTCCCCCACTCCTATAAGTGGTGAGGAACACTGTCACCATGTTCGCGTCCTCACCCCTATAGACCTGTTAAGAAATATATTATTTGTTATTAAAGTAAAAAAATTAGGCGACGATGATTAAAAATTGTATGTATAAAATGAAAGACGTACCAAGCGACAAAAATATTCCGTCATGGGAATCGACCCACCACACCAATTTTTTTCCCTCTGCCGAGCCGCCTTGGCCTTCTTCGAATTTTTCCTATATCTGTCCTAGTTGAATGTAGCCCTCATTGCAGTCCTCTGTTCAGGCGTGATCCAGTCTTGGATCAATTTTTATTCGCGATCACGAGCCTTCTGGTCATCCATAGCATCACGGATGAGCTTGGCGATGACGGAAGGAAACTGCAGCTCGATCTCACGGTCCGGTGTGGTGAATAGAAATATGTTCTCTACAAGAAGTACAATAGTTAGTTATAAAATATTAACATAAAAATATTACTGATGTTAAAATCAAATATACTTTTACCTTGAAGTGTCCAAACTAGAACGTCTTTCTCTCTTTCGAGGAATCTGAGTAGTTTATCCATAGCCTACCATAGTTTTGCCTCAAAAAAATTCTCAATGCTCTTTGTACCGTCGGGGGACGATATCTATATATACATTGATAATTAAACTCATTAAAAAGTGAATATATATATATATATATATATATATATATATATATATAAGAAACAAATCTCCATTCTCGTCACATCCGGCGGAGCGCACGGAGGATTGCTCTGATATGAAGACGGAGTTGGCTCGACCGCCATCTCTCCCTCTGTCTCTGTAGTACCGTCAGCAGTAGGAACACTGGATGTTGTAGGAACACTAGATAGGATACTCTCGGGTCTGGAACTGCTGGTCGCAAGAGTACTACTGGTCCCAGGAGTACTGCCACGTGCGGTCGTCACAGTCACAATCTGAGGTACTGCTGGTAGATAGTATGGAGTACTCACGGACGAGGATCGAGAAGGAGTATCCATATTGTCACGACCCGCACCCGGTGTAGGGATGCAAGTCAGGAACAACACCCAGCCTACGCCGCAGCATCGGCGGTAGAACGCTGTCTTGGTCAACTATACTATCTAATTATCTCACTATAAAGCATAAACCTCCAATAATATCTCAACTCCAAGAAGAGAGTAATCAACTTAATTCAACACAATACTCAATCACATTTCTATGGCACGAGAAGATATCACAGAAGTCTAACATAACTAAGCAGTTAAAAATATAACAACAACAAATAGAAATAATATCCAAACACAAATATATGCCGGAAACAAATCCGGTACCAAAATACTAAAGAGAACTAATTATGCTAACTAGTGAATCCGGCTAAATCTCTCAACAGTCACTCCAGAACTAGTGGGTCCAAGTCTGCACCATCTATAGGCTGAGGTCCGTAGTATGTCGGACACCAATCTCCCGGATCCTCTGAAGAATGTTTTCCAGTCAGGAATGGAGCGAAGTACAACCCTATAGCAGTTTCAATTAATTGACAAAAACTATAAAGCAGTAGAATAGAAAATGCTATCTACGATGAGGATATAACTGATAATCAAGAACAATGAGAGAATAGGCAATACTAACAACATAATATAATCAATGCATACAAGAATAAAAGGAATGAACTATAATTTCAGAATAGAACAAGGTAATCAATGAACTGAATAATGGAATCTACAATAACTATGTGATTTGAGATACTAACTAAATATGTGATCGGCCTGAGAGATTCAATGATTACACTAAGGAGCTAACTCAACCATACGTGAATTGCATTGTTAGTTAGTAGCCAATGATTACACTACTAGCCGATAGTTTCTTGATCATATATTTAATTGGTATTTCTCCCGCCCCGACTGATATGATGGATCGAATCATGACACGTCACTAGCCAATGTATCCAATGTTTAATCTACAATATTCAATGTTATCCAATACCAACAAGGACAGTATTTGATACCATCTCCATAATCAAGGTAATATCCCATGACTAACGATCCAATAACAATACCAATCCGTGTACCATCGTGTCAAGAATCATAAGTAACATTTCTAAATATTTGAATTATAGTGGTAATCAAATAATGAAAACTATCAGAGAATGTACTCGCCTGTGGTCCAGAGAAAATGATAAAAAATGATGTCCGAACCGGTGTCACAGACCTATATATATGAAATATTACATTAATACAAGTTTTGGGGAAGAGAAATAAATTAAACTAGTCAATTTCTAGGTCATAAAGTCATTTCTAAGTCAAAAGTCAAACTAGGTCAACTCTAAGTCAACTATGGTCAACTATAGTTAAATTATGGTCAAATACCTATTTCTAGGTTGCATGAGTCTAACTCAAAGATATTGGGCTCACACACTATGAATCTAGGCCATACAAGCTACATCTTAGGATATTAAGATACCGTATCTCTGGATACGCAAACAAGGTATAAATATAACACATATGTACATATCAAACAATATTATATATATATATCCTAATTACAAATGCTAAATGGATACCTTGGTTTCGAACCAACTTGGTATCGCAATACTAAACCTCTATCTTGATATCCAAACCCAATACCTTGATTATCCTCCAATACCTTGATACTTACCTTGGCATCTCAAAGTAAATTCAAAACCTTATTTATACTAACTACCCAACAATAATTATAAAGTTCTATGCATTTAATATTTACATAATACTATATACCTTATTTTAGTCACCTTAATACCAACCCATAATTAGTTTACAACTATCATATTACTTATGCCAATACCTACTACTCATACCTTGGTATATCTTGATACTTACCTTGATAAGAGGACGTCTAGAGGATCTAGCGCGGGAATAGTATCTGCGTCATCCAGACATATCTGAGAACAATATATAATGATAAAATAAATATACAGAGATATTTAGATTACATGACAGAAAGAAATACACAGAAGTTGTGAACTTGTCCACGCTAAAAGTCTAAATGATAAAAGTGTCACAATCACAAAACATAAGTATCTATCACCGTCACAAACATAAGTATCATAAAACTAAGCCACAAATACACAGAGATATATATGTATCACCATCATAAACACAAGTATCACACAACTAGGCCACAAAAAAGCCTAAATAAATTTTATTTAGTTTTCAATCATCATATAAAAATTTATTTTGTTCGTCTTCCTCCTCCTCTTCCTCCTTTTCCTTTCATCTTCACTTTTATCTATTTCTTTATCGTCTTCTGATACTTCTACCTTTTCTACTTGATGAAATATGTTATGAGTAACTTTCGTTGAGTCCACATCTACAATATTTATAATAATAGGTATGTTGCCTTCCTGATAAGCTATTTCGTCAACGTCAATGATATTTCTAGCCTTAGTCGTACAGACATTCATATATGGCTCCACATAAGGCTCATGCTCCGATGCTAAAGGCACAAGCTCTCCGTGTGAGGTCCACTGAGAGTAATTCAGAGTAAAATTCCTTTAGTAGAAATGATATGTCACATCCACTTTTGGATGATATTTCAAGTTACGATATTTTACACACAGACATTTAATTTTTGTGTCATCCATGTACTCAGGGAACACCTTGGCGAACTGCAGGAATTGCTCTACTTCTTGTATGAATTCATCCCATACACTGCACATATCATTATAATGACGGTTGTACATCCGCGAACGATAACGTAGGTAGTAATTCAGATCCATTTGTAGATACTTCTACAATGATGAATAGACATCGTTCAAGTATATTATCCAAATGTTCATCAAAGTGAGTATTTAGGTCATAATGTTAGTATTCAATTTATGATGCGTGAGTATCCATATCGTGACTTATGAGTATCTGTAAAATAAGTAAATAGATAAGTTTAATATTTATTTCTAAACCTATTAGACATGTTAACAAGGAACACATGTATACTCACATACTCAATATACTCACTTGTATCTTGACCTAGCTAGAAATCTAATAAGAAATAGGTAAATGAACCTAGAATCCATGAGAACTTTGGCTCTACCTTACGCTCTGGTACCGAAAGCCATGTGATTGAAATATGAAGGAGAAGAGAAGACTTATGTCTTATGGCTTCCGGTACTAGAGTGGAAAGTAGAGCCAAAGATTTCAAACTCCAGTAAATTAAAGTTTCATGGCTTCCGGTACTTTGGATTTCAAGTTGATAACTAGATTGGCCTATATGGCTAAACTAGTCAATACTAGATTTATCAAATCATCCTAAGTCAATACCTTGCTATACTAGGTTTCTAAGTTATACTAGTTAATAAAGCCTATATTATGTATCATATACTTCATATAGATTATATATAATAAATATCTTATAATATCTTAGCCTAATATCCATTACCTAGCTATATATTAACACACCACAATAATACTTTAACCAAATATCTATGTCTCCCTAAAAATTCTAACAAACTACTATATAGCATAGTGACAATCAAATAGAGAATACATATCTAAATGGACACACATGAACACAAATAGCTATGTACTACCCAAATTCCTAATTATGCAACAAAATTTATGAATTATGCAAGCAAATTTTTGTATTAACTAGGGTGTGTGTGTCCATGTGTGTCTATATGTGTGCCCACATATATCCGTGTCCATGTGTGTGTCCTGTATATCATGGATTATGTCCTATGTGTGTGTGTTCATATGTCCGTATCCATATGTCCGTATCCATATACCAGGATTAGGGTTGTGTCCTGTGTAAGTGTGTCCATGTGCCCTATGTGTGCATCCTAGGTGTGTCCTGTGTGTGTGTGTATGTGTGTGTGTGTGTGTCCTGGTTGTATCCGGATCTGGGTTAGTGTCATGCCCCAGTCCCAAAATACACGGGACCAGGCCACGTGGCAATGGCCAGCTAATACGACTCCGAAGGATTTTCCAATTAATGGACCCGATGAAGTCGTACTACGCTATCCTAAAATACTATCAAGTCCAATATGCTATCATACAGCAGATAAATATCTAATCTCATCCATAGAATATAATATAATAAAGACTGAAGCAAGTGCTGGTAAATGAAATAAAAAGAGTATGAATATCCATAATACATCTGAAATAGTCTGAATTGGGACAAACCCTCTGAAATATAACAATGAAATAAAAGTACGAAAAGAAGTAAGATAACTAGACTAGAGTATCAACTAGCTAGATAAGAATGCTCTAGTCTGAAACAGTAGCGTACCCCAAATTACGGGAACTCATCTGAAAATGCCTCAGAGTCCTCAGTCACGAATTCGGTCTCTACTCCTGCTCCGTAGATGGTCGGGTACAAGTGCTGGTCCAGATCTGGAAAGGAACCAAGTCCTCAGAGGGACGTAACAAGATACAAAAGTATATGCCATAAAGTAAATACTATATAAACTCGAGGGTGATCTAACCAGCTAAGTGTAATGCACTTAAAGACAACCTTGGTACGTATGGGTAGGTAAAAGGTACAAAGTGTAGCGTCAAGCCAGAGGCTAAGTACTTGGCATTAGCTGTAAACTGGATGCCAGGAGTATATGCTGACTACATCACCAATCATGATAGCGCACAGCTAGTAACCTCTGTTGGATGTATTGACAAGCATATACGCCCATAACCGGGTAGTATATAGCCCATAACCAGGTAACACATAGCCCATAACCGGGTAACACCGAGGCTCACGACCCCGTAGTTTACTCTGAAACTACGGTAGCCAAATGTCTGTCCCATACGCCTACTAATTATCTTCCTCGCCCAATGTCAATGTACAAGTCGCAAATACGACGTGGACACCTCATACTAAAATGCAAGTCACTAAAGAAATATACAACTACGCTAAATACCGTCACACGTGCTGCTCACACCGATAATAGTCAAGTATGAAGCACGCATCCCTACATGAACTCACTATGTGACGTGCAATGATACGTGTCAAGGCCTGGGGATTCATATAGATAACTCCACGACTTTAGGTACATCCACTAGACACTAGGTCAAACACAAGTCCTAACGTCAACGCCTTCGTTGACTGCACCCGAGTCATTATCGGAAGAGCACAGTTATATAATATTAAAATAATAAAACATGCAACTAATAATAACTGAATTTAAACAGTACAACAAGGCAAGGTATACTTGCCTGAAACTCTAGTGTGCATAAGTAAGGATCTGGAATTCGCAGCCAAGGTAGAACCGTCTTGGGTGCCTATGAATATATAACAATAAATATCAATCACTACAATTCACTATACTAATCATATAAAAGAGTACAACTTACGCAATGTCATGAGCTACGCAGAGACTAAACCAAATAAACATTCTAACTAAATACGTTGGCTAAGGTTGACTAGTCAAGGATCAAGGGGTAGCTATACACTTAGACTACTTGTTCCACAATATTTACAAGTCATCCTAAGGTATCATTTCTCATATGTTATAATCGCGGTTGTTTGATAATAAACGGAAGAAATAAAACTAAGTTTATACGAAACCCTTTCTTAGGTTTACAAACAAGAAGTACTATTAATCCTATACGAGGATGTTAAGTACAAAATTTAATCTGGATAAATATTGTTATAGGAGTCTGATCTGCGATCGATCACTTTGTCCCTTGGACCACACGATGATGAAGAAGTGCTGTAAAAGAAGAAGAAGCTTCAAAGATTGCAAAGGGGAGTGGATGCTTGATGCCAAAATCGTCGATCACTACTCTCTGTCTATGCTCTGGATTCTTCTCTCTCAAAGAAAATCAATTTTCGACCTTAAATTCTCCAGCTCCAAGTCTTCGACCCTTCACCTCTGTCAATAGAGGTCTCTATTATAGAGTCCAAATAGCCATAACTGTCCAGTCGGCGTAGAAGCCGAACAGTGGAGAGTAGGGCGCTCTTTACGCGACGGTTATAATAATTGCCACCCATGTATAGATGATCTTCTGAATAAGCGTGTGATGCGTGTCCCATTATAAGATAATGCGTATAACTGCTACGAAGATCATGGCATGCAAGCCACATAGGTAACTGCCCCTCGCGTAGAGATGATTGGCGTATAAGCCAAATAACTGTCTCGTTGGCGTAAAAACCAACTAGCTGTTCTGATGGCGTAGAAGCCAAGTAGGCGTGGAAGCCCAATAGGCGTAGAATCCTGATGCTGCATGGATAGGTAGCTAGTGTAAAAGATAGCCGATCCTCCTTCCTTGATTGAGGTCTTGAGCGTATTCTGGACCAAATAGACTTATCACGCACCCATACAAATATAGCCTGCGTTGGCGTATTCCGAGCAGATAGCATACGGCGTACTCCTTATAGCTGAAAATAGCCTGATGGCGTAATGTGCAAAGGCGATGATGTGGATGTATTAGCCGTAATTATGGCTCCCCCAGTCTTTGAAAATAAAACCAAATCTCGTGCATTAAATGCAGAGATCTGCCCCCATTCTGCGCATTAAATGCAGAGACGTGCCTCGAGCTCTGTACGAAGAGCAGCTTTTGACGTGACAGTTTGTTTTGTCTTCTGCTGAGCGTAAAAGCTCACATCTGCCTGTATAAAACTAGGCAGCGTATTCCCTTGAATTCGTAAAAGCAATTTATATCAAGGAAATGTCACTAAACGACAGTTTGGGTCTCTGTGCCGAATCATCATTACAGCCGTCGTCTGGATAGTTGTGTAGTACTCTTTGTCAGGAGTCAGGTTCACTGCATGATCTGACAGGTTCATTCGAGGAATACGAAGAGTTCCCCGTACAACTTTCTGTCGCATTAAAAGTGAGTAGGTTTTACGCCAAAGTGGCGATGTAACAACCTTCTTACGCCGAAGCAGCCTGGAAATACTGCATTACGCGGGTTGTCCTAGAGATTATATTTTATGTTGTACTAGCGATGAAGCTCTGTTGTACGCCGATGGCTCTGAGGTCATATCTTTACGCCATCCAGCACTGAAATACTGCGTATAACTCTACAGCGTATTTTTCATGCTTCTACAAGACCCCCTTCAAAGTTTTCAACTTTCTCATAATTTGAAATACTTTGAATGAAGCATAAAACGGTCAAGTCTGACTCGTTCCTCGAGGCTGACTTCTTGGCAGATTTTTGGGGATTTGTTGGGATTCGGTGTGTTCTCTTTTGCCTATATAAAGGCTGATGAGTTAACCTGTTCTTTCCATATTTCCTTCACCACACAGAGATGATTGCCGGAGTTCGTCTGGTCGATTTGAGGAAGAAGAAGATCATGCTCTTCCAGCATGTAAGGAGCCGAAAAAGAAGGCATCTTCGAGCAAATGTCCTCTGCGATGATGGATCATAGAAGGATATCATAGCTTCCTTTGCTCGGGATAATCAGCAACTTTATATGGCGATTCGTCCAGGAGAGAGGAATGGTCTCATTTGGACATACAACTTGCAAGCTGTATTTTCTTTCGCCATTGGTGGACGAGGGCAGACAAACTAGCCCTGTCTTTCAATATTGAGTTGGGTCTGAATCCCAACTCAATCTGTCATAGCGTATGGAGGGTGGTCTCTTGAATAATTTATACAGGCCCAGTTTTGTATCCTCCCGCCATTAATCATTTTTTTGTTAATCGGCCGCGGAAACCGACTAACTGTTGAAGAAGACGGATAAAGATCTCCACCAATACGAGAACCTGACAGAACAGACTCTTGGCATGATCCTAAGTGAAAATAAGAAACCCTTGGTAGAACAAGGATTTTTATCATATGTAATCATGAAGATGAAAAACCCTTTGTAACTGGATTTTCATCATATGTAATCATGATTAATAAAACTGTCTTCTTTTACGCATCTGATGATTTGCCATATTCTTTGCTGTGATGAAGTCTGAATATGTGTAGCTTCGACACGTCTGAATAACTTTATGCCAACTCTGATAAAAAGAGTATCTGGTCTCGTCCCATCTTTTACGCATAACTGAAGATGCGTAGAAAGCTGCTTAGCATTTAAGTCACATATTCGAACTGTCCTGCTGTTTTAGACGAGGGCTTGTGTAGAATTTCTGAATTGTCACTTCTGATACAAAAAATTCTTGTTCAGATCATCATTTTCAAGAACGATTTCCCGAAAATCCTTTGGAAAAGGCGAGAAATGGCTGTCGAAACTGAGTCGCCATCTTGAACTGTAGAGAAAATATTCAGACTGGATTTTGGATGAACTTCCAATCGACCCAAGAAGAAGAGTCATTTTCAATGCTGAACTCTGTATACTTTGGGTACTTGGGATATTTTGAGGCCAGAAAGGAGCATCTTCTGCGTGAACCCTTGTAATTGATCGTCTTGAGATTTGTTCAGATATACGCATACTCTGGCCTGCGTATTTTAAGATATGCGGAAAGTCATAGATCCGTAGTGTGGAAGAGCATAAAATCATAAGTTTTTAGCCTCTCGAGCGTAAAAGCTTCTGAGCTTAAGAGCATCCGGGCGTAAAATTATAGATTTATAGCCTCTGAAAAAAAAAACTTCCGAGCATAAAGTCGTAGATTTGTTGCCTCTGAGCGTAAAAAGCTTCTGAACGTGAAATCATAGATTTGTAGCCTCTGGGCGTGAAGTCATAGGTTTGTAGCCTCTCGAGCGTAAAAGCTACCGAGCGTAAAAGCATCCGGGCGTAAAACCATAGACTTATAGCCTCTGAGCATAAAACCGTAGATTTGTTGCTTCCCGAGCGTAAAAAGCTCCTTAGCGTAAAATAACGAATCTGCTATGGACGAAAAACTTTTTGAATTCCCTGGCTATCCGTCTTCCCTGAATAATCGGATGACGTGGTCCCCAATCATAACCGAATATTAAATATTGGATTTGGTTAGGGATTCGAAGAGTTTATCTGAACTCTATAAGTACCCCAAGTTCTTTAGAGAGAAATTTTTTTATCTGTCTTTTGCGAAAGAAAAACCTTCGTCTCTTTGAGAGCTCTTCTTCGTTTCTTCTCTGAGCACTCTAAGTTTATAGCAATGGCACCGAAACAATCTTTCACCACCAAGGGAAAGAAAGCTGCCTCCTCTTCTTGCTCTTCTGCCCAAGCAAGAGCGACTCCCATTGGGCAGAGCGAACCTAGCTTGGAATGAAGTATCCCACCGTCAAGCTGTGCACCGAGTATTATAGGTAAAGCTTTGGGGATGACAAAAAACGAAGAAAACCCTTCGCACATGTTGTACGTGAACGTGCTAGGTCATCTTCTGTGCTGAGAGCCTCTTCGAGGAAGATGATGCACAGGGATGTTTTGTCATTTATCCCCACATTCCTAATGTGTCAACGTAAAAACTCCATATTTTCGCAGTCTGGCGTAAAAGCTTTGACTGTCAAAATTTGGCGTATACTACAAACTTTGAGTGTTACGCTTTGGATGAAAATTACGGCGTAATAACTCAAACTTTGGCAGTCTGTCGTAAAACACAGACTGTCAGATTTTTGTGTATACTGCCAATCTTGAATTTTATACCTCGGAATGAGATTCCAGCGTAAAAACTTAAGTTTTTTTTATATCTTGGCGTAAAATAACAGACTGTTGCTCTTTGGCATAAGCTGCAAGATTGTGAGGTCAAGTATAGAAACTGACATATTTTTCTTGCTCTTTGTAGTTAACTTGTAGATACCTCCGTTGGCTGAGGTGATGGGTTCTGCTGCTGGGATGCTGAACTCCAATTACTTGGAGGATTTGTCCCATGTGACATTTCCTATTTTTGGACCCCAGTATCCTGAAGGAAGGGGAATCCTGATATCGTCTCAAGGAGAGCGAATGCTGTTGAGCATGATCAATGGAGAGCCCCTAACGTATATAGACGGGGCAAAATACATAAAACCAGCTTTCCTCTTTGGGGATATGATTGACAAACAATCCCAAACGAAGTCCAAGAAAGAAGACTGGGTTTTTACTGCCGAGGGCATGGTCATGTACCTGCCCAAGATGCTGAGAGATTACCCTATCTCGGCATTCTTCCATGCCACGCATCCGAGAAAGATGTTGTGGACCCTGACCCCTAATCTTCACGGCCAGCCGAAGAAGATATTTTATCAGAAAGGGTCCGACCAAGGATCATTTGTGAGCCGCCCTTCAGGCCCTGTAATACTTTTAGGGGATTATTTCCAGGCAGTGTCCCGAGTGAAGACACTTCACTGCTCCAACCAGTCCAATTGTCGGCTTTCTGCAATGACTTTATGGGGCATGGAGGAGTGTACCCCAAGGTTAATCCTCGGACCAACGGGTGGGTTAGCCCTTCAAACCTTCGATGGGTTCGTTTATCTGCCTGGGCCTTGAAGAACTTTCAGACGGAGCTGGAGAGCATCGGTCTGTACGCGGCTATGAGTGCTACCAGTGTTGGATTACCTCTCAACCCCAACCTATTTTTGGCTTTGATGGAGCGGTATATCTCGCTCACTGGGACTTTCGCCACTCCGCTAAGGGAGTTGGGATTGGCCCTTCACGAGATGGCAGAGATTTTAAGACTGCCAATGGGAGATACTCCTTATGAAGAGTATGTTCCCATAAACCGGGAGTTGGGGGATACAAACCCTCGGGTAGTGGCAGTGTACCAGGAGTTAATGAGCCATTACCTCGAGTGCACCGCCTTCTATATTGAGCCTTCTGACTTGGCTTACACCAACAAATGGGCGTCCTATCTCTTCTTTCATCATGCCAGAGATGCTAAGCCCGACAAAGTCGTGGATAGCAGGGATAAGCCTTTGAGCCTTCTGAGCGTGCTTAATGCTCAAGTAGTCGATGATCTTATTGAAGACGCTGGGGCTTCAGATCGGGTTCTTGATGAAGGGATAGGGAAATATCCTGCAGGCACTAAAGCCTACAGTTATTTGAGGCATTATCGCAGGCCTCTGTCAAGGGAAGCTCAACTGGCTGGCTTTCTCTCTGTATGGCTACACCGATTGGTAGTACCTGGTATTGCATCTTCGGATCGCATTCACCGTAACACCTTATGGCCTGCAGTGCGTTTGGTGTTTGGGGCAAGACTGGGCTTGCTACCTGCCATGGTATGCCGGTTACAAGCTGGCCTGAGGGCCATTACTGATGGGCTGCTTGCCGATGAAACACGGCGTGACAGCTTTCCCAGGGTAGAATTACCGTTCCTGTATTTGATGGGATGGCTAATTCTTCATAACCCCAGAGTGATGTCTCCCGGCTCTGCCAGTAGTTCGGGAAATAATTTCCTGTTGAATTACAAGAATTTCACCTGGAACGTGACCAACGTCGAAGACTGTCGGCGGGCATTAAATTTTGCTCACAGTTGGAAGCTCTTCTGTATCGTCCCCACTGTACATCTCAATCAACAGGGTAGCAGGCTTCAAGACTCAGGTGAAGGGAAGACCGTTCTTTCTCCTGAAGCTTTTTATTGGTTAGTCTGTATTAGACCTTCACATTTGTTGTACAGAAGTAAAGACCAATGCTTCTTGGAGCCCTACCTGCCTAGTCGGTTTGCCAGGCAGTTTGTGTATGATCAATTGCACGTGGGCAACGCCATCACCAGCTTTCGGTCCTAAGGTAGAGTTATTGATGGAGCGAGAGGATGGCGATACTTCATAATGGGTTGTACTGGAGCAGCCTTTACTGTGCTTGCGACTTCACTCTCCATGGAGTTGCGCATCCTCCACTCGTACGCCTAATTTTATGTGGCCACCAATACCTTCCATCGCGATTTTGATATGCGTGGAAGTTTTAGGATGCTCTCTTCTAAGTCTGCTGGAAGAGAGGAAATCCCATCAGTTTCCTCTGACGAAGATGAAGACTCTGTCGCTCCAGATGAGTTTTTGCTGACAGTACCGAGAGCTGAAATACCTCCGCCTGCAGGGCCTCTGGTTATCCCTGGTAAGCGAAGGGCTCCTATTCTGAAGGAGACTTCCCCTCGCAAGAAAAAAAAGACTGTTAGTGGTCCTGTCAGGACTTCCGGCCATGAGGCTCCTCGGAGTGAGTCTGATGTTTCCCCTGTTGGGGATGATTCTTTGACTAGAGGTCATTCGCCTATTAGAGAGGGAACCTCCACAATTCTGGCTGGCAGTGTCGAAGAATCTTTGCTTGAGGCTGCTGTCGCTGCTACCGCTTCAGGTAGTGGTACGAGATCGCCTTTGGGGCCAAGCCAAATAAGAATATCTTTATCCAGACTAGCAACGGAAGAAACCCCTGCTGCGTCTGTAAGTATACCCAGCGAGATTCCACCCAATGAGCCTCGAGTGGATCTCGGTGAAGACCTGGAAGAATACCTGCCAGTGTTAGTTGGCATACCCCCTTCTCCAGGTATGACAGGTCGCTTAGCATCATTAAGAAATGGTTTAGCTGTACTGGCTGCAGACGCACCATATATACCATCGGCCATGGGTAAATGTCGTCTTTATGCCTCTTTTAGAAAAATTAACATCATGTTGATATTAACTTTCTCTTGTCTTCTTTTCAGGGGAAGACATCTACGGGGAGGGCAATGTCGACGCAACTTTTGGCTTTGTTGCTGCTCTTGCCGATGACACGGAGGTGCCCGCCTTTGATGAGGAAATATTTTTGAGTGTCGTTTTGCCCGAAACAGTTCCGATATCTCGAGAGGAGGATGAGCCTATCATTACAACTATGCCTCTTTTGAGTACGCCAGCCACTTCGGCCGTTGTCGGTGCCTCTACCTTTGTCGCACCCTCTACTGAAGCGATGACTATGGCGACACCCTCTACAGTCGTTCCTGGAAGGGGATTCTCCGATATTGCAGCCACTCCCAGCGTCCAATCTGATTTTGCCATGCTAATTGAGCAGTATACTAGTATTTTCTACACCACTTTGAATACGCTGATATCAATGTTGCTGGCGAATAATCTAGGTTTTGAGGCTCTGAGGAGGTCCTCCCAGTTTGTGATAGCGTCGATCAGAGATTTCAATGACGCTGGGAGAGCTGATACACTGGAGCAGATAGTTAATGGTTTAGAACAATCCATTAACAATTATTTGCAATTATCCCAGGGCAACATTGATGACCTGGTCCAGGCTGAATATGACTCTTTGACTGCGAGGCTTGTTGGGGAGATAGAAACTCTGAGTAAGTCCATCGAGGCTCAGCAGAAAGAGATGAATGAGGAGCATGTCGCATTGGAGTATGTCATTCCCCAGCTGGCCAAGTACAAGGCCGATTATGAGGCAGAGGTAGTGAGGATCCGCAAATTGGAAGACGACCTCGCTAAGGCCAAGAAGAATGCTCTCTCTTTGTTGGCAGCTCGAGATGTGTTGAATGACCGAAGGGAAGCGGCTCAGCAGAACCTGGCACGTGTGGGTGTCATTCACACAGACTTTGTACGTCATTGGTCTGAAATGTCTGCTTTGAACAATAAGAAGGCAAGGTTGGAGCGGGCTTGCGCTACCGTTTTGAGCTCTAGGAACGAGAAGATGGCCGTACTGGCGCAGCAGATCCGTGATTTGACTTCTCCTCCCGAATGATGTACTATTTGCTTTTATATGTAATTTGCTTTTTCTAGAGATAATAAAGAGACTTTATCTGACTTTGGTGGACCTATTATTTTGGAATATAAACGATAGGCTAGGGTAAAAGTGATATCAGAGGTAATATGGATGTGATATACTTTCCGTAAGCTTCAGCTGGACATATCTATTCAGAGGTTATATGGACATGATAGAATATGATCCAACTAAAATTTGTACACAAAATACTATCAGAGGTAATATGGACGTGATAGGTTCTGGTGTTCCAAATTAGTTAAACATATATATTCAGAGGTTATATGGACATGATAGAATATGATCCAACTAGTTCTTTGGAGGTAGTGTTGTCAGAACGAAATCTTCACCATACTCCGTTGAGCAAAGGAGATTAAGCGTAGTATCTCTTCAGGAATTTGCCGTTGATAGGAGCCATTAACAAGTCTCCATTAGGCTTGGCTAATCTGTAAGCGCCGTTTGAGAACGTCATCTCGATCACATAAGGGCCTTCCCATTTGGGCTAGAATTTACCCTTACTCTTGTGAGTAATGATCATTGGCCTTTTCACGGCTAGAACTAGCTCGCCAACTTTGAACACTCTTTCCTTTACTTTTTGATTAAAAGCTCTGGAAATGCATGCCTGGTAGAACGTGATGCGCTGTTGAGCTTGAAGGCGTTTCTCATCTAATCCTTCTAGCTCTTAAAGCCATAATCGATCATTATTTTCCTGAGTCAACTCATTAGCCACTGCTATCCTGAGTGACAGAATTTGGATTTCGATGGGGAGAACTGCTTCACTTCCGTAAACCAGTGAGAATGGGGTACAACCCGTTGGTGCTCGTACCGTTGTGCGGTATGCCCAGAGACATTCTCCTAGTTTCTCATTCCAATCTCTTTTGTTCGAGGAGACAAACTTCTTCAAGAGTTTGATGATGGTTTTCTTGAAAGCTTCCGCCAAACCATTAGCAGCAGGATTGTATGCTGTAGAGGCCACATTTTTTATCCGATTTTTATCTCAAAATCGGTGAAACGCTTGGCTGATGAACTGAGGCCCGTTGTCATGAATTATCCTTTGGGGTATCCCAAAGCGATAAATGATAT
Source organism: Iris macrosiphon (assembly GCA_036927795.1). Taxonomy (NCBI): domain Eukaryota; kingdom Viridiplantae; phylum Streptophyta; class Magnoliopsida; order Asparagales; family Iridaceae; genus Iris; species Iris macrosiphon. The sequence continues at coordinate 65,412,787 of JAYESA010000017.1, read as the reverse complement.
GTCGCTTGATAAAGCTGATCACATTGGATCTCTTTACCTCGACAAGGGGGATTGCCTTCGCCCATTTAAAGAAATAATCCGTGATGGCCAATATGAACCGATGACCTCAGGAAGAAGACGGGTGAATAGGCCCAATGATATCCATACCCCATGCTTCAAAAGGCCAGGATGCCACCTTAGGATGTAAATGTTCAGAAGGTTGATGTATAAAATCTGCATGAAGCTGACAGGCTTTGTATTATCTTGCATATTTTATTGCATCTGTGATCATAGTAGGCCAATAATAGCCCATCCTCCTGATACGATCCTGTAGTTTAGGACCGGGTTGATGCGCTCCGCATACGCCATCATGAGCTTCACGGATAATCCGTTGTGCTTCTTCACCAGAGAGACATCGTAATAACAGTCCGTCATAAGTCCGACGATATAGACATTGTGAAGATGCATCAAAATAGAAGCATAATGATTGTCTTTTGATGGATACTGCTTCTTTAGGATCTTCCGGTAAGATTTCGTATGCTACGAAATCTATAAAGGGACTTCTCCAGTCTCTCTTGGGAAGATCTGTGTTCACAGCGTAGCTGCATTCTATGTGAAAGTTGTTTTTCACACAGAATAAATTTCTGTTAAGAAGGATCACCGAGTTCTGCCTTCTTATAGGAATAGCTAAATCTGCAGCTAAACTGGCCAGGGCATCAGCTTCCAGATTCTGAGATCGAGGCACATGCTCTAGGTAAAACCCTTTGAAAGTTATTGCTATCTCGATCGTTGCTTGGTGATAAGTAATGAGGTCTGGATTACGGACTTCATATATTCCTCTGACTTGATTGACGATCAGCAGAGAATCACCAAATGCTTCCAGATATTCGACGTCCAATTCTTTAGCGACTTGGAGCCCGATTAGTAGGGCATTATATTCTGCCACATTATTAGAGAAGGGTTCGCTAAGAGAATATGCTCGATAGATGACGAGTTTATCAGGAGTGACCAGGATAATTCCTAATCCTGAAATCACGTTTCCCCTGGGACCTATCTTGGAGGCACCATCGAAGAATAGTTGCCATGTATCACTTTTCATTGCGAAATTACATTCTGCAACTTCGTCGGGAATGTCCTCGTATAACTTGGAGGTTTTCGGAATCGGATGAGCAGCTAGAAAATCAGCCAATGCTTGGCCTTTGATGGACTTCTGAGGGACGTACACCATATCATACGGGGTTAATAACATCGCCCAAGTCGCGAGTCGGGAATTAAGAACGCTTGGCTTGTTCAACAATACTCGAGAGGATTGATCCTGGAGATGATATGAATAATCTGGCCTATGACATAGTGTCGTGTTTTCTGAATGGCGAACATTAGGGCCAAACATTTTTTTTCTACTGGATTGTACCGGTGTTCAGCTCTGACCATCATCCTGCTTAAATAATAGATAGCCTGTTCATGACCCTCATTGTTCTTCTATGCGAGGAGAGCTCCTAGAGAATGATCCATTGCTCGTACATACAGCAAGAATGGTCTTCCTATGATGGGAGGCACCAGAACTGGAGGATTAGTGAGGAAGCGTTTGATATTATTAAACACTTGCTGACAGGCTTCGTCCCATACGAAGGATACACCTTTCTTCATGAGACGAGAAAAAGGCTGACACCTTTCAGAGAGATTGGATATGAATCTTCTGATATAAGCCAGACGATCTTGAAATCCCTTGAGTTCTCTCAGATTATGGGGTGGTCGCATTTCTAGGATAACCTTTATTTTATCAGGGTTCACTTGAATGCCTTTAGCGGTTATGACAAATTCCAGGAATTTGCCACTTGATACACCAAGAAAGGACTTTGTAGGATTCATTTTGAGTTGGTGTTGGCGCATCAACTCAAATATTGTCTTCAAGTCTTGGATGTGATTATCCTTGATGTGGCTTTTGACAACTATATCATCCACGTAATATTCCACTGTTTTGCGTAGGTGCTCATGGAATATGTTACTCATATCTCGTTGGTATGTAGCCCCGGCATTCTTCAGTCCGAAGGGCATGACCGAATAGCAATATACCCCCAATGGTGTCCGAAAGGTAGTATGCTTCTCGTCTTCAGGATGCATCTTGATTTGATTCTATCCTGAAAATACGTCCATGAAAGACATGCATTCAAAACCGCATGTATTATCGATCATGACGTCTGTGATGGGAAGAAGAAATTCATCCTTGGGGCAGGCTGTATTCAAATCTCGGTAATCTATGCAGACACGTACTTTCCCATTTTTCTTTATGACCGGAACAATATTGGCGACCCAGTCAGGATGTTGTTCTTCCCAAATGAAGCCACAGGCTATCAACTTCTTGATTTCAGCTTCGATGACGTCCATCATATCCGGACGAAATTGGCGTTGATGTTGCTTCACAGGCTTCGAATTGGGAAATATATTGAGTTTATGAGTAGTCACTTTTGGATCAAGACCTGGCATATCCTCATAATTTCATGCAAAGACGTCGATATATTCTCTTATCAGCTGGATTATTTCTTCATTTTCTTCTTCGGAAAGATTGTTACTAATAAATATCGGCTTAGGCGAAAGTTCATCCCCAACGTCGATTTGGATAACTTTATCTTCAGTGGGAGGTTCTCTCTGCTCGAACCGTATTTCCCATTGCGTATCCATTTGCTGAGCCCAAGAGTCATTCTCAAACGATTCAGATTCTTGTTCGTCTGCTTCGAGGGAATCTGTAAATACCATATTTACTGATAATGCTCGTTCGAGATCATCAGATGAGCCGGAGGACGATGAGCTATCTTGAGAAGAGGAAAAGATATCCTTATTTGACGCAGAAGTTGCAAGGGAGATGGTTGTAAACACCCTAAAATTTTCAGATTTTTTAAAAAATCAATTTTAGAAATTTTTCTGCAATTTTCAGGAATTTATAATATGTGCTGTGGTGATTGTAGGATTTTTAATTGCTAATAACTAATATTAAAATGTAATAAAAATATGATTTTGTGGTGTAAAATAGAAAACCGGACTTTGGGTAATTTTCTAAGATTTTATTGGGCCTCAGACCTATTTTTAAAAGCCTAAAAACTATTTTTACTAATTAATTAATTAATTACTGTAATTATTATTATTATTATTATTATCTTTATTATTATTATTATTTTTGTTTGGGCCCGGCCCGGCCCAGTGGGCCGAGCCCAGTGACTCAGCCCAGCCCCAGCCGAACCTAGTGGGTCGGGCGGGTCCGCCAACCCGGAGCCCGCCGCCCGACCCGACCCGTCACCCTTTCCCTGCCCCCACGACCGCTGTGCGACCGGTTCTCCCGTGCCACCGCCGGAAACCGCGCCGCCTCCGCCGGGGGAGGCCACGTCCTCCCCTCAGCCCGCCTCCTCCGCCACGAACGACCCCGCGCCACCCTATAAAACCCCCCCCCACTCCATTTTCTCCGCCTCACTTCAACTCCCCTAAACCCTATCTCCACCCGACTCCGTCCCTCCGTCGGTGACCTCCGCCCGGGGCCCAGACCCCTCTGCCATAGCCGCCGACCTCCTCCTCGTCGACCGGAGCCCGCCATCCACCACTCTCCAGCACCTCCTCCTCCTCCCTCCTTTCCTCTTTTTCTCCGACCCAACGCCGACCTCCCCACCGTCCAACGTCCCCTCCCCCGACTCCAGCGCCTCCGCCGGTGAACCGACGACCCGCCGCCGGCCAGTTCGGTCACTGGCAGCCTCCGTCGTGTCCTCCAGCAGCACCCATTTCGAAGGGCCTCGTTCAGGTACTCGTATCTTGCACCCTGTATCTCCGATTTCGATTCTGTGAATTGCTACACGAAGCCTAGATGACCCTCTCGGTGCCCGTACAAACCGCTCGGGGCATCGCGTCCTGTGGTGATCGCACACCGCGATCCAAAAACAGGAAAAACCAGACCCTGTTTCCCCCCGAAACTGAGTACGTCCCGCCAAACGGGACGACTTGGTCGCGTGCGGTCTTCGCAGATGCTTGCGCGCCGTCAATAAGGACGTGTGGGATTCGCGGAAGCTGATTCGGGTGTGCGTGCACACCAGAATCAACGCGTGCAATTTACCCTAACTTCGTGTGCACACGTCGGATCGAGACGAAACTTGTGCCATCAGACTCGTAGCGATACGCTGGTCCTGTGGGTCAAGTTTGGTTCGATTCTGAGAACGTTGACGAAATCGCGTGTCGTGGGCACCATAGGCCACGCTCGACGGACGATTTTATGATCGGCTTATCGGAATTCAAATCTGAAAGTTCCGTTGGGTTCGTATCAGCATTCCTGACCTGTTGACACTAAGTTTGGTGAATTTGGAGGCCGTTGACCCTGACACATTTTTCGGTGCAAAGAGGGCCCACCGATGGACCCTGTTCTGGCCCGAATTTGCCGTTTTTGCCCTTGTCTCCAAATTGGACCCAAGGACAGGCATTCCTAGCTATTTGACACCTTCTGAGCGTGATGGTACTGTTTATTTCAGCTTTCGAAGATATCTCTAGAAATTTTCGAAACCAGGACCTTAGTGGAATCCAAACATCATGCAAGTGCACCTTGCCAAACTTGCAGTCTTTATCTTCTTATTTTCAGTGATAACACTTTGCTGGATGTCTTGTGTAAATTCATATAATCTTGTTTAAACTACTTAACCTAGGAAACGTATGACGTACCTAGTATCCGATCATAGTCGGGTGCCAACACCGTACGCGGTGTTGGGTTCGTCATTTAGAGATGGATTCACGATGCCCTTTATTCTTGTACTTGACCTATCAAGTACCCTACAACCCAGGACACTTGACACTATCATGGACAGAATCTTCCTGAGATATTCGTGGTGATTCTGTATAGGATACAGGACTGGACAGAGATATTTTATTTATAGACATTATGACTTGTTGCATTAGTTATAATCCCGCTGACATGGACATGAGACGTTATGGTCATGGCTTGCGTGATTACATTAGGTGGGAAGAGACACATAGGCTACAGGCTGTTCTATATATATATCTACTATTATTGTGAGGTTGTAGACTCTCCAGCAGAGCTAGACCCTTTACGTGTTATTACTGCTACCGGCTCCCCGACACAGAGCTTGTAGCGGTCTCAGCCTGAGTACTAGTGTTGCTCTCATTTGCATATCACATAGATGGTTACATAGTTTACCCTGCTATTTTAATTACTTATTTCTGCACTGCTTATTTATTTGGCTTGTATTTTATGTACCTTGCTATGTCCCCTGAGGACCTGGAATGGATTATATCCCCAGGTTTAGCTGAGGAGCAGTATCCTGAGGTATACGGGACCGGAGCTGAAGCTATTGCTGGAGCAGAACCGAACCCTGAAGACAAGGTGACTGCCGAAGACTTCTCCTGAGTGCCTGTTCCAGTACTCAGTATTTATTTCATGTTTATTTCTTTTGTTCCTGGCCTATTGAGCCAGTGTATTCAGACATAAGTCGAATTATTTCTCCGACTGACTTGTTGTTGCTACTTATTTCCATTTCATTATGCAGTTTATTTCTTTATCTTTATGGATGAGATTAGTGTGATTTGTTATAGTAGACCTTCTGTACAGCTTAAGTACGCCCTGATGGTTCCATTAAATTGGGTTATCCATCGGTGCGTGCTGCTGGCCATTGCCACGCATCTCCAGTCCCTCGATATTTTGGGACTGGGGAGTGACATAGTTTTTGTGGTGGCCCATGCAGGTCCTAAACTAAATTGTTCGGTTTCAACTTAGGGACCGGACAGGCCTGCAATAAGATAGGATAATTTATAGGATCTCATCCATTGATTGAATCATTTTTGGACTCTATGTCGAATTCAATTTAATTGCTTGAATTGCATCCTGTTTGATTCCTCTGTGCGTTCTTATTATTTCTTTTTGATGCAGAGTAATGGATCCCAGAAGTGGTGATGAGACCCCCTTGGGTACACCGCCTGAAGCGATGGTTACCTGTGAAGCTGGAACGACGCCAGATACCAGAGGACAATCCTTCAGAGCAATCAAACTGGCCAGCCAAGTTCCAGGTTCAGGCGGGATGATATTCCGCCTCCTCCCCAGTTCCCTCCTATGATGCCTGTCTTTCCCCCAGGACAGGCAATGGACGGCCAGCAAATGTTCCAGATGTTCTACGCTATGATGCAGGCCCAACAGCAGACCCAACAGGAGGCCCAACGCCGAGAGACCGAGAACCTAAGGAACAGCCTAGTCGCAGTATTGGAGCATGCAAATCTACCAAATAGGCGGCCAGCGACGGGATCTATCACAGATTTCTGTCAACTCAAGCCCCGTACCTTCTCGGGCAAGGAAGGACCAACTGAAGTGCATGAATGGCTTACGAACACGCAGCATCAGTTGGAGGCCGCTAAACTACCAAGGGACAAATGGATGACTGCCGTCAGGATGCAACTGACGGACAACGCGCATCATTGGTGGCTGTCCGAAGAAAGAAGGCTCGGACATGATCAGGTTACCTGGGAGGAATTCTCCAGACTCTTCCAAGAAATGTACATCCCTACTGTGGCTCGGTCAGAACTCCGAGACAGATTCAACCGCCTTATCTAGGGCAACATGACGGTAGAGGAATATAACGCCGAATTCATTCACCTGAGCCGCTTCTCCCCTTCGTTAATTCCTACCGAAGAGGAGAAGGCGGAGAAGTTCTTTGATGGGCTCAGGTTCGAGCTTCAGAAGTTAATCGGATCGGTCGCGCCCACATCTTACTCCGACGTCCTAGCTGCAGCACGTCGGCTGGAGCGCGTTACTCGGAGAAAATCAAGCCTGAAACGTCCATTCTCCTCAGCATCGTCCAAGTCATCACCAGGGAAATCTGCTAAACGGCCCCAGAAGAGCCCGCCTCCAAGAGCAGCAACTAAGAACCTGCCTACTTGCCATTACTGCGGCAAAGTAGGACATATTAAAAAAGAATGTAGACGCAAGCTGGGGCTCTGCCTGGTTTGCGGATCTGGACAACACTTCTCAAAGGACTGCTCGGAACGTCGAGAGGGAGTTCCAAATCGACCAGCTCCACCTGCAGCTCTTCCAGCTGGGGGAGCAACACAGACAGGGCTTGGAGGAGCCAGGCCAGCTCTACCACCTCAGGCAGCAATGTTCCAGCAAGCTCGTCAGCAAAGGGGTCCCGCTCAGGGACGAGGTCAGGCTTATGCACTAGCAGTCACTGAAGAAGCTACTGCAGGCGAAGTGATAGCAGGTACCATATTAGTAGCTTCAATTCCTGCTGTAACATTATTTGATTCTGGAGCCTCGCATTCATTTATTGCTGCTAGCTTCGTAGCCACACATAGAATAGCTACCGCACCTCTCTCGAAGATGAAGAGAATTCTAACGGGAGGTAGAATTATCCCGGTTAGTGATACCTGTAGATCATGTTCGGTAGTAGTCTGTGGCCGAGAGATGCGAGCCCAATTCCTGATCTTTTCTATGCCTGATTACGATGTTGTACTTGGTATGGACTGGTTAAGTCAGTACCATGCGACACTGGATTGCCGGCTTGGAAAAGTGATATTTAGACCTCCTAGCCTTCCTGAGTTTGAATTTCTTCGAGGAGCTGTAGAACAAGGGGTCCAGCCAACTCTTAGGGTATTAATTGTAGAAGAGGATTCAGGTTACCCAAGAGTCATATCGGAATTTGTGGATGTATTTCCCGACGATCTTCCAGATTTACCACCTGATCGGGAGATAGAATTCACAATAGACCTAACTCCAGGAGCCAAACCTATCACTTCATCGGTATATCGGCTAGCACCTAAGGAGTTAGTGGAGTTGAAAGCACAAGTTGATGACCTTCTGGAGAAGGGATTTATCCGGCCCAGTGTTTCACCATGGGGAGCACCTATACTTTTTGTACCCAAGAAGGATGGAACTGTGCGGTTGTGCATTGATTACAGAGCCCTTAATGCTGTAACTATTAAGAACCGGTACCCCTTACCACGCATTGATGACTTGTTTGACCAATTGAGTGGTGCTAGGGTATTCTCAAAGATTGACCTTAGATCCGGTTACCACCAGATGAGGGTGAAGAAGGAAGATATCCCAAAGACGGCCTTCAGAACTAAGTATGGACATTATGAGTTCCTTGTAATGCCGTTTGGTTTAACCAACGCACCCGCCGTATTTATGAGTTTGATGAACGAAGTCTTCCATCAGTACTTGGATAAGTTCGTGGTGGTGTTCATTGATGATATCCTAGTCTACTCCAAGAACCACGAAGAGCACGAGGAACACCTCAGAATGGTGCTAGAAACCTTGAGAAGGGAGAAGCTATATGCCAAGCTCAGCAAATATGAGTTCTGTATGGACAAGGTGCCATTCTTAGGACATATTATCTCGGGTGAAGGACTGTCTGTGGACCCAGAGAAGGTCACTGCTATAGAAACCTGGCCTACCCCTACCACGGTTGCGGAAGTGAGAAGTTTTCTTGGACTTGCTGGGTATTACCGACGGTTCGTAGAAAATTTTTCAAGGATCGCAGAACCTATGACTAAGATGACATGGAAGGATCAGGAGTTCATATGGACGGAAGAATGCCAGAACGCCTTTGAAGAATTGAAGAGGCGTCTAACAACAGCACCAGTCTTGACTCTTCCCTCAGGGTCAGGAGGTTTTGTTGTTTATAGTGATGCGTCCGGTAGTGGACTAGGTTGTGTCTTGATGCAACATGGCAAGGTTATCGCTTATGCATCGAGGCAGCTGAAGGTCCACGAGAAGAACTACCCAACGCACGACCTAGAGCTAGCTGCAGTGATTTTTGCATTGAAGATCTGGAGACATTATCTGTATGGAGAGAAGGTCAAAATATTCACTGATTATAAGAGCTTGAAGTATGTTTATACACAGAAGGAGCTCAATATAAGGCAAAGACATTGGCTTGAGTTGATGGTAGACTTTGACATAGATCTGCAGTACCACCCGGGGAAAGCAAATATTGTAGCCGACGCCCTCAGCAGAAAACCCTCGGCTTATTTCTTAACGGAGCAGCCTCAGCTATTACAAGACTTGCAAGATCTTCAGATAGAGGTTGTTCTACCTGGACAAAATGGGTTGCTGGCTAACCTCGAAGTGAAGTCATCGCTGGTGGAGAGAATCATAGAAGCTTTGCCTAATGATGCCAGATTCTGAAGGCTGAAAGAGAGAACCGAAGCAGGCATGCAAACGGGACTTCACATCTACGAGGACGGGACATTACGGTACGAAAATCGCCTATATGTTCCAAATAGAGAATTAAGGCAGGAGTTGATGACAGAAGCACATAGCTCCATATACTCGGTTCATCCAGGAGGAACCAAGATGTACAGGGACTTAAGACAATATTACTGGTGGCATAGAATAAAAAGGGAGATTGCCCGATTTGTGGTAAAATGCTTAGTCTGCCAGCAGGTGAAGGCCGAGCACCAAAGGACTGCAGGTATGTTACAGCCACTTCCCATTCCTGAATGGAAGTGGGAGCATATTACCATGGACTTTGTCACTGGATTTCCAAGAAGCCCTAGTGGAAAGGATGCAGTATGGGTCATCATGGATCGGCTCACTAAGTCGGCTCACTTCTTGCCATTCAGAGTCGGACAACCCACGAAAATACTAGCCGACATGTATATGCGACAGATCATAAAATTACATGGAGTTCCGGTTAGTATTGTATCAGATCGAGACTCGAGATTTACATCTCACTTCTGGCGAAGCATGCAAGAGAGTCTTGGCACCAGGCTCAAATTCAGTACTGCCTATCATCCTCAGACAGATGGCCAATCAGAGTGCACAATTCAGATCTTGGAAGATATGCTACGATCATGTATACTGGACTTCGGAGGATCTTGGGAAAATCATCAGCACTTAGTGGAGTTCTCCTACAACAACAGCTATCAGGCAAGCATTCAGATGGCATATTTCAAGGCATTGTACGGAAGGAAGTGCAGATCGCCAATATGCTGGAGCGACGTGAAGAAAGTAAAACAGATTCAGAACCATCTCCGTGCAGCCCAGGATAGACAGAAGCATTGGACAGATGCACATAGACGACCCCTGGAGTTCAAGGAAGGAGAGCATATATTTTTGAGGATCTCGCCCACTAGAGGTACTATCAGATTTGGCAGCAGAGGCAAGTTAAGCCCAAGGTACATTGGGCCATTCGATATCTTGGAGCGCATTGGTGAGGTGGCTTACCGTCTTGCATTACCTCCATCCTTAGAGGGAGTGCATGATGTATTCCACGTCTCACAACTGAGACGATACGTGACGGACCCAAGTCATATAGTTGATCATTCTGAGATTGCGGTGGGACCTAGCCTGAGATACGAAGAGCTGCCAGTGGGTATACTCGACACCAGTGAGAAGACACTGCGAGGGCAGACAATCAGACTGGTTCGAGTAGCTTGGAAACAGCACTCTCCTGGCAAATCGACCTGGGAACGAGAGGATGTTATGCGCCATCGTTATCCACACTTATTTGCAGAATCAGGTAGAACCTAAGCATTCTTTAATTCTGTAGAATCGTGCCTTTATAGTTTACCCTTCGATTGCGAGGACGCAATCCTCCTAAGGGAGGTAGATTGTAAACACCCTAAAATTTTCAGATTTTTTTAAAAATCAATTTTGGGAATTTTTTTGCAATTTTCAAGAATTTATAATATGTGCTGTGGTGATTGTAGGATTTTTAATTGCTAATAACTAACATTAAAATGTAATGAAAATATGATTTTGTGGTGTAAAATAGAAAACCGGACTTAGGGTAATTTTCTGGGATTTTATTGGGCCTCAGACCTATTTTTAAAAGCCTAAAAACTATTTTTACTAATTAATTAATTAATTACTGTAATTATTATTATTATCTTTATTATTATTTTTTTTTTGTTTGGGCCCGGCCCGGCCTAGTGGGCCGAGCCCAGTGACTCAGCCCAGCCCCCAGCCGAACCTAGCGGGTCGGGCGGGTCCGCCAACCCGGAGCCCGCCGCCCGACCCGACCCGTCACCCTTTCCCTACCCCCACGACCGCTGTGCGACCGGTTCTCCCGTGCCACCGTCGAAAACCGCGCCGCCTCCGCCGGGGGAGGCCACGTCCTCCCCTCAGCCCGCCTCCTCCGCCACGAACGACCCCGCGCCACCCTATAAAAACCCCCCACTCCATTTCTTCCGCCTCACTTTAACTCCCCTAAACCCTATCTCCGCCCGACTCCGTCCCTCCGCCGGTGACCTCCGCCCGGAGCCCGGACCCCTCTGCCCTAGCCGCCGACCTCCTCCTCGCCGATCGGAGCCCGCCATCCACCACTCTCCAGCACCTCCTCCTCCTCCCTCCTTTCCTCTTTTCCTCCGACCCAACGCCGACCTCCCCACCGTCCAGCGTCCCCTCCCCCGACTCCAGCGCCTCCGTCGGTGATCCGACGACCCGCCGCCGGCCAGCTTGGTCACTGGCAGCCTCCTTCGTGTCCTCCAGCAGCACCCTAGGCCGGACACGGGCACAGCCGGACACGGGCACGGCGTGGACACAGCGTACAGGACACGGGATACGTGTCGGACACAGGAAACCCCCATTTCGAAGGGCCTCATTCAGGTACTCGTATCTTGCACCCTGTATCTCCGATTTTGATTCTGTGAATTGCTACGCGAAGCCTGGATGACCCTCTCGGTGCCCAGATAAACCGCTCGGGGCATCGCGTCCTGTGGTGATCGCACACCGTCATCCAAAAACAGGAAAAACCAGACCCTGTTTTCCCCCGGAACTGAGTACGCCCCGCCAAACGGGACGACTTGGTCGCGTGCGGTCTTTGCAGATGCGTGCGCGCCGTCAATACGGACTTGTAGGATTTTGCGGAAGCTGATTCGGGTGTGCGTGCACACCAGAATCAACGCGTATCTACGGATATCGCCCCATATCCGTCTTTTCTGCAATTCATCCTAACTTTGTGCACACACGTCGGATCGAAACGAAACTTATACCATCGGACTCGTAGCGATACGCTGTTCCTGTGGGTCAAGTTTGGTTCGATTCTGAGAACGTTGACGAAATCGCGTGTCGTGGGCCCCATAGGCCCCGCTCGACGGGCGATTTTGTGATCGGCTCATCGGAATTCAAATCTCAAAGTTTTATTGGGTTCGTATCAGCATTCTTGACCTGTTGACACTAAGTTTGGTGAATTTGGAGACCGTTGACCCTGACACATTTTTCGGTGCAAAGCGGGCCCACCGATGGACCCCGTTCTGGCCCAAAATTATCGTTTTTGCCCTTGTCTCCAAATTGGACCCAAGGACAGGTGTTCCTAGCTATTTGACACCTTCTGAGCGTGATGGTACTGTTTATTTCAGCTTTCGGAGACATCTCTGGAAATTTCCGAAACTAGGACCTTAGTGGAATCCAAACATCAGGCAAGTGCACCTTGCCAAACTTGCAGTCTTTATCTTCTTATTTTCAGTGATAACACTTTGCTGGATGTCTTGTGTAAATTCATATAATCTTGTTTAAACTTCTTAACCTAGGAAATGTATGACGTACCTAGTGTCCGATCATAGTCGGGTGCCAACACCGTACGCGGTGTTGGGTTCGTCATTTAGAGATGGATTCACGATACCCTTTATTCTTGTACTTGACCTATCAAGTACCCTACAACCCAGGACACTTGACACTATCATGGACAAAATCTTCCTGAGATATTCGTGGTAATTCCGATAAGATACAGGACTGGACAGAGATATTTTATTTATAGACATTATGACTTGTTGCATTAGTTATAATCCCGCTGACATGGACATGAGACGTTATGGTCATGGCTTGCGTGATTACATTGGGTGGGGAGAGACACACAGGCTACAGGCTGTTCTATATATATATATATTACTATTGTGAGGTTGTAGACTCTCCAGCAGAGCTAGACCCTTTACGTGTTATTACTGCTACCGGCTCCCCGACACAGAGCTTGTAGCAGTCTCAGCCTGAGTACTAGTGTTGCTCTCATTTGTATATCACATAGATGGTTACATAGTTTACCCTGCTGTTTTAATTACTTATTTCTGCACTGCTTATTTATTTGGCTTGTATTTTCTGTACCTTGCTATGTCCCCTGAGGACCTAGAATGGATTATATCCCCAGGTTTAGCTGAAGAGCAGTATCCCGAGGTATACAGGACCGGAGCTGAAGCTATTGCTGGAGCAGACCGAACCCTGAAGACGAGGTGACTGCCGAAGACTTCTCCTGAGTGCCTGTTCCAGTACTCAGTATTTATTTCATGTTTATTTCTTTTGTTCCTGGCCTATTGAGCCAGTGTATTCAGACATAAGTCGGATTGTTTCTCCGACTGACTTATTGTTGCTACTTATTTCCATCTTATTATGCAGTTTATTTCTTTATCTTTATTGATGAGATTAGTGTAATTTGTTATAGTAGACCTTCTGTACAGCTTAAGTACGCCCTGATGGTTCTATTAAATTGGGTTATCCATCGGTGCGTGCTGTTGGCCATTGCCACGCATCTCCAGTCCCTCGGTATTTTGGGACTGGGGCGTGACAATGGTATACCCTAACCCAAAACGAGTTTGATGATAGTAAGGATCACCGTACAACGGCATTCACCTGCCTTTTCCGTAGTTGAGGCCTGGTTCCAGCTTCAAATCATAACCCATACTTTGCATAATCTTCAAAGCTTATAGGCTATATCTGTGAACCTGTATTTTTCCAGCATCGTCATTGGGAGAATTTTCTGGTACAGTCGGTTCATTGTACATGCGATTGAAGACTATTGGATGCTGACTGCTGCGAGTAGGCGGGATAATAAAGATAGAATCCTCTTGTGGCCCATAGGTCGTGATGACATTAGATGGTGACGCTACTTCCCACACATATGGATGATAGGAATCTATAGCTTTCAAGAATCTTTGTGCTATAGGTTCTACATCGTTATAGGGAGAGGATTCCTGATTCGGAATTTGAGCGTCAATGTACTGAAAAAGAGGATCTTTATTATCGTCAGAAACCATGTTCCTAGTTGTATTTATATCAATCGATTGCTTGTTGCGCCGAAGGTTGATGACCAAAGGTGGAGGCTTCTGGTTCAAAGTAATCACTAGAGGATCACCTCCTTTTCCTGACTTGGTTTTGTTCAGGTGGATAGCCAGGGGTTCCATGACTTTCGGACGAGTAGTTCGCCCTTTCACCTTGATTGACAGAGGTTGCTCGGCAGAGGGTTCTTCTGGCTCCCAGTGGGATTCCTCCTTTGTTTTGCCTAACACCTCCTCTATGTAGTCTTGGGTGTACAACATGGCATCGGAGTAATAGGATTCTATTCCTTTAAACAGGTTAAGATCAGCAAACTTCGTTTGTACTGTTCCTTAGGAATCTACATATTTGAAGCATTGATGTAGAGTCGAAGGAACGATATTGTGGTCATGGATCCACGGTCTGTCCAGCAGAATATTGTAAGACACCTCTGAATCAATGATATAATATGTAGCCACTGATCTGAGGTCGCCAATATGGATCCTCAGACGAATTTTCCCTAACGACTTACTTTTCCTGGCGTTGAAACCCATGATTGTGGTGGTGGTGTAAGCTAATTCGTTGGTAGGAATCCTCAGCAGTCTGAGCAGACTATGAGGAATGATGCTGATCGATGATCCCGGATCTATGTGAATCCGGTCAACCTCCATGGAACCGACATATCCGGTGTAATAGAGGGGTCTGTCATGCTTGTTGTGTTTCAACAGCATATCATCTTGAGTGAAAGTGATATTCGGGACCACCTCCATCACACTATGGCATTGAGGACATGCCACAGGTTCTTCATCTGGGGACTTGAGCTAGGTTAACTATGCGTTCGCCTGCATTAATGCTTCACTCAGGGCTTGACGAGTGTCTTTAGAGAGCCTGAGTAGTTTAAATATAGACAATCTGGCTGGTGTATTAGCCAACTGGGCTAGGATGTCGAAGTTATATGGCTTCTCCAAACCTTTGTTTTGAATGTTCTTCAAAGGTTTGTCAAAGCGTACTTCTTTTTGCTTGCCCTTGTCCGCCGAAGTTGGTCTAGAAGGACCTGCCTCTGATATGACGGATTCAGGTTCTGAAGGCTTGGCAGCTGAAGCGTCTGCCGATGCATCTTTTTAACTTCCTCCATAGTCTTTAAGGTAGGCTTTCCCTGAACGGATTCCAGTAGCCAAAACCTCTTCTTCTGATGTCAAGGATACCGTAACCATGTGACATGGTTTATGCTTCGAGTTCTTTTTAGACTTAGCCTTAGCAGCTTGAGTCTTTTCCTCGATCTTTGACACCAGATCTGGATGAACCCACATAATCTCGCCCCGTTGGATAGTTAGGAGTACCAGGTCATGATTTTGACCCCTGGCTGGAGGAAGATTAACGATGTTCATCGTTGTCCGGGAAATAGGTACAACACCATCCGGAACTTCTTGAGGAGGCAGATTGCCAAATTGAAGAGAGATCATGTTGGCTGTGACCGTCTTCTCGCTATTGTGCAGAGTGATGGCCTTAGCATCGATCAACTCCTAGATTTTTCTCTTTAGTACATAATACGCCTTTGTGGGGTGATGTATGTACCTATGGAAAATACAGTACTTGGGGTTATTGGTACTGCCAACTTCATTAGGCTGCTTCGCCTCAGGGAGGGTAATCTTGCCGCTCTTGACTAGACAATTGAATATGCTCGAAATATCATCGTCGTCAAAAGAGTACACTTCAATGGGCCTGGAAGTCCCAGGTTTTGTCTGTGTGGTTGCCGCAGTCTTTTGCCTGGACGTATTGATCGCCAGAGCTTCTTTTCCTTTGGAACCACAAGGATGGTCGCTGTTGGAGGATGATCTCTTGCCTCTATCAGAGGCAGATATCATAATTCCATTATTGCGTACCTTCTGACTGTTGTCTCCAGCGGCTACCACTGAGATAATGAACGAGGGCTAATCATGGAACTGATATGGTCCCGTGAACACCGAGATCACTGGAAGAAGATTCTTTCTGCAAATGTCCACCAATGCTGAGTCTGGAACTCAAGGAGGCATTTGCAAAGTGGCTTGACGAAAACGTTCGATAAAATTACGAACGCTTTCTTTCTCCTTCTGCTTTACTTCGATGAGCGAGGACATAGACATGTCCATCCCTCCTTCATAGAATCGCGTGAAGAACAAAGTCTTGAAATCTTTAAAGGAAGTAATGCAGTTGTCCACAAGACTACGGTACCATTGATACGCCACTCCCGAGAGACAGCCTTTGAACACTGGAGTGAGAAGGGCGTCATTCTCTTATAATAACACCGTCATCATACTGAAGTAGTTCATGTACTGGCTCGGTAATTTCTTTTCCTCAAACAAAGCCATAGTCTGTGGTTTGTATTTAGGAGGGAAAGGGACCTCATCCCAGATAGCTGGGTAAGGCTGGTTGATTTCCAATTTCTTTAGCTGATCCTTATATTTTAAGGCATCAAATTGGGCTTTCAATTCCCGCACTGCCTGCATAGGATCTTCAGCCGGTAGAGGAACTGCGGAGTGGTGAGAGATCGGTTGTATCATAACCTCAACAGGAGGCAATACATTCTCCGAATTAGGAAGTGGAGGGGCTGCTGACTCCTGATCTAGAGCAGGCTCCTGATTCACGTTAGATGGCGGTAAGTCCACCCCCATACGTATCTGAGTCAGAGGGACCGATGCTTGAGATATAATAGCCATATGTTGAGTCAGCATCATCTGGTGTATATTCTCCATCATGGACTGTATATCTTTCAGAGATGTCTCCAGCACAGCGATGCGTTACTCGGTACTTCCTAACGAGGAAACCTTTTCGCGTTCATCTTCAATGGCATAGACTCTCATTTCTCTGGATGTCATTAAAGGGCAGGTATAGGTCTCTGTAGAGAATGACTCTATACTTTCTGTATCTGATTCGGGAAACTGGCGACCCCCAGTGTCAGAATCAGAAGAATACGAAGTCGGTTGTCGTGACCTCGAACGGGTATTTCGGAACACCCCAGCTTTAATATTCTCAAGGAGTTTGTTGAATCTCCTTTGGCTTGGAGTTCTAGAGGGATGACGTCTTGAATTCGACCTTCCTCTAGGAACGTGTGAAGCCATGTTCACTGATGCGTATATAGGTTCTTCTTCCTGTAAAGGCACAGAGTAGTTCAACCGTTCGAAAACCGACCGTTTTGCTTCAGAACAACAATAATTAACTACAATCCTATGACTATTACAATAGTGCTCCCAAGGAGGCGTAATAGACATGCTGGAAGATCCCCTATCCTTGCGCTTCTGGATCAGATATTCACGCAAGTCAGGAGGATCAACAGAAGAAGAATAAGGCTTATTCCTCTTGTTTACATTAGTTGGCATACGAATATTGGGAACCATAACTTTTCCCCTGCCACCTATATACAGCAGTTCAGCCATCTGAGTAGCAGATGATCCCCAAGGAGTGTGTCTCTCCGCAAACCGGGCTTTCTTTACGCTGAGGGACTTAACCTGGCATAATTTGGAGCTCTGCTCAGGCTGGCGTAAAACCGAAGAGGTCCTCAATCGGCTATTAGCTTCTCGCATAATCTGGAGAGCGGGCAAATTCTTCTGTTGCTGGCGTAAAGGCCGAGAGGTTGAGAAGTCCGCCACTTATTTTTCCTTGCGTAGATTGCATGGACCATCTGCTTTTCCACGGAGGGCAGATGTATTTTTACGTGCAGAGCGCGTTTAGAATTTCTGATTTGGCTCTGATGCATTATCAGAAATTTTGTCTGCCATGTCATAGACGGGAGATATAGTTTTACGTGCAGAGCGCGGAGTAGACTTCTAGACTAGTACTGAGGCATTGCCAGAAGTTTTGTCGGCCACGTCACAGACGGGAGACAGGATTTTACGTGCAGAGCGCGGAGTAGACTTCTGGACTAGCACTGAGGCATTGCCAGAAGTTTTGTCTGCCACGTCACAGACGGGAGACAGGGTTTTACGCGCGAGGCACGGAGGTTGCGAAGCTATAACCTTGTTGGTCGGAGAAACAAGAGAGTCGGCAGGAATAGTAGGGGATGTCCGGGCCATCCACACCTTACGTAATTTCCTGTTGTCTAGGACAGAGAGAGAGTGAGAGCTACCCCCTGCGCGAAGCATGTCTTCATAGGCGGATTGGTCGAACTGGACGACCAAGGTCTTCTTCATTGATCCTACTGATACTGCATCGTGTTGAGCAATTGCTTTCTCGTCAGATGAGAAAGAGGTCCCCAGCAGAGTCGCCATCTTGTGTTTGATAATAAACGGAAGAAATAAAACTAGGTTTACACGAAACCCTTTCTTAGGTTTACAAACAAGAAGTACTATTAATCCTATACGAGGATGTTAAGTACAAAATTTAATCTGGGTAAATATTACTATAGGAGTCTGATCTGCGATCGATCACTTTGTCCCTTGGACCACACGATGATGAAGAAGTGCTGTAGAAGAAGAAGAAGCTTCAAAGATTGCAAAAGGGAGTGGATGCTTGATGCCAAAATCGTCGATCACTACTCTCTGTCTATGCTCTGGATTCTTCTCTCTTAAAAAAAATTAATTTTTGACCTTAAATTCTCCAGCTCCAAGTCTTTGACCCTTCACCTCTGTCAATAGAGGTCTCTATTTATAGAGTCCAAATAGCCATAATCGTCCAGTCGGTGTAGAAGCCGAACAGTGGAGAGTAGGGTGCTCTTTATGCGGTGGTTATAACAACTGCCACCCACGTATAGATGATCTTCTGAATAAGTGTGTGACGTGTGTCCCATTATGAGATAATGCGTATAACTGCTGCAAAGATTACGGCATACAAGCCACGTAGATAACTGCCCCTCGCGTAGAGATGATTGGCGTATAAGCCAAATAACTGTCTCGTTGGCGTAAAAACCAACTAGCTGTTCTGATGGTGTAGAAGCCAAGTAGGCGTGGAATCCCAATAGGCGTAGAATTCTGATGCTGCATGGATAGGTAGCTAGCGTAAAAGATAGCCTATCCTCTTTCCTTAACTGAGGTCTTGAGCGTATTCTGGACCAAATAGCCTTATCACGCACCCATACAAATGTCACGACCCACACCCGGTTTAGGGGCACGAGTGCGTGGGTACGTCCAGCCTACGCCGCAGCATCGGCGGTAGAACGCTGTCTAGGTCATGTAACTATCTAATCAAACTCACGTGAATACCCAACTCCATAAGGAGACGTGGATATCATAAAATAATGCTAGAAATATCCAATCACATAAACTAAAGCACGATGAGATATCAAGATAAGCAAGAAATACAAGACAAGTCTAACGACAAAATAATCATACCTGCAATCATTAACTTCCAATCCCCAGTGTGTCAGAACCCAGTCTACTAAGGTCACAGTCTGGAAAAATATTTCCAGTCAGGAAGGAGCAAGGTACATCTCTAAATAGCAGTTCTATATTAATGACATAAACTATATAGCAGTTCTAGATGAAAATATACCAGATGCATGTATAGGTACGAGAAATGTACAATGAAAGAAATACTGGAAAATACTGTAAGTAACTGCAGGAAAAGAAACAATAGGTCAATGAGCAAGAAATCTATGACTAAGTGTGTGAGTACTAGCTTCAACATGTGATCGGCTTGGGAACTTGATCAGGCTGGTTACATGTGATTAGCTATGATTCACGAAGGTCAGGCTAACCGTTGGTTAGCTATGATGCATGTAGAGGTCAGGCTAATCACACGTAACAGCTATGAGGCACGGAGATGGTCAGGCCGCACCCGACGTGAGATGTGGGGTGAGCTATGATGCATGAAAAGTTGGGTATGATCACATATCTACACTAAAGTACTTCCCAAACCCCCGACTGGTATAGTAGATCATATCATGGTACGCTATGGCACGGGATTCCCTAGGGAGGTAGCAAATCTCCCCAGAAATCAGTGTCTGTACATGCACAAGATATCAATGAAACAAGTCTTGTACAAGCTACACCATGAATAAGGAATAACATCTCATGACGAGATCCGTGTATACCAATCCGTGTAACCAACGTGTCAAGAACAGAGATATTTACACTAGATACAGTGAACATAGGAGATATCATAAATTAGAAACTAATAAGAGAATGTACTCGCCTTGGGTCCTTAGCTGGTAATGTCAATGTCCTGTCCCAGAGTATCGTCTGGAGAAACCAACAGTCCTTAATCCAATGGTGAAGATGGTGCTAAGTCCACCTAGAAGGCAAGATATAAGTATTAGATCCTTATTCAAAAATATGTTCCAACTAAATCCTAATTTGTTTGGAAGTTTATAGAATTTCTTGTCTTAATCATTTCTTGATTTATAACTAATTTATAACTTATTAAATAACTTCTTAAATACTAACTTTAACAAACTATTTAATTCCCCAAGCCACTAGGCTCTGACCTGCAGTTAGCATTCGACTTGTCTACTCAATTAGAGCCCTCTTGACAAGTGTTTTAACATCTCCCCCCCAATATGAGTCTGCCACTGCTCTTTTGAGTAAACTGGCCGGTTTTGTTCTTTATTTCCCTGCCAATTCACTTCTTCACTATGTTCAATAAACACTTAAATTCAAAGTTCAACCGCCAACACTAATGTATGTTCTATTATTCTCACTTGATCGTTGAACATATACCTATCCAAACTCATATAAACCATTATTACCTACACCTACTCTATTTGAAATACAACAAATTACAGAAAAAACTTCTGTTCACTACAACCTGCTATCGTTTCCAAACATAGATAGATACTAGTGTCGACCAGACATGAAAGCTTGGTGCTTGCACTGGACATGAACTCCACTGAACTCGTGGTTCATAGACACACACAGTTTGAAGAAGGCAGTATTAAATCAAGAATGCCGTGTCGATCTTGACATAACCCCGTGTGTTAGGAACAGAGGACATTCGATCGTTTAACTCAAGAACAGAGTATGTGGATTATACTTGTAGTGTCTGATGTCGTGTCTGAGCTCCTCATGTCCGTTTCAAGTAAGTTGAGTTATTAAGTCTCCTCTGAGTTAAATCCCCGAACACATGGCGTACAAAAACGGAGGAAGAATGTTTTAGGGATTCTTCTGAGTTTCTAGTTGATCAAATCGAAAGAAAGTGATCAAGAAAATTATACAAAAAGAACGAAATACTTACTGGATTGAAAAATCGATCTCGAATTCGGCGCTCCACCGTGTCAGTGGTTCGGAACACTCGAGCTGGTTGAGATCGACCGATCGCCGCTCAAAGTCGAGGATCCGCCGGAGGAATGTACGCAGAGGGGGAGTCGGGTTGAGGTCGGCTGAACTGGGCTATGCAGGTTTAGCTGCCGGAGTTGGCACCGACGTTCGCCGGAGAGATGTGGATGGATGGATGGACGGAGGAGCCGAGGTTTGCTGGTCGGAAAACTGAGCAGCGGGCCGGAGTCTCTGTTGGTGGTGGTGGTGTTAAGTGAAGATGGAGGTGGTGGTGGTAGTGTAGATGTAGGGGGTGTTACTGCCAGCGGGGAGGATGAACAGGATGGGTTGGTTTCCCCCCTCTTTTATAATTTAAATTTAAAAGAACAAAGAAGAAGAAGAAGAAAGGAAAAGAAGAAGAAAATAGAAGAAGAAGGAAGAGGTTGGTTCCCTACGTTGGAGAGAGGAGAGGAGAGAGGTGGGGGTCTTGCTTGGGGATTAGGGTTTGATGTAACATGTCATTATATAGGGAGAGGGTTTTGTAAATGAAGGGTGAGGATGAGACCCTTCTAATGAGTGGTCCAGATTTGACATGGAGAGAAAAATAATTCATGTGGGAATGAGGGTGAGAGATTTAATTAAATTATTAGGGCTCCCTCATTGGTTTAAACAATTGGGTGTTGACACCAAAAATGCAAATATGCAAATTAGTCCCCTTAAATTTGGGTATTTGCACAGATGCATAAAATGACGAAAATTTGGCGGGCGATTCGGGGTCCGGTGTTTTGTAGGGTCAGGGGGCGCTGTAAGATCGGTATGGGCTCAAATGGCAGGGCACTGGAATTAAATTGGGATTTCAGAATCGGTAAAAATAGTATCCTCAATTTAAATAGGAATAAAATGCAAGTTGTGTTCAAAAATTAATTAGGAGTACATGGGGTCAAAATCAGGTCAGGTCATCAATACCAATAATGAAGAAGACTCAGAACAGGATGTTACCCTAATTTGGGCCGCACGAAAAATAGATCAAGATTGCCTCCAATTTCGATTGGAACGCACAACGATATAAAATAGGAATTTATTAAATACGTCCGCGACGATTTTTTTTTTTTTTTGTGCGGCCAGAAATAATACAAAGAGAGCATAATTATGAGTTGCAAAAATAGCAAAATGGAAGGCGGGCATGTCTAGGGCAAGATTGTGAAATTGGTTGGAAGACAAAAGTCAGGATACTGCTCCAATTATCGAAGCAAAGGCAATGCGCAATAATTAAATAAAACACGGTAATTAATTAAATCTCCAATAAATAAATTCTAGCTAAAATAATTAAATACAAAATTTTATACTTCAGACAGGTATTCATCTACTGGCTTCTAGGTCAATTCTGCTAGCTCAAAATAACTGAACACTGTATATAATATTATATTTAATTACACACCTCACACATTTATTTAAATTAATATACTATCATTCAATTAATTAATTATAACTACAATAATATTAAATATTATTAAAAGTTGAAAATACCCCTGTTTTCGGAATGTGGTAGTGACAACAAATATAGTCTGCGTTGGCATATTCCGAGGAGATAGCATACGGCGTACTCTTTATAGCTGAAAATAGCCTGATGGCATAATGTGCAAAGGCGATGATGTGGACGTATTAGCCGTAATTATGGCTCCCCCAGTATTTGAAAATAGAACCAAATCTCGTGCATTAAATGCAGAGATCTGCCCCCATTCTGCACATTAAATGCAGAGACGTACCTCGAGCTCTGTACGAAGAGCAGCTTTTGACGTGACAGTTTGTTTTGTCTTCTACTGAGCGTAAAAGCTCACATCTGCCTGTATAAAACTAGGCAGCGTATTCCCTTGAATGCGTAAAAGCAATTTATATCAAGAAAATGTCACTAAACGACGGTTTGGATCTCTGTGCCGAATTATTATTATAGCCGTCGTCTGGATAGTTGTGCAGTACTCTTTGTCAGGAGTCAGGTTCACTGCATGATCTGACAGGTTCATTCGAGGAATACGAAGAGTTCCCCATACAACTTTCTGCCGTATTAAAAGCGAGTAGGTTTTACGCCAAAGTGGTGATGTAACAACCTTCTTACGCCGAAGCAGCCTGGAAATACTACATTACGCGGGTTGTCCTAGATCTTATATTTTACGCTGTACTAGCGATGAAGCTCTGTTATACGCCGATGGCTCTGAGGTCATATCTTTACGCCATCCAGCACTGAAATACTGCGTATAACTCTGCAGCGTATTTTTTATGCTTCTACAGCGGTCATAATTATGATTCGTGTAGGTGCTAAGTTGTAACTCTAACACATGGGTACTCGATATTCTACTTACTAAGATTTCTATGACACGTTTGATATGGATAACCATCTAGGTCTCCATGTACGAGTACGTCATGTCCTCAAATACCGTGCACAACAAGATAGTTAACTACCAAATACGTTACAACTCCAAATATCTTATAACCTAACCCGTGTCCTAGCTAATAGGTTAGATTATACAAATGGTACTTTAGTCTAAGCACCTAGGGACTACACAATCATATGCCATACTAAAAACCTAATTTCCATAAGGTATTTAGTAACACTAACCACTATTCCAATACATGCACATATACACACTAGGTACTAGGGTTCACAAGTCAACATTTGTCCATACAACAACAACAACATGAGGGGAGGGTGAACATGCAAACCTAGGTGTGCTCATAATTCTGGAGGGGGGGATGCTCGGTCCGCTGCTCGAGGGTGGCCGATCTCCGGCGGGTGGAGGTGCTCTGGCGATGCACAGTAGCAGCAGCAACAACAATGGCAGCAGCAGCGGGGTCATGGTGACAAGATGACCATGGTGGCGGAATGGCGATGGCCGGGTGAGGGTGAGGTTGATGGTGGCGGTGGCCTTGGCTGTTGGAGGTGGTGATGGTGGAGTGATGGTGATGGTTGGGGTATTAAGAAGAAGCTGCGGTTGTTGGCTGATAGTGGTGGAGATGGCCGTGGAGGTGTTGGCGGTGGTTGCTAAGGTGGAGAGGGAAGTCGAGGAAGGAAGAGGAAGGTGGAGCGAGTGGTGGTCGTGGCTGCGATGATGGTCAGGAAGAAGAAAGGTGGCGGGATGGTGATGGTGATGGTGATGGTCGAGATGATGATGGAAGTGGTGGTGACGATGGTCGCTGTGGCGGTGGTGGTTACTGTCGGAAAGGAGGAAGGTCGGAGGAGGAAGTCGAGGAAGGAAGCGGAAGGTGGAGGGAGTGGTGGTGATGGCCGAGATGGAGGAAGGTGGCGGGATGGTGACTGGTGGAGGTGGTGGCTGCTGTCGTGGATGGTGGTTGAGGTGTGGTGGCGGGATGATGATGATGGTGGTGGAGATGGTGATGGAGATGTCGACGGTGAGAAGGAGAAGGTCGGCAGGAGGAGGTCGTGGCGCTGTGGCGGCGAGGTGGTTGCTGACCGGAGAAGGAAGGTCGGCAGGAGAGGGAGATGATGGTGAGTTAGGGTTTCGGTTATTTTCTAGGGTTTTGGTTAAGGAAGGTGGCTGTAGAAATTGGAGAGAGGGAGGAGGTGTTTATGTAGGAGAGAGAGAGGAGGATGACATTGGGATTAGGGCCGGCCACAATGCATTTCTAGCAATGGGGGAAAGGTTCTTCATGAAGAAATATTAGTGGGCTAGGATGGGCTTGATTTTGAATGGAGGGTGTAGATGAGGTAGGAGAAAATGGTGGTGTGTTGTACATACAAAATAGGGAAAAAACCTAGGGGAACGGTCAACAAATAAGGGGGGGTTTCTTCATGGCTTTGTTCCAATGGGAGATGGACACCTAATTGCCTATTTGCACAAAAGCCCCTAACAATTAGAAAATTGCACAAAGAATAGAGTTTGGGATTGGATGAGAAAAAATATCATGTTTGGTGTGATATAGTGGGTTAAAATGGTGTGTGGTATTTAGTATGAACCTTGAGGGTAAGAGTGGGAGTTTGGGTTGGTGTTTGGTCTAATTTTGGGTTAGGTTGGGTCATTACACCAATTTAATTAAAATTAGTGTCAAAGGTGTTCTTTAATTAATTAGAAGTGCATAGGATTAAAATTAGGTGGGACACAAGTGTCATGGACGTAGAAGACTCAGAGTAGATTATTGTCTTAAATTGGTTGCACAAAACAGGTCGAGGTTGTGTCTCCAACTTTGATTGGAACGGAGAAAGATGCAAAATTGGATTTATTTGGATTTAAGAATAGACGTTTGTAACAAATTTTGTGCGACTAAAATGAAGCACAAGAGAGGGTATTTATGAGTTACACAAAGGTTAGAATAGAAGGCCGGCACGTCTAGGAAAAGTGTATAAAATTTGATTGGAAGCAAATGCTAGTGTAGCGCTCCAAATATCGAAGCAACGGTAAAGTGCACAAAGTGATACGAATATTGTGTAAATTAATCTAAAATACTATGTTCTAATTCTAAATGGCTCTAAACTAACCCTAGTCTCTCTATCTAAGCCAGGTAGACCTAAATTTGGTCGAGGGGATTTACAATCTAACTAACTTATAAGAATTTCACCTAGAAATTAAAATAAACACATATTTAGCTATAAATTATCAAGCAATGCTACGGACATTCCTAGGACCGGTAGAATTGGCCTTTGCACTATATGTTGGGCTCTATTGACATACTGAGAACACTCATGAGCCTGATGTTGGTTCGATCCGTACCTCAAACACTGTCCTAATCTTCTTCTGCAATCTTTCTGAACATGTCCCTTCTTTCTGCAAAAGTGACATGTCAGTAGCTCTCTATGCTGATACGGCACAATCATCTGTTGCGTCTGCACTCCTGGATGAAAGATCGGTCCTCCTACTCCTGGTTGTGCCTTAGCTGGTGCAGCTATGCTATGATGCCTCAATCCTCTGCCAATAGCCTCCTGGATCCTGGCCTCTGACAGAACCTTCTCGTAAGATATCCTCGCCTGGGTGGTAGTGTACCTCTGTAGCTCATACGTCATACCATGATGGAATCTCCTGGCCTTCTCCAGATCATTGGGTATCAGGGCGGCACCAAATCTACTAAGTCGACTGAACTCCGCGTCATACGCGTCTACAGTCATGTTCCCTTGCTCCAGATGTAGAAAGTGAGAGTAGAGCATATTCTTGATAGTATTCAGAAAGTACTTCGCATTGAAGTATTCTAGAAATTGCTCTCATGTCTGCTTCTTACCGACGTTGTGCTACTTGGAGTCCCACCAGTGATGGGCATTGCCTTTCAATTTAGCCCTCACTGTGGTCTTCCAAAGGTACGAAGGTAGCTGAGAAGCCTCCAGTAACATCTTCGTGTTGGTGACCCAATCGAAGATCTCTTCTGTTGTCTAGCTGCCCAAAAAGGTATCCGAGCCCATCTGACAAAACCCTCAAATTGTACCAGCTGGCTGAATATGTACAGGTGCTGGTGCGGGTGCTGGGGTAGGTGGCCTCTCCAGAACTGCCATCAAGATCTGTCTCATTGTCTCGGCCTGATGCCACTACGCTTGCATCATGGCCTGGAAGAACTGTAACATCTGCGACTGTCCCTCTAGATATGGCATCTGAGGTGGAAAAGGTGGAGGTGGTGGCAATGGAACCTTCGACTGCATTGTAGGTGTCTTCTGACATGTCGGCCTCTCGGACTGCGACATCGGCATGGCCCTCGAAGTCTGACCCTCGAGGTTTTATGTCGGGACCATCTATGAAGTCTGGCCCTTGTGCTGCTGCGTCGGATAGTCCTGAGAAGTCTGATGCTAGTGTATCAACGGGGCCTGTGGTGGCGGCTGCTCTCCAGATGGTCTAATGGATGTATCCTCCCTCTGTGTCATGGCGGATGGCACAATGGTATCGTATGCCTCGCGTTCGCTATGCAAGTTCATCTCCCTACAAGAGATAGAACTACATTAAAAGAGTACGGGAGTAACAAACAGTATGCCGATATTTAAATAATTAAATACGAAGGAGGTTCAAAGACGGTAGTCAAGGTGGATGAGATCTAATAATTTCTATCATATTATAGGTTCACTGGGCATGATACCATACCACAAGTGATAAACGGAGAGATCTGCATGGGCCACCACTAAAACCATGTCACGCCCTAGTCCCAAAATACACGGGACCAGGCCACGTGGCAATGGCCAGCTAATATGACTCCAAAAGATTTTCTAATTTAATGGACCCGACGAAGTCATACTAATCTGTCCTAAAATACTATCAAGTCCAATATGCTATCATACAAAAGGTAAATGTCTAATCTCATCCACAGAATACAATATAATAAAGACTGAAGCAAGTGCTGGTTAATAAAATACAAAGAGTCTGAATATCCATAATACATCTAAAATAGTTTGAATGGGGACAAACCCACTGAAATACAGTAATAAAATAAAAGTACGAAAATAAGTAAGATAACTAGACTAGAGTATCAACTAGCTAGATAAGAATGCTCTAGTCTGAAACAACAACGCACCCCAAATCACGGGAACTCCTCTGGAAATGCCTCAAAGTCCTCAATCACGAATCCGGTCTCTACTCCTACTCCGTAGATGGTCGGGTACAAGTGCTCGTCCAAATATGGAAAGGAACCAGGTCCTCAGAGGGACGTAACAAGATACAAAAGTGCATGCCATAAAGTAAATATTGTATAAACTCGAGGGTGATCTAACCAGCTAAATGCACTTGAAGACAACCTTGGTACATATAGGTAGGTAAAAGGTACAAAGCGTAGCGTCAAGCCAGAGGCTAAGTACTTGGCATTAGTTGTAAACTGGATGCCAGGAGTATATGCTGACTACATCACTGATCATGATAGCACGCAGCTAGTAACCTCTGTCGGATGTGTTGACAAGCATATACGTCCATAACCTGGTAGCACATAGCCCATAACCGGGTAACACATAGCCCATAACCTGGTAACACTGAGGCTCACGACACCGTAGTTTACTCTGAATCTACGGTAGAAAATGTCTGTCCCATACGCCTACTAATTGTCTTACCTGCCCAATGCCAATGTATAAGTCACGAATATGACGTGGACACCTCATACTATAATGCAAGTCACTAAAGAAATATACCACTATGCTAAATACCGTCACACGTGCTGCTCACACTGATGTCCAGTCAAGTATGAAGCACGCGTCCCTACATGAACTCACTCTGTGACGTGCAATGATACGTGTCAAGGCTTGGGGAGTCATATTGATAACTCTACGACTTTAGGTGCATCCACTAGGTACTAGGTCAAAAACAAGTCCTAACGTCAACGCACCCGAGTCGTTCTCAGACGCACACAGTTATATAATATTAAAATAATAAAATACACAACTAATAATAACTGAATTTAAATAGTACAACAAGGCAAGGTATATTTGCCTGGAACTCTGGTGTGCACAAGTAAGGATCCGGAACCCGCGGCCAAGGTAGAATCGTCTTGGGTGCCTATGAATATATAACAATTAATATCAATCACTATATTATACTATGCTAATCATGTACAAGAGTACAACTTACGCAATGTCATGAGTTACATAGAGACCAAACAAAATAAATGTTCTAACTAAATACGTTAGCTAAGGTTGACTAGTCAAGGATCAAGGGGGTAGGTGTACACTTAGTCTACTTGTCCCACAGTATTTACAAGTCATCCTAAGGTATCATTTCTCATATGTTACAATCACGGTCATAACTATGATTCGTGTAGGTGCTAAGTTGCACCTCTAACACATGGGTACTCGGTATTCTACTTACTAAGATTTCTATGACACGTTTGATATGGGTAACCATCTAGGTCTCCATGTACGAGTACGTTATGTCCTCAAATACCGTGCACAACAAGATAGTTAACTACCAAATACGTTACAACTACAAATATCGTATAACCTAACCCATGTCCTAGCTAATAGGTTACAGTGCACAAATAGTACTTTAGTCTAAGCTCCTAGGGACTACACAATCATAAGCAATACTAACAACCTAATTTCCATGAGGTATTTAGTAACACTAACCACTATTCCAATATATGCACATATATACACTAGGTACTAGGGTTCACAAGTCAACATTTGTCCATGCAATAACAATAAAATAAAGGGAGGGTGAACATGCAAACCTAGGGGTGCTCGTAATCCGGGGGGGATGCTCGATCCGCTGCTCGAGGGTGGTCGATCTCCGGCGGGTGGAGGTGCTCCGACGATTCACAGTAGCAGCAGCAACAATGGCAGCAGCAGTGGGGTCGTGGTAACAAGATGACGGTGGTGGCAGGATGGCGGTGGCCGGGTGAGGGTGAGGCTGATGGTGGCAGTAGCCGTGGCGGATGGAGATGGAGGTGGTGATGGTGGAGTGATGGTGATGGTTGGGGTATTGATAAGAGGCTACGGGTGTTGGCTGATGGTGGTGGAGATGGTCGTGGAGGTGTTAGCGGTGGTTGCTAAGATGGAGAGGGAAGTCGAGGAAGGAAAATGAAGGTAGAGCGAGTGGTGGTCATGGCTGCGGTGATGGTTGGGAAGAAGGAAGGAGGCAGGATGGAATGGTGATGGTCGAGATGATGATGAAAGTGGTGGTGACGATGGTTGTTGTGGCGGTGGTGGTTGCTGTCGTGGAGGAGGAAGGTCGGAGGAAGAAGTCGAGGAAGGTGGAGGGAGTGGTGGTCGTAGCTACGGTGATAGCTGGGAAGGAGAAAGGTGGCGGGATGATGACTGGTGGATGTGGTGGCTGCTGTCATGGATGGTGGTTGAGGTATGGTGGCGGGATGATGATGATGATGGTGGTGGAGATGGTGATTGTCACGACCCGCACCCGGTGTAAGGGTACTAGTCGGAAACAACGCCCAGCCTACGCCACAGAATCGACGGCAGAACGCTGTCTAGATAATCTATCTAACAATATATTGAACCACCAATAATGATAGTATATTCAATCACAGAACTAAGAGAGAAATAAGCACGAATCAGATAAGAATAGAATAGTCACAATACAACTCATGAGTCTAAAATACATCAATGAGTCTGAAGAAATACAGAAATAAGCTTGAGACAAATCCAGTACAAAAGAATACTACGAGGCTACAACTCTAGGGTCAACTGCCTCAGTTGGGATAAGTCCCTCTTGAGCCAGGGTCTCAGAATCTAAACCCACAACATCCTGGGGTCCATAATAGGTAGGATACCACTCCTCAGTGTCATCTGGAAAAATATATCCAGTCAGGAAAGGAGCAGAGTACATCTCTAACAGCAGTTCTTATTAATGATAAAAACTATGTAACAGTAAATAGCCGTGGATAAACAAGATGCACAATAGATATAAGAGATATATATACAATAAGAAAATACTGGAAATAAATACAATAATAAATAATATGCCAATGAAACAATAATACTAATGACTAAGTGTGTGAGTACTAGCTTAACATGTGATCGGCTTGGGCAAGATGCAATGTGGCCTGGCTAATCATACGTGCGTTTCATGATCAACACTATTCAGTAATCAATACTATAATAATACTCTCCACCCCCGACTGGTATAATAGATCCAACCACGGTATGCTATGACACTAGATTTCCCAAGAAGAGAGCGACTCTTCCCGAAAATCGATGTCTGTACATGTACAAGATAACCAATGAAACAATACTTGCACCATATACACCATATACCAAGGAATAACATCTCATGACGAGATCCGGATATACCAATCCGTGTAACTATAGTGTCAAGAGAACATGGATATCTACACTAGATACAGTGAACATAGAGGATATCATAAATGAGAAACTATCAGAGAATGTACTCGCCTGAAGTCCAATGAACAGTCTCATAAATGTCTGACTCGGTGCCTCAAAGACCTAGATATGGAATACAACATCAATACAAGGTCCCGAAAAGAGAATAAGTTAAACTAGTCAACTTCTAGGTCAATAAGTCAATTCTAAGTCAAAAGTCAACTATGGTCAACTATGAGTCAACTATCTATTTCTAGGTTGCACAAGTCTAGCACCAAAATCATGGATCAAAAATACTACAACCTAAGTCCTAGGAACCACAATCTAAAAATATTAGGATACCGTATCTTCGGATACGTGAATCCAAGGTAAACCTCACAATACATATATATTAATAATAAAGTATAATAATATAGAATATTAAATTTACAACAATTAGGAACCATGGTTTTGAACCAACTTGGTACCCACACAAAGAAATGCTCAAGATACATAGATATAGTATTTACTCTTATACATAATATATTATATATAAACTAATATATTATACAATTAAAATTATAACAATACTAGTATTATATCTCACAATACATATATATATATATATAATTATCATATATAAAATATAAACTAAAACTGCCTAACTGTCACTGAAAACAGTGTGTTAAAACACTGATTTTCAAAAAACAGACCCTTTAGTGACAGTTCCAACTGTCACTGCAAAAGCCGTCGCCAAAACCGCTGTATAAAAACCCATTGTCACTTAATTGGTGACAGTTTACAACTGTCACAGAAAACCGTTGCCACTGCTGTTCAAAAACCCGCCCGCAGCATTAATGACAGAACTGTCATTAAATGCTCAGTGAGCTACAGCGGCTGCTGCTGTTTAATGACAGAATCTGTCATTAATGCAGCCGTCGCCTAAAAGTAAATAATATATATAAATATATATTTATATATATTAATATATAAATATATAAATCAATATATATAAAACAATTAAATAATATATACATAATCCTATACATATAAATAAATATTAAAAGCTACAATACACATTCCATGTGCTAATGTACATAATTTAACTTGGTTAAATACACACATAAAAATACATTTATTTATATACAATTAATTATATAATAATTATAATTGGTATAATTACTCATTTAAACACATAAATATATTTTATAAAACATTTATATATAATTTATTTTATTAACATGAGTTGTAACATATATAAATGCATGTAAAGAAAGCTACATATATATTTATACATTATATTAGTATACATAAAAATACATAGATCTATGCTACAATAAATATCATAATAATTACACTAAAATAAATATATAACATCTATATATATTTACTAATTATAATTCAAGAATTAAAGCATAAATAATTAGATCTACACATAAACATACACAAATGGAGAGTATCACACTGTATCCCACTAGATCTAGGATACGCATGCGACACGAGTCCAACACACAACCAATTATACCCCGAAGGAAACAAACAAGTCACAAATATTATTTATGAACAAATCAAAGTGTCAAATATAGATCTATGTGTCCCTGTCAAAATATGACATGTACAAAGTCCCGTATCGGAGGGAAAATCCCCAAAACAATACGTATCACTAAATTTGTGGGATACGACCTACACGTACCCAATTGTGGACACGACACTAGCCCCAAACACATAAGCACATACCCAATTGATCTATAGGATCAATTGACACACACATCAAAATGTCAATTCGGAATTCCCATAAAATTGACACAAAAGCACCATAACTTTCTCCATGGATCTCCTATGAACACAAAACCAAGTCCTATGGGTAGTACATACATATAGGTTGATTTTACATGATTAAATCTCAGATTTAGAAGCTAATTTATGGGGAAAAAACTGAATTATATCTATTGGGAGATAGATTCCCAATGAAACCTCTAATTGAGATAAAATTACTTCCAAATTGTAGATCATTGCTCCTCTTTGTAGATCCTTGCTTCCTCCTTCTAGATCCTTGCTTCTCAACTTTCTAATGGTGAATTGGGAAGGAATTGAAATGAATTTGGTAGGGAATTGGAATGGGAATGAAAGAATTTTGGTAGTGGAAAATTCTAGATCTAGATTTGGAATAAAAATGAGAGGAGAGAGAAATTTCTCCCCTCTTTTAATAGGCCGGCCCCTACTCCTTCCTCAAGCAATTATGAAATATCCAATGTACCCCTTGGGGCCTCTCATGAAGAAATAATTAAGGAAGGAAGCTTCTAGTCTAATGATTTAATTAATTTAATCCATCTCTTTAACAATGGGCTTTCTAAATGGGCCAAGTCTAACTAATTAATTCATGTTGTTCCATGGGTCCAAACTAAACTAGTTGGGTCCACTAATACAAGTTTAAAATAATTAAATAACATCTAACAATAATTAAATAATACAACAAATAATTATTTACCATGCACAATATTTAATTAAATTGGAAAAGACTAAAATACCCTTTCATAGAAAATGTAGTAGTGACAAGTCTACCCTCCTTAAAATAATTTTGTCCTCGAAATTCAAAGATGAAAACTACCCCCAGAAAATCTCAGAACAGAACTAAAGAATCATAACTAACTAATGAACAGAGCATAGCTAGAAAATAACATACCTCAAGGTACAAACAAATATGGATAACGCTCTCGCATTTCATCCTCTCTCTCCCAGGTAGACTCCCCCGGAGAGTGATGCCTCAATGCGACGCGCACCAAAGGAATAGTCTGGTTCCTCAGCACCTTCTCTCTCCGATCCAGAATCTCAACTGGCTGCTCTGGATAGCTAGGAGTAGGGCCCACCTCTATCTCCGAGTGATCCAATACATGACTAGGATCTGCCACGTATCATCTTAACTGCGACACATAAAACACGTTGTGCACTCCCTCCAATGCAGGTGGCAAGTCTAGTCTATAAGCAACTGCACCGACCCTCTCTAGAATAGTGAAAGGTTCGATGAATCGCGGACTAAGCTTTCCGCCTCCACCAAAGCAAATCGTGCCTCGTGTCAGAGAAATCCTCAGAAATACCAAACTACCCACCTATAACAAAATACCACCTTAAGAACTTAATCTATAACAAAAAAGAACAAGCACAAACAAAATCTAAACTATACCTCGAACTCCAAAGGTCTCCGATGGCTATCGGCCCAATGCCGCTGTCTATCCTGTGCCACTCGAAGTCTGTCTCTGATCAACTGAACCTTCTCTGCTGCATCCACAACCATCTTTGGCCCAAGTAAAACTCTCTCTCCAATATCGTCCCAAGACAAAGTAGTACGACACCTCCGACCATATAGAGCTTCAAAAGGTGACATTTCTATACTGGCCTGGTAACTGTTGTTGTAAGCAAACTCTACCAAATGGAGATGGTCCTCCCAAGAACCCCTGAAATCTAGTACACAAGTGCACAACAAATCCTCGAGAGTCTGGATAGTCCTCTCAGACTGTCATGACCCAATTTCGTAGAATCGTTGGGGCATCCCCCGAATCGTGATGCCGTGCGGGCCTGGGGTTACGCCAGTACAAGGCTAAAGTATTTTGCATAACAAGCACATATTCAGAGTACGCAGATAAATTGAACACAAGTTGAAACATGGAAAATTTCTCTTTATTGATAATGAACATCTATTACAAACTCTTGAACGAATCAGCTAATATGCCGAATGGCTTACAAAAGTGTTAACTTAAAATGAGATAGCAGTCCTGTACATTATATCCCTTTACTAAACTTCAAAAGATATAGACCTCCAGGCTGGAGGACAGCTTTGCCACGGAGCTGCATTTGTGTATGAAGAGTTGCAAGCTCCTGACACCAAAATGCTTCAAGGGGCGCGGTGAAGATGCGCCAACAGCTGGACTGGATCGGGAAGACAACTTCGGCTCCTCGCTCGGTTCGCCTTGGTGCGGAGAACCTGTTTCAATGAGGGTCAGTATGTCGAAACATACTGGTGAAGGCGAGCTAACCGAACTATACCAATCAACATATTGTTTTAATGAAGCATGCATATTTGTGGGTTTTTATCTTGCCTTAGTTCATTTACAAGTAAGCAGAATATAGAATTTACTGAAATAAATGTGCCACCGTTCGGTGGATTTTACCGGCCCGTCTGAATTACCTGCACAATACTTACATGCCTTTCCTACCACGAAGACACAAGTTAGTTTGCAACAGGTTTAAATATACAAAGTGGATATAGTCATGGACAAGGATAGGATGCAACGATAAACACACGATGCATTGCAAGCTGTCCAGTCCGCACACGATGACTATGCCACAGGTGATCACTGGCTTGGTAGCCATAATGGACTAGTCATGGACTAGGATAGCATGCAATGAGAGCTCATAATGGATACAAGATAAACACATGATACGTTACAAGCCATCCAGTCCGCACACGATGACTACACACGAAGGATCAGATCGGTGCCAGTTCCCCAGCGACCGTCCGCAGAACTTATACCCTTGTGCACAAGTTGTCCATGATCGAACACACGATGTTTAGTTAAGTTATCCATTCACGAAGTTGAGACAACACGAGTAATGCATAGATATGATGCATTGATAGGATAATTATAGAAGAAGATACATTCTAACTAAAATTGAAGCATATGATGAACATTTCAAACGAACAAGCATGCAAGTAATTACCCGTTCATAATTTTGTTTGATAAGCAGTATTAACCAAGTCTATTCTCTTTAACTTGGTTTCTTTTATTATTACTTGGTATCGTTTGGTCGGGGCAACAAGAATGCAAGTCGTTTTAGGTGTGAAGACTTGGAAGCAGGGCTAACTAATCGGGATGGTAGCCACTCACTTGGTTGGAAGGAAAGGAGAAGGAAAGAGGCGCTTCACGACTCCGCTCGCAAGCCGCCTACTGCTCGTTTACCTGCACCACGAACAGCTCGATTAATACTCCTTCCTCTCTTTCCAATCTCGAAATTGAAGTACAGTTCAATGAACGAAAATAATGAAAACCATCGAAACCGTTCAAGGAAAACAAGCAAATCCCAAAACCAACTCAAAGTACAAAAGCAAGAAGCGACATCGAAATTTAAGGCAATAAAAGATAGCAGCGGAGAGTTCCCTCCTGACTCTGCCACTAAGCCGATCCTTGGGGCACGGTCCACTGAATATGGAAATCGATTCCGAAAAAACAAATCCATAACGAGGACAAGTTCTTAATTCAATCTATCCCGATCGAACGATACCGTCTTGTATTTCTTAGCCGCGCTCCCCGCACCGGGGGAACGGGGCGCTACATCCTACCCAACCAATTGGAAGTTTTGTCCCAAAATATAGGAATAATGCTTACCGTTAGGGATTATCTCGTCGAGGACGACGATCAGGAAGGTTCGGGCAGGAGATAATGGCATGGCCTGGATCACCACAAGCGAGACATAACCCAAGTCTCTTACGACATTGATTAATGGTGTGCCCTGATCTCTTACAGAAGTTACACCATTCCTGATTTCCTCTCCGGGGACCGCCGTGGTTAGGGCGCTTTGCAGCGGTATTTCCTCTATCGTTGCCTTGGCGTTTGTGATTGTAGGTATGCACAGCGCCGGTGGAAACGTGAGGATACTGCGGTTCAAGTGATAGGGCATGATTCATGACTTCACGCATTGTCCTGTACTGATTATTGACCACGTGCGCATGGATGGCAGGGCGTAAACCGTCTTCAAACCTTCTAGCTCGACTCGCTGCAGCAGGTAAATAGGCCCTAGCGAATTTGGAGAGTCGGTTGAATTCGGCGGAGTATTGCTTCACTATCATACTGCCCTGCCGCAGCTGCACGAAATCATTCTCCATTTGACGTTGTACTGGAGGGGGTATAAACTCCTCTTCAAACGCGGCACAAAAAGTCATCCACGAGATTGCCTCCTCTCCGTGATCAAATTGGAGAGATCGTCGATGCACATTCCACCAATCGTGCACATTGAGGCAGAACTGAAGTTGGGCGCAGGCGACGCGCTTCTCTTCGGGAACTTCTAGCAGAGCGAAGTGATCTTCAAGCTCGGCTAGCCAATCTAGAGCTACCACTGGGTCCTCAGTCCCGTTGAATGGGGTGTTGCAGACTTTCTTGAAGTGTCCCAAGTTGAAGGCAGTCACGTCCCTCGGCCTTAGAATTTGTGGCGTCTCTACTTCAAGCACGGGCTGTTCCACCGGAGTCGTTGCTGTTACGGTGGAATGGTTGGCGGCCAAAGTTTGAACGATCTGTTACAGGGTATCTACTTGCTTTTGTTGGACTGAGAATCGGGTCTCTAAATTGCTTTCGAACTTGGCTTGGCGAGCATCATCTCTTTGTCGTTGCGATTCTAACATTTCCATCACCCGCTCTAACGGGTCGACTTGAGATATGCCACGCTGGCTCCGCGAGCTTCCCGAAGTTCCCGAGCTACTCTCTTGCGTTTCGTTCGGTGCTTGCGCTGCAGATTGCGCTAGTGCCATTCCTTCAAAATAAGGTAAATTATATTAGAATCATAATGTATTATGGACTTATTGCATGAACGTATCTCATTTTGGCCTAGTGAGTTCAAGAGTTCGCACAGGAATTTGATCGTTAAAGGAACTTTTCCAGCACGAAGTCTAAGGAACTTGAATCTGTGCTCTGATACCACTATGTCACGACCCGATTCCGTAGAATCGTTGGGGCGTCCCCCGAATCGTGATGCCGTGCGGGCCTGGGGTTGCGCACGCACAAGGCTAAAGTATTTTGCATAACGAGCACATATTCAGAGTACGCAGATAAATTGAATACAAGTTAAAACATGGAAAAGTTCTCTTTATTGATAATGAACATCTATTACAAACTCTTGAATGAGTCAGCTAATATGCCGAACGGCTTACAAAAGTGTTGACTCAAAATGAGATAGCAGTCCTGTATATTATATCCCTTTACTAAACTTTAAAAGATATAGACCTCCAGGCTGGAGGACAGCTTTGCCACGGAGCTGCATTTGTGTATGAAGAGTTGCAAGCTCCTGACTCCAAAATGCTTCAAGGGGGCGGTAAAGATGCGCCAACAGCTGGACTGGATCGGGAAGATGACTTCGGCTCCTCGCTCGGTTCGCCTTGGTGCGGAGAACCTGTTTCAACGAGGGTCAGCATATCGAAACATACTGGTGAAGGCGAGCTAACCGAACTATACCAATCAACATATTGTTTTAATAAAGCATGCATATTTGTGGGTTTCTATCTTACCTTAGTTCATTTACAAGTAAGCAGCATATAGAATTTACTGAAATGAACGTGCCACCGTTCGGTAGATTTTACCTTCCTGTCTGAATTACCTGCACAATACTTACATGCCTTCCCTGCCACGAAGACACAAGTTAGTTTGCAACAGGTTTAAATATACAAAGTGGATATAGTCATGGACAAGGATAGGATGCAACGATAAACACACGATGCGTTGCAAGCCGTCCAGTCCACACATGATGACTATGCCATAGGTGATCACTGGCTTGGTAGCCATAATGGACTAGTCATGGACTAGGATAGCATACAACGAGAGCTCTTAATGGATATACGATAAACACACGATGCGTTGCAAGCTATCCAGTCCGCACACGATGACTACACACGAAGTTCCGCCCGGATCGGATCGGTGCCAGTGCCCCAGCGACCGTCCGCAGAACTTATACCCTTGTGCACAAGTTATCCATGATCGAACACACGAAGTTTAGTTAAGTTATCCATTCACGCAGTTGAGGCAACACGAGTAATGCATAGATATGATGCATTGATAGCACAATTATAGAAGAAGATACATTCTAACTAAAATTGAAGCATATGATGAACATTCTGAACGAACAAGAATGCAAGTAAGTAACCATTCACAAGTTTGTTTGACAAGCAGTATTAACCAAGTCTATTCTCTTTTATCTTGGTTTCTTTTATTATTACTTGGTATCGTTTGATCGGGGCAACAAGAATGCAAGTCATTTTAGGTGTGAAGACTTGGAAGCAGGGCTAGCTAATCGGGATGGTAGCCACTCACTTGGTTGGAAGGAAAGGAGAAGGAAAGAGGCGCTTTATGACTCCGCTCGCAAGCCGCTTACTGCTCGTTTACCTGCACCACGAACAGCTCGACTAATACTCCTTCCTCTCTTTCCAATCTCGAAATTGAAGTGCAGTTCAATGAACGAAAACAATGAAAACCATCAAAATCGTTCAAGAAAAACAAGCAAATCCCAAAACCAACTCAAAGCACAAAAGCATGAAGCGACATCGAAATTCGAGGCAATAAAAGATAGCAGCGGAGAGGTCCCTCCTGACTCTGCCGCTAAGCCGATCTTTGGGGCACGGTCCACTGAATATGGGAATCAATTCCGAAGAAACAAATCCATAACGAGGACGAGTTCTTAATTCAATCTATCCCGATCGAACGATACCGTCTTGTATTTCTTAGCCGCGCTCCCCACACCGGGGGAACGGGGCGCTACACAGACTGCCCATCTGTCTGGGGATGATATGCAGTACTAAATTTGAGCTGAGTGCCCAAACTCTCCTACAAACTCCTCTAGAAATGAGAAGTGAAACGACTATCTCGATCTGAGACTATGCTGACGGGAAGTCCATGTATCCTAACGATCTGACTCACATACATCTCTGCCAGCTTCTCTGTAGACAAACCCACGTTGAAAGGCAAAAAGTGGGCCGACTTGGTCAACCTATCAACAATGACCCAAATCGTGTCTTTTCCTCCTGGAGATCGTGGAAGTCCGGACACAAAATCTATAGTTATTTGTTTCCACTTTCACTCTGGAATGGGTAATGGCTGAAGTAAACCTCCTGGCCTCTGCCTCTCGGCTTTCACCTGCTAGCACACTAAGCATCTGGATACAAACTGTGCCACTTCCCTCTTCATGCCATACCATCACCCACTCTCTTGCATATCCCGATATATCTTGTTAGCACCTGGATGCATGGAATACTGAGAGCGATGCGCTTCCTGCAACACCTCCTCTCGCAACTCCCCACTAGGCACACACAATCTAACTCCATGCCTCAAAGATCCATCCTCTGCAATAGTAAAATTATCCTCCAATCCTGCTCTCACCTGAGCTCTGATACTCCTCACAGATACATCATCATACTGTGTTGCCTTGATCCTGTCCATCAAATCTGAGCGTATCTGCAGTCCCCACATCTACATAGCATACCCAGGAATAATCACCTCAATGCCCAAGCTCTCCAAGTCCTCCAACAAATATTGATCCTGCGTCAAGAACATAGCTACCGGATATCTGCTCAGAGCATCGGCAACTACATTAGCTTTCCCAGGATGATATTGCAAAGAGATATCAAAATCCTTCATCAGTTCCAACCACTGATGCTGCCTCATGTTCAACTCCTTCTGCGTGAAAATGTACTTCAAGCTTTTGTGGTCTGTGAAGATCTCCACACGCTCTCCGTACAAATAATGTTTCCACAACTTTAGGGCGAATATGACGGCTGCCAACTCCAAATCATGGGTAGGATAGTTCTTTTCATGAGGACGCAATTGCCTGGATGCATAGGAAATTACTTTCCCATGCTGCTGAAGAACACAACCCAAACCCTTCCCCGATGCATCACTATAAATAGTGAAACCTCCGGACCCTGATGGCAACGTCAAAATAGGAGCAGACGTCAACCTCTTCTTCAACTCCTCAAAAGCAACCTGGCAATCCTCCATACAAACAAACTACACATCCTTCCTTGTGAGTCTGGTCATCGGCTCGGCAATCCTCGAAAAATCTTGCACAAACTTCCTGTAATAGCCTGCCAATCCCAAGAAACTCCTAATCTCTGCTACCGAACTCGAAGTCTTCCAAGATTCCACTGCTAAAATCTTCTTTGGATCCACTGAAATACCATCACCAGTCACAACATGCCCCAAGAACTCCACCTTGTCCAAGAAAAACTCACACTTGGACAACTTCCCATACAGCTTCTCCTTCCTCAGCACATCCAACATAATCCTCAAATGCTCCTCATGCTCCTCCGGTGTCCTCGATTATATGAGTATGTCGTCGATGAACACCACCACGAACTTGTCAAGGTACTGGTGGAACACCTTGTTCATCAAGTTCATAAATACCGCTGGTGCATTAGTCAAACCAAACGGCATCACCATAAACTCGTACGGACCATACCGAGTTCTAAAAGCAGTCTTCGATATGTCCTCCGGCTTCACCTTCACCTGATGGTAGCCTGATCTCAAATCTATCTTAGAAAATACTTTCGCACCACCCAATTGATCAAACAGATCATCAATCCGTGGTAAAGGATACTTATTCTTGATAGTGAGATTATTCAAAGCCCTGTAATCAATGCACATGCGCACCTATCCATCCTTCTTCGGTACAAACAATACCGAGGCTCCCCATGGTGAAGAACTCAATCTGATAAACCCCTTATCCTGCAATTCGTCCACCTGCTTCTTCAATTTGACCAGCTCGCTGTTGTTTACTCTATAGACATGCTGCGAAATTGGTTATGCACCTGGCACCAAGTCTATAGAAAATTTAACATCTCGATCTGGCGGCAATCTTGGTAATTCCTCAGGAAACACATCCAAGAACTCTGCTATCAACGGATGTGGCAACTCCTTGTCTTCCACTATAGCTCCACAAATAATGCCTTCGCCTTGCTCTGTAGCTCCTCTAGCAAATTCTAACTCTGGCTCTCCTGGCGGACCAAACAAAACTCTACCTCCTCAATAATCTATGCTAGCACGGTGCCTACTCAACCAATCCATCCCGAGTATAATGTCGTAGCTCGGAAGTGGCATTACAAGTAGACACGCACTCAACTCTCGGCCTCCCAAAGTAACTCTTCGGTCCTTGCAAATATCATTATCCAGGATAATACCTCCCCCGGTCATGATCTTGCAAGTCCTAAGCAAAGACTCAGCTACC
Source organism: Iris macrosiphon (assembly GCA_036927795.1). NCBI lineage: Eukaryota > Viridiplantae > Streptophyta > Magnoliopsida > Asparagales > Iridaceae > Iris > Iris macrosiphon. The sequence continues at coordinate 65,370,954 of JAYESA010000017.1, read as the reverse complement.
AAACCATGCTTTAGAGCAAAAGAAACAGATACAAAACCATGGGAAGCACCACTATCAAACAAAGCTAAAGCTGGAATAGAATCAAGAAGAATAGAACCTGCGATGACATCGCCGGTGGGTTCCTCCTCTTTGACGGTCATAGCAAACGTTCGTTCCTGTCAAGCACCTCCCTGCTGCTGATGCTGGAAAAAACACTGCTGCTGTGTAGGAAGCGGTCCCCTCGGCTGTGCTGCAGGTGGTCTCGTCTGTGCCCTCGGAGCTGGAGCTGCTCCCTGAACTGCACGATGAGGACACTCCCTCGATTGATGCCCTTCAGTACCATAATACAAATAAACTCCTAGCTTCCTCCTGCAAACTTCCCAGATGTGGCCGGGCTTCTTGCAGTAGTTGCATGGAGCTTGCTGTAACTGTCTCTACTGCTGAGGTGCCTGGTGAAAAGGCGCTCTAGCTGGAGTCTGGTTCTGCTGTGGCTGCTGGAAAGGTCTGGACTGGAAATGAGGACGTTTGGCAGATACTGCACTGCCGTTGGCCCCCAGAAAAGAATCACGGTCTCTCTTGGTCTTCAAACCCAAATCCCGCTCAACCTTGCGTGCCTCCGCAAGTATCTCCGAGTATGTCTCATAAAAAGATAAAATGAGAATCAAAATAGCACATGATGTAAGACATCAAGGAAAGGACTGTTTAAGGGATCAAGTATCAATATCAAAGGAGAATAGTTGAATCAAAAGAATTTTCCTAGATGTGATTGAGTATCTCAACCTATATCCTATATCCTATCGTAGGCTCGCAGTAGTACAACTAAGTTGTCGCACTACCACGATATCACATACTTTATGAAGCTAGACCTGCATGGGCCACCACCAAAAATATGTCACGACCCGCACCCGGTGTAAGGGTACTAGTCGGAAATAACGCCCAGCCTACGCCGCAGAATCGGCGATAGAACGTTGTCTAGATAATCTATCTAACAATATATTGAACCACCAATAATGATAGTATACTCAATCACAGAACTAAGAGAGAAATGAGCACGAATCAGATAAGAATAGAATAGTCACAATACAACTCATGAGTCTAAAATACATCAATGAGTCTGAAGAAATACATAAATAAGCTGGAGACAAATCCAGTACAAAAGAATACTACAAGGCTACAACTCCAGGGTCAACTGTCTCAGTTGGGATAAGTCCCTCTTGAGCCAGGGTCTCAGAATCTAAACCCACAACATCCTGGGGTCCATAATAGGTAGGGTACCACTCCTCAGCGTCATCTGGAAAAATATATCCCGTCAAGAAAGGAGCAGAGTACATCTCTAACAGCAGTTCTTATTAATGATAAAAACTATGTAACAGTAAATAGCTGTGGATAAACAAGATGCACAATAGATATAAGAGATATATATACAATAAGAAAATACTGAAAATAAATACAATAATGAACAATATGCCAATAAAACAATAATACTAATGACTAAGTGTGTGAGTACTAGCTTAACATGTGATCGGCTTGGGCAAGATGCAATACGGCCTGGCTAATCATACGTGCGGTGCATGATCAACACTATTCAGTAATCAGTACTTTATTCAATAGGGATAATGATCACATATCTATACTAATACTCCCCACCCCGACTGGTATAATAGATCCAACCACGGTATGCTATGGTACTAGATTCCCCGAGAAGAGAGCGACTCTTCCCGAAAATCGGTGTCTGTACATGTACAAGATAACCAATGAAACAATACTTGCACCATATACACCATATACCAAGGAATAATATCTCATTACGAGATCCGGATATACCAATCCGTGTAACTATAGTGTCAAGAGAACATGGATATCTACACTAGATACAGTGAACATAGAGGATATCATAAATGAGAAACTATCAGAGAATGTACTCGCCTGAAGTCCAATGAACAGTCTCATAAATGTCTGACTCGGTGCCTCGAAGACCTAGATATGGAATACAACATCAATACAAGGTCCCGAAAAGAGAATAAGTTAAACTAGTCAACTTCTAGGTCAATAAGTAAATTCTAAGTCAAAAGTCAACTATGGTCAACTATGAGTCAACTATCTATTTCTAGGTTGCACAAGTCTAGCACCAAAATCATGGATCAAAAATACTACAATCTAAGTCCTAGGAACCACAATCTAAAAATATTAGGATACCGTATCTTCGGATACGTGAATCCAAGGTAAACCTCACAATACATATATATATTAATAATAAAGTATAATAATATAGAATATTAAATTTACAACAATTAGGAACCATAGTTTTGAACCAACTTGGTACCCACACAAAGAAACGCTCAAGATACATAGATATAGTATTTACTCTTATACATAATATATTATATATAAACTAATATATTATACAATTAAAATTATAATAATACTAGTATTATATCTCACAATACATATATATATACATATATATATAATTATCATATATAAAATATAAACTAAAACTGCCTAACTGTCACTGAAAACAGTGTGTTAAAATACTGATTTTCAATAAACAGACCCTTTAGTGACAGTTCCAACTGTCACTGCAAAAGCCGTCGCCAAAACCGCTGTATAAAAATCCACTGTCACTTAATTGGTGACAGTTAACAACTGTCACAGAAAACCGTCGCCACTGCTGTTCAAAAACCCGCCCGCAGCATTAATGACAGAACTGTCATTAAATGCTCAGTGAGCTACAGCGGCTGCTGCTGCTGTTTAATGACAGAATCTGTCATTAATGCAGCCGTCGCCTAAAAGCAAATAATATATATATATATATATATATATTAATATATAAATATATAAATCAATATATATAAAATAATTAAATAATATATACATAATCCTATACATATAAATAAATATTAAAAGCTACAATACACATTCCATGTGCTAATGTACATAATTTAACATGGTTAAATGCACACATAAAAATACATTTATTTATATACAATTAATTATATAATAATTATAATTAGTATAATTACTCATTTAAACACATAAATATATTTTATAAAACATTTATATATAATTTATTTTATTAACATAAGTTGTAACATATATAAATGCATGTAAAGAAAGCTACATATATATTTATGCATTATATTAGTACACATAAAAATACATAGATCTATGCTATAATAAATATCATAATAATTACACTAAAATAAATATATAACATCTATATATATTTACTAATTATAATTCAAGAATTAAAGCATAAATAATTAGATCTACACACAAACACACACAAATGGAGAGTATCACACCGTATCCCACTAGATCTAGGATACGCATGCGACACGAGTCCAACACACAACCAATTGTACCCCGAAGGACACAAACAAGTCACAAATATTATTTATGAACAAATCAAAGTGTCAAATGAAGATTTATGTGTCCGTGTCAAAATACGACATGCACAAAGTCCCGTGTCGGAGGAAAAACCCCCAAAACAACACGTATCACCAAATTATTGGGATACGACCTACACGTACCCAATTGTGGACACGACACTAGCCCCAAACACATAAGCACATTCCCAATTGATCTATAGGATCAATTGATACACACATCAAAATGTCAATTCGGAATTCCCACAAAATTGACACAAAAAGTACCATAACTTTCTCTATGGATCTCCTATGAAGACAAAACCAAGTCCTATGGGTAGTACATACATATAGGTTGATTTTACATGATTAAATCTCAGATTTAGAAGCTATTTTAAGGGGAAAAAACTGAATTATACCTATTGGGAGATGGATTCCCAATGAAACCTCCAATTGAGATGAAATTACTTCCAAATTGTAGATCATTGCTCCTCTTTGTAGATCCTTGCTTCCTCCTTCTAGATCCTTGCTTCTTAACTTTCTAATGGTGAATTAGGAAGGAATTAGAATGAATCTGGTAGGAAATTGGAATGGAAATGAAAGGAATTTGGTAGTGGAAAATTCTAGATCTAGATTTGGAATAAAAATAAAAGGAGAGAGAAATTTTCCCCCTCTTTTAATAGGCCGGCCCCTACCCCTTCCTCAAGCAATTATGAAATATCCAATGTACCCCTTGGGGCCTCTCATGAAGAAATAATTAAGGAAGGAAGCTTCTAGTCTAATGATTTAATTAATTTAATCCATCTACTTAACAATAGACTTTCTAAATGGGCCAAGTCTAACTAATTAATTCATGTTGGTCCATGGGTCCAAACTAAACTAGTTGGGTCCACTAATATAAGTCCAAAATAATTAAATAACATCTAACAACAATTAAATAATACAACAAATAATTATTTACCATACACAATATTTAATTAAATAGAAAAAGACTAAAATATCCTTTCCTAGAAAATGTGGTAGTGACAGTGATGTCGACAGTAAGAAGGAGAAGGTCGACAGGAGGAGGTCGTGGCGCTGTGGCGGCGGGGTGGTTGCTGACCGGAGAAGGAAGGTCGGCAGGAGAGGGAGATGATGGTGAGTTAGGGTTTTGGTTATTTTTTAGGGTTTTGGTTATGGAAGGTGGCTGGGGAAATTGGAGAGTGGAATGACGTATTTATGTAGGAGAGAGAGAGAAGGATGGCATTAGGATTAGGGCCGGCCATAATGCATTTCTAGGGATGGGGGAAAGGTTCTTCATGAAGAATTGGAGGGCTAGGATGGGCTTGATTTTGAATGGAGGGCGTAGATGAGGTAGAAGAAAAAGGTGGTGTGTTGTACACACAAAATGGGGGGGGGGAACCTAGGGGACCGATCAACAAATGAGGGGGAGTTTCTTCATAGCTTTGCTCTAATATGAGGTAGACACTGTCACGACCCGTACCCAAAAATTGGGCATGAGCCGTGGGTACGTCCAACCTACGCCGCAGATTCGGCGGTAGAACGCTGTAAAGGTCCGTTCTAGATCAACCATATCTATCTATATCTCACAGAAAAATCCGGCATGACCTCTCCAAAAGGAGGGCAACCACCCAATATATATATATATCAAAATCCTCTCCAAAAGGAGGGCAACCACGCAATATATATATGAACTCTCAATCACAAAATCTAGGGGAAGAATAAAAGCATGATATGATATAAACAAAGAAACAGAACCAAGAGAGCAAGACAATCCAAAATAATACAGTCCAAGGCCATAATAGCTACAATATCTCACAGCCACAAAAGAATAAGTACAATCATCCAAAATAAAACACTGGGACCAACCCAGGAAACCCACCTAGCTAACTAGGGTGCTATAGGCGTCTCCTCGGCGCACTCCTCCTCGATCACGGGGTCACAACAGTCGTCAACACCAGGCCCATAGAACGTCGGGCAATAGTCCTCAGGATCCTCTAGAAAAAATATGCCCAGTCAGGACTGGTGCGAAGTACATAACTCTGAAAGCAACTCCAAATACATGGTAAGGTGTATATGACGAGCAATAGAAAAGTATACAAGATGCATAGGAAATAAATATATGCTGGAGAACAATAAGTAGCTGCAAGTAAACTTGAGAACAAGACAAGTACTGAAAAAGTAACTGCAGGTGAGAAACATGAATACTAGCTAAGTGCCTTGAGCACAAGTTCGTTATGTGATCGGCTTAGGTTGTACATGAAAAATACTACGATAACTCCGTTATGCGTGAGTTGCATAACCGACATACACATGAATACTGTTTGGCTTTGATCACATAACCAACTCCTACTCCCCTCCCCCACTAATACCATTGGATCCAACCACAATACGCTATGTACATGATAATAGCTCGCGCACACGAAGGCGAGAGCACAAGAAACACATGATAGCACATGAGAATCAATACCCGTAGCACATGATAAAATACACGTGATAGAGTACCCGCTGAACACGGTAAGAGGGATAGCATCTCATGACGGGATCCAGTAGTACCAGCTCGTGTAATAATGTGTCAAAATCAAGTATTACAGTTCTAGAACAGGTGATATAAATGCTATCATGAAATAGAAACTATCAGAGGTAGGTACTCGCCTGATATCCTGAGCAACTGATGAGGATCGAGATCTGGACCGGTGTCGCAAGGACCTATTACGAAAAGCAAGGATTAAACAGGGTTCTAAGCATTTAAAATAATATAAAATAATTAAAAACAGGCTTCTAGGGCTATTCTAGGTTGAACTGGTCAAACCGGTAAAATTCGGGTCAAAAAGTCAACTCGGGGTCCAAAAAGTCAACTCAAGGTCAAAACTAGGTCAAACATTGACTTTTACGGTCAACGAGGACAATTATGGTCAAAGCTAGGTCAAACTAGGGTGCCCCTGAAATTCTAGGTCAAACCGAGCTCATTAAGCTACTAATCTCACAAACTCGCCTAATCGAGATACCGGGATACCCTCGGTATCCGATACCACGCCCTAGGCCACGCACCCGGCCTAAACCCGCTAAAACCTAAGCTAGCACGCATAAATATATATACATAAACATATAAAAATTATTCCAAAACATTTTCTAGGCTAATGCTCAAATACCCCGCTCGAAACTCAATACCTTGGATATCTCAAGGTATTGAGATACCGCTCTTGAACCCCTCTAACTAGCTATCTAACTAAAGATTATATACCTAGTTATTAATCTAGGCTAGGTAATATAGATATCTACCATATTTATATATATCTAAGTATGTATACACCTATATATATAGATATCCACACACATATGCATATATACCCTTTACCTTACCAATACACCTATATATATATATAACTATAGGTATATAGATATCTATATCTTAGATAGATATATATATATATATATCTAAGTATCTAGCTATCTACTACCCGTCTAACTATCTATCTACCTATTTAGGTAACTATCTAGCTACCTATCTAACTATATGTATATATATATATCTAATACCTATCTAGATATCTATATATCTATCTATCTATCTAACCTATTATCTATCTATCTATTGATATATCTATCTATCTATCAACATATATATATATCAATCTCCCTTTCTTCCTCACTAGCTACTACCCCTGCATATGCTAACCCTGCTGCTGCTGGCTGCTCCACATGCTGCTCCTACTGCTCTTGGCTGCTGCTGCTGCAGCTTTGCTGCTGCCCTTGCTGCAGTGGGTGGCTAAACCCCCCCTCCTACTCACAAACACACACGCACACACTCCTATACATATATATATATATATCACCCTATGTATATATATATATATATATATATATATATATATATATATATATATATATATATATATATATATACACACATATAACTATATATATACTACTAGATAGATATATATATACACACACTTATCTACTCTCTAACACTCACACTAACACACTCACAAACACACTAATACACACACACTCACACAAATATATACATAGCTATATATATATATATATATATATATATATATATATATAAACACCTATATTAATATATATATGCACATATACAAATATATATATATATATATACATACATATCAATACACACACACACTCTAAGATATATATATTTACACATACACACACACACATATATATATATATATATATATATATATATATATATACACACACAAGCACACTTACACATATACATATATATATACACATAGACTTATACACACACAAGCACATAGATATAAATACACACATATATATATAAATATATATACATAAACACACATACATATAAATATATACATACATATATATATATATATTATATATATATATATACATATACACTAACACAACACAACACACAACAACACAAAAACAACACGCCCCACTCACGCCCAACGACCCCGACACTCACCAACACCCTAAAATATATAAAATATAACTCGAAAACTCTAGCACACACTCCCCGATACTAACCCAACGCGCGCACAAGCCCAAAACGAGGAACCCAAGTCGAAATGGTCGTTCGGTCATTTCGACGAACACGTGGTGCGCGGCTCGGAAAATCTCCTGAAACGCACACCAAACGAACTCGAAATCGGCCCAAAATTTACCCACGTGTTCTAAACGATGCCTAGATCCTAGAAAAAGTGCTCTCGTGTCGATTCTAGGTCCATGACGGAAACGCACATGCACTTAGAATCGGCGACGACGAAAAACCCCAATTTTGCCCGAAACGCCCGTTTCTCCGCCACACACGGCTTCCCGTGTCCAAACGGCGACACACACTCACCCTCAAGACACCCGACAACTTCTACCTAGGTCCGTATAACCTAGGGCATCACCCAAAATTGGGCCAATATCGAATTCCATCCGAAATCGACACAAATCCTAATGTCAAAGTCTCTAAACTCAACCAAACTAGTTCCAACTTTCTCCTACGGGTAGGCTTAGGGTCTAGAAAGGTTCTACAACACTAATTACACTACATAAAAATAATTAGCAAGGGAAAATTTAGTTTTTACCTCTAGGGAGTTGGAATCCCAAGGCCAAGGTCTCCCATCTACTTGGAATCACCTCCCTCAAGCTCCAAGCCACCAAATCTAGCTTTCACACTAGACCTAAGCTCCTCACACCTAGGTTGGGGAAAATGCAAGGTTAGGGCTAGCATAAGGAGAAGGAATGGAAGATAGAAAGAAGAAAAATAGAAGAGGAACTTACTTGGAGAAGGAAGGAAGAAAAAAGAAGAAGTGGAGAAGAAGAAGAAGTGAAGAAGAAGTGGAGAATATGAAAGGGGGAAGGAGCTGCTGCTGGTTCACGGATGGGAGCGGGTAGGTAGGGGCCGGACATACTCATAAAGGGGTTACATAAGTCACCAAATTCCCAAAATGCCCCTACTTGACTTGGGTTTTGGGTTTCGGGGTTCCAAATGCACTCAAACTAACTCCAAATCTCTCCCACTAACCTTCTAAAAATATAATAAATATTTCTAAGCCCCAAAATAATTCTCACAAGGGTATGGGCTGGGTCGGACATGGGTCCACTAGGGTCTGACATGGGTCCAGGCTAGCCAAAACCCTAAAACAATCATTAAAAAAATAATAAGCACTAAATAAATATAAATATAATTAATTAAATACAATACACAATTTATAATAAAAAAATAACCCTATTTTCTAGAATTGGGTAGTGACAAGCCTACCCTCCTTAAAATAATTTCGTCCTCGAAATTAAAAGACGAAACTAGGACAGGAATGCAAAGAAAGAACCATACCTCAGGGCTCGAAGAGATAGGGGTATCGCTCGCGCATTTCATCCTCCATCTCCAGGTCGACTCCCCTGGAGAGTGATGCCTTCACGCGACGCGAACCAAGGGAATAGTCTGGTTCCTCAACACCTTCTCCCGCCAATCCAGAATCTCTACCGGCTGCCCTGGATAGCTAAGAGTAGGGCCCACCTCGATCTCCGAGTGATCCAATACGTGACTGGGATCCGCCACGTATCGTCTCAACTGCGACACGTGGAACACATCATGAACTCCCCCTCCAGCGTAGGAGACAACTCAAGTCTATACGCCACGGCGCCGACCCTCTCGAGGATACGGAACGGTCCGATGAAACGTGGGCTAAGCTTCCCGCCTCCACCGAAGCGAATAGTGCCCCGCGTCAGAGAAATCCTCAGGAACACCAGATCTCCAACCTAGCACAAACAAGGTCTCTGCACTTAGTCTAAAACAAGCAATCACAAGCAAACACAAAAACAAAATCTAGATTCTAAGCTATACCTCGAACTCCAAAGGTCTCCGGTGGCTATCGGCCCAATGCCGCTGCCTGTCCTGCGCCACCAGAAGTCTATCTCTAATGAGCTTGACCTTCTCTGCCGCATCAACCACCATCTCTGGGCCAAGCAAAGCTCTCTCACCTACATCATCCCATGACAACGGAGTGCGACACCTCCGCCCATACAACGCCTCAAAAGGTGACATCTCGATACTGGCTTGGTAGCTGTTGTTGTAAGCAAACTCTACCAAGTGCAAGTGATCCTGCCAAAAGCCTCTGAAATCCAAAACACAAGTCCGAAGCATGTCCTCAAGCGTCTGAATGGTCCTCTCTGACTGACCATCTGTCTGTGGGTGATATGCACTACTAAACTTGAGCTGGGTGCCCAAGCTAGCCTGTAGGCTCCTCCAAAAATGCGAAGTAAAGCGACTGTCCCGATCTGATACTATGCTCACTAGAACTCCATGCAGTCTGACTATCTGGCGCACATACATCTCTGCTAGTCTCTCTGTAGACGTACCCACTTTGAATGGTAGAAAGTGGGCCGATTTGGTCAACCTGTCCACGATGACCCAAATTGCATCCTTTCCGCCTAGAGAACGGAGAATTCCAGAAACAAAATCTATGGTCGCATGCTCCCATTTCCACTCCGGAATGGGTAACGGCTGGAGCAATCCTCCTGGCCTCTGCCTCTCTACCTTCACCTGCTGGCACACTAAGCATCGGGATACGAAGCGTGCTACCTCCCGCTTCATTCCGTACTACCATACATGCTGTCTCAGATCTCTATACATCTTGTTGGCATCTGGATGCATAGAGTACTGGGATTGATGTGCCTCTTGGAGAACCTCCTCGCGCAACGACCCACTCGGCACACACAATCTGGTACTGTGCCGCAAAGAACCATCATCAGCAATGGTGAAGTCATCTACTAATCCCATCTGAACCTGCGCCCTGATGCTCCTCAGGGACTCATCCTCAAACTGTGTAGCCCTGATCCGGTCTACCAACTCTGACTGAATCTGTAGTCCCTACATCTGCATCTTAACTCCAGGCACTATCACCTCAATACCCAAGCTCTCAAGATCTGCCAGAAGATAACGATCTGTAGTCAGGCACATAGCTACCGGATACCTGCTCAACGCATCCGCAACTACGTTCGCCTTCTCTGGATAATACTGCAACGATATGTCGAAGTCTTTCATCAACTCCAACTATCTCCTCTGCCTCATGTCAGCTCTTTTTGGGTAAACACATACTTCAAGCTCGTGTGGTCTGTAAAGATCTCCACATGCTCTCCGTATAAATAGTGTTTCCATAACTTCAGAGCAAAGATGACCGCTGCCAACTCCAAATCGTGGTTAGGGTAGTTCTTCTCATGAGGACATAATTGCCTGGAAGCATAGGCAACCATCCTCCCATTCTGCTGCAACACACAACCCAGTCCCTTCCCCGATGCATCACTATAGATAGTGAATCCTCCAGAACCTGATGGCAACGTCAACACTGGAGCTGTCGTCAACCTCCTCTTCAGCTCATCAAAGGCGATCTGGCACTCCTCTGACCAAACAAACTCCACGTCCTTCCGGGTCAACCTGGACAACGGCTCTGCAATCCGGGAAAAATCCTAAACAAATCTCCTGTAGTAGCCTGCCAGTCCCAGGAAACTCCTGACCTCGGCTACTGAACTCGGAGCACTCCATGCCTCAACTGCCATGATCTTTCTCGGATCCACCGAGATACCCTCTCCAGTCACCACATGACCAAGAAATTCAACCTTGTCAAGGAAGAACTCACACTTTGAGAGCTTTCCATAAAGCTTCTCCTTCCTGAGAGTCTCCAACACTATCCTCAGATGCTCCTCGTGCTCCTCTGGGGTCTTCGAATACACCAAGATATCATCTATAAACACCACCACAAACCTGTCCAGATGCTGATGGAACACCTTGTTCATCAGATTTATGAACACTGTCGGGGCATTAGTCAACCCAAACAGCATCACCAAGAACTCATACTGTCCATATCTGGTCCGAAAAGCTATCTTCGGAATATCCTCCTTCCTGACCTTCACCTGGTGGTAGCCTGTCCTCAGATCAATCCTGGAAAACACCCTCGCTCCGCTCAACTGGTCAAAAAGATCATCAATACGCGACAGCAGATACTTATTCTTGATTGTGAGGTTGTTCAGAGCCCTGTAGTCGATACACATCCGTATCGACCCATCCTTCTTCGGCACAAAAAGTACCGGAGCACCCCACGGAGAAGAACTAGATCTGATAAATCCCTTGTCCTGAAGCTCATCCACCTGCTTCTTCAACTCTATCAGCTCACTGTTGCTGACTCTATAGACGTGCTGGGATATCGGCTCTGCGCCTGGCACCAAGTCTATAGAGAACTCCACATCTCTGTCCGGAGGTAACCCTGGCAACTCCTCCGAAAAGACATCCATATACTCCTCTATCAGTGGATGTAGCGACCTCGGCTCTACCACCAGGGCTCCACAGAAGACTCCCTCGGTCTGCTCTGTTGCTCCTCTGGCAAACTGAAACTCTGGCTCACCCGGCGGACTGAACAAAACTCTGCCTCCACGACAATCTATACTAGCACAATGCGTACTCAACCAATCCATCCCGAGTATAATATCGTAGCTCGGAAGTGGCATTACGAGTAGGCACACACTCAACTTCCGGCCTCCCAAGGTAACTCTCCGGTCTCTGCAGACATCATGGACTAGGATGATACCACCCCCGGTCATGATCTTGCAGAGTCTAGCTAAAGGTTCAGCAACAAGATGGTGTCTAACAGCAAAAGATACAGACACAAAGCTATGGGAAGCACCAGAATCAAATAAAGCAAGTGCTGGAATGGAATCAAGAAAAACAGAACCTGAGATAACGTCACCAACTGGCTTGGCCTCGTCTACTGTCAGGGCAAAAGCTCGCCCCTGCTGTCCTCCTCGGTGCTGCTGCTGGTGCTGGGCGAACCTCTGCTGCTGAGTCTGCAAAGGCTGTCCTCTCGGCTGCGCTGCAGGTGCTCTGGCTGGTGCCCTCTGAGCGGCTCCTCCGCCCTGAGCTGTACGGGCAAGCGCTGAAGGACAATCCTTCAGCTGGTGATCTGCTGTGCCACACAATAAATATCTGCCCAGCCTCTTTCTACATATGTCCCATCCGTGCCCTGGCTTCCTACAGAAAGGGCAAACGATGGGCTGCCTCAGGCCCTGCTGCTGTCCCTGCCTCTGCTGCTGGGGCGCCTGCCGGAATGGCGCACGACCCTGACCCTGGTGCTGCTGGGTCTGCTGGAATGGCCTCTTGGTTGGGCCTGCACTGCTACCTGCTCCTGAAACATCTCTGCTCCTCTTCGTCTTCAGCTCTAGGTCATCCTCAGCTCTCTGTGCGTCGCTGACAATCTGCTCGAAGGTCGCCTCGCGGTCGCTCCTAGTTAAGGACTTGACCTCCATGACCAAGCCCTTGCGGAACTTCCGCGCCTTCGCTGCCTCAGATAACCCCTCAACAAATCTGCCCAGACGGCAGAACTCCGCTGCATACTCGTCCACTGACATACTCCCCTGGACGAGTGCCTCGAACTGACTCTCTAAGGCACTGAGAGCCACATCCGGGAAGAACTTCTCCTTGAAAAGCTTCTTAAAAGCCTCCCAAGTCAATCTCGGAACTGCTATTCGCGTATCCGTGCGGTACCAAGTGAGGGCAAGGTCGAACATCTGGCTGCCCGCTGCCTCGATCTGCATGTTGGCTGGGATCATCGCCAGCCTGAAGATGCCCTCTATATGCTCGATCCAGTCGTCGGTGTACAGGATCCCCTCTGTGCCGCGGAACTCCTTAGGCTGCATCCTCTGAAAATCAATAATAGTACCCGGCCTAGGATACTGAGCCTGCTCTGGCTGTGGCTGGATCTGAGCCACTCTGTCGACCGCTGTCATAGCCACCTGATGAGCATTCTCAATGCCCATCCTCATAACATCTGTCTGGCGGTGCTGCGCATCCATCATCTCTCGGAAGAATGCGAACAACTGCGTAGCATCCACTGGCGCAGGCGGTGGTGGAGGAGGTACCACCGGAACAACTGGGGTGTCTCTCGGATCAATGGGAGTAAGGGGATCTCCGAGAGAAACTGACGCTCCCTCAACCGCAGGAGTGGCGAGTGGAGCGGTAGCGGCTGTCGGAAGTCAAGCAGGTCGAGAGGTGGCAGACCTCTCGGTGGCAGCTGCTGGGACGGTGCAGTGAGATATGGTCTTCGGAGGCATCCTGAACACAGATCAAAAGGAGTCAATACAGTACAAGAAACGATAACATCAATGAAGGGAAGTAATATTGCAAAAGAAAATAATTTCAGAAAAATTAAAGATAGCAAAAGAAAGCAGGAGGGTCTTAGTTGTGATTGAGCACACTCTCTCTCAGCCAATATCCTATATCCTATTGCAGGTAAACATAAAACTGGACCTGCATGGGCCACCACCAAAAATGTGTCATGACCCGTACCCGAAAATTGGGCATGAGCCGTGGGTACGTCCAGCCTACGCCGCAGATTCGACGATAGAACGCTATAAAGGTCCGTTCTAGGTCAACCATATCTATCTATATCTCACAGAAAAATCCGGCATGACCTCTCCAAAAGGAGGGCAACCACGGAATATATATATAGTAAAATCCTCTCCAAAAGGGGCAACCATGCAATATATATGAACTCTCAATCACAAAATCTAGGGGAAGAATAAAAGCATGATATGATATAAACAAAGAAACAGAACCAAGAGAGCAAGACAATCCAAAATAATACAGTCCAAGGCCATAATAGCTACAACATCTCACAGCCATAAAAGAATAAGTACAATCATCCAAAATAAAACACTGAGACCAACCCAGGAAACCCACCTAGCTAACTAGGGTGCTATAGGCGTCTCCTCGGCGCACTCCTTCTCGATCACGGGGTCACAACAGTCGTCAACACCCGGCCCGTAGAACGTCGGGCAATAGTCCTCAGGATCCTCTGGAAAAAATATGCCCAGTCAGGACTGGAGCGAAGTACGTAACTCTGAAAGCAACTCCAAATATATGGTAAGGTGTATATGACGAGCAATAGAAAAGTATACAAGATGCATAGGAAATAATTATATGCTGGAGCACAATAAGTAGCTGCAAGTAAACTGGAGAACAAGACAAGTACTGGAAAAGTAACTGCAGGTGAGAAACATGAATACTAGCTAAGTGCCTTGAGCACAAGTTTGTTATGTGATCGGCTTAGGTTGCATATGAAAAACACTACGATAACTCCGTTATGCGTGAGTTGCATAACCGACATACACATGAATACTGTTTGGCTTTGATCACATAACCAACTCCTACTCCCCTCCCCCACTAATACCATTGGGTCCAACCACAACACGCTACGTACATGATAATAGCTCGCGCACATGAAGGCGAGAGCACAAGAAGCACATGATAGCACATGAGAATTAATACCCGAAGCACATGATGAAATACACGTGATAGAGTACCCGCTGAACACGGTAAGGGGGATAGCATCTCATGACGGGATCCACTAGTACTAGCTCGTGTAATAATATGTCAGAATCAAGTATTACAGTTCTAGAACAGGTGATATAAACACTATCATGAAATGGAAACTATTAGAGGTAGGTACTCGCCTGAAGTCCTGAGCAACTGATGAGGATCAAGATCTGGACCGGTGTCGCAAGGACCTATTACGAAAAGCAAGGATTAAACAGGGTTCTAAGCATTTAAATTGATATAAAATAATTAAAAACAGGCTTCTAGGGCTATTCTAGGTCGAACGGGTCAAACCGGTGAAATTCGGGTCAAAAAGTCAACCCGGGGTCCAAAAAGTCAACTCAAGGTCAAAACTAGGTCAACCGTTGATTTTTACGGTCAATGAGGACAATTATGGTCAAATCTAGGTCAAACTAGGGTGCCCCTGACATTCTAGGTCAAACCGAGCTCATTAAGCTACTAAACTCACAAACTCGTCTAATCGAGATATCGGGATACCCTCGGTATCCGATACCTTGCCCTAGGCCACGCACCCAGCCTAAACCCGCTAAAACCTAAGCTAGCACGCGTAAATATATATACATAAACATATAAAAATTATTCCAAAACATTTCCTAGGCTAATGCTCAAATACCCCGCTCGAAACTCAATACCTTGGATATCTCAAGGTATTGAGATACCTCGGTATCTCAAGGTATTGAGATACCGCTCTTGAACCCCTCTAACTAGCTATCTAACTAAAGATTATATACCTAGTTATTAATTTATGCAAGGTAATATAGATATCTACCATATTTATATATATCTAAGTATGTATACATCTATATATATAGATATCCACACACATATGCATATATACCCTTTACCTTACCTATACACCTATATATATATATATAACTATAGGTATATAGATATCTATATCTTAGATAGATATATATATATCTAAGTATCTAGCTATCTACTATTCGTCTAACTATCCATCTACCTATTTAGGTAACTATCTAGCTACCTATCTAACTATATGTATACATATATCTAATACCTATCTAGATATCTATATATCTATCTATCCATCTAACCTATTATCTATCTATCTATTGATATATCTATCTATCTATCTATCAACATATATATATATATATATATATATATATATATATATATATATATATATATATCAATCTTCCTTTCTCCATCACTAGCTACTACCCCTGCATATGCTAACCCTGCTGCTGCTCGCTGCTGCTGGCTGCTCCACATGCTGCTGCTACTGCTCTTGGGTTGCTGCTGCCGCTGTGGCTGAACCCCCCCTCCTACTCACAAACACACACACACACACACTCCTATACATATATATATATATATATATATATATCACCCTATGTATATGTATATATATACACATATAACTATATATATATACTACTAGATAGATATATATATATATATATACACACTTATCTACTCTCTAACACTCACACTAACACACTCACAAACACACTAATACACACACACTCACACAAATATATACATAGCTATATATATATATATAAACACCTATATTAATATATATATGCACACATACAAATATATATATACATACATATCAATACACACACACACTCTAAGATATATATTTACACATACACATATATATATATATATATATATACATATACACACACAAGCACACTTACACATATACATATATATATATATATATATATATATATATATATATATATATATATATATATATATATATATATATATATATACACATAAACTTATACACACACAAGCACATAGATATAAATACACACATATATATATAAATATATATACATAAACACACATACATATAAATATATACATATATATATATATATAGACACATATACACTAACACAACACAATACACAACAACACACAAACAACACGCCCCACTCACGCCCAACGACCCCGACACTCACCAACACCCTAAAATATAGAAAATATAACTCGAAAACTCTAGCACACACTCCCCGATACTAACCCAACGCGCGCACAAGCCCAAAACGAGGAACCCAAGTCGAAATGGCCGTTCGGTCATTTCGACGAACACGTGGTGCGCGGCTCGGAAAACCTCCTGAAACGCACACCAAACGAACTCGAAATCGGCCCAAAATTTATTCACGCGTTCTAAACGATGGCTAGATCCTAGAAAAAGTGTTCCCGCATCGATTCTAGGTCCGTGGCGGAAATGCACACGCACTTAGAATCAGCGACGACGAAAAACTCCAATTTTGCCCGAAACGCCCGTTTCTCCGCGACATGGCTTCCCGTGTCCAAACGGAGACACGCACTCACCCTCAAGACACCCGACAACGTCTACCTAGGTCCGTCTAACCTAGAGCATCACCCAAAATTGGGCCAATTTCGGATTCCACCCAAAATTGACACAAAACCTAATGTCAAAGTCTCTAAACTCAACCAAACTAGTTCCAACTTCCTCCTACGTGTAGGCTTAGGGTCTAGGAAGGTTATATAACACTAATTACACTACATAAAAATAATTAGCAAGGGAAAAGTTAGGTTTTACCTATTGGAAGTTGGAATCCCAAGGCCAAGGTCTCCGATCTACTTGGAATCACCTCCCTCAAGCTCCAAGCCACCAAATCTAGCTTCCACACTAGACCTAAGCTTCTTACACCTAGGTTGGGGAAAATACAAGGTTAGGGCTAGCATAAGGAGAAGGAATGGAAGAAAGAAAGAAGAAAAATGGAAGAGAAACTTACTTGGAGAAGGAAGGAAGAAGAAAGAAGAAGTGGAGAAGAAGAAGTGAAGAAGAAGTGGAGAATATGAAAGGGGGAAGGAGCTGCTGCTGGTTCACGGATGGGAGCGGGTAGGTAGGGGCCGAACATACTCATAAAGGGGTTACATAAGTCACCAAATTCCCAAAACGCCCCTACTTGACTTGGGTTTTGGGTTTCGGGGTTCCAAATGCACTCAAACTAACTCCAAATCTCTCCCACTAACCTTCTAAAAATATAATAAATATTTCTAAGCCCCAAAATAATTCTCACAAAGGTGTGGGCTGGGTCGGACATGGGTCCACTAGGGTCTGACATGGGTCCAGGCTAGCCAAAACCCTAAAATAATCATTAAAAAAATAATAAGCACTAAATAAATATAAATATAATTAATTAAATATAATACACAATTTATAAAAAAATAACCCTATTTTCTAGAATTGGGTAGTGACAGACACCTAATTGCCTATTTGCACACAAGTCCCTAACAATTGGAAAATTGCATAAACAATGGGGTTTGGGATTTGATGAGAAAAAACACCATGTTTGGTGTGGTGTAGAGGGTTAAAATGGTGTGTGGTGTTTAGTATAAACCTTGAGGGTGTGAGTGGGGGTTTGGGTTGGTGTTGGATCTAGTTTTGGGTTAGGTTGGGTCATTACACCAATTTAATTAAAATTAGTGTCAATGGGGTTCTTTAATTAATTGGAAGTGCATAGAATTAAAATTGGATGGGACACAAGTGTGATGGACGTAGAAGACTCAGAGTAGATTATTGTCATAAATTGGGTTGCACAAAACGGGTCGAGGTTGTGTCTCCAACTTCGATTGGAACAGACATAGGTACAAAGTTGGATTTATTTGGATTTAAGAATAGACATTTGTAACAAATTTTGTGCGACTAAAATAAAGCACAAGAGAGGGTATTTATGAGTTACACAAATATCAGAATAGAAGGCTGCCACGTCTAGGAAAAGTATGTAAAATTTGATTGGAAGGAAATGCTAGTGTAGTACTCCAAATATCGAAGCAACGGTAAGGTGCACAAAGTGATACGAATATTGTGTACATTAATCTAAAATATTATGTTCTAATTTTAAATTGCTCCAAACTAACCCTAGTCTCTCTATCTAAGCCAGGTAGACCTAAATTTGGTCGAGAGGGTTTACAGATAGGGTTTACCGAGTGGGGAGGAAGGGAGAAGGAGCGCTTGAGGGAGGGCTTGACGGGGAGCAGCTGCGTCGGAGAGGGAGGAGTCATGTTTGGGGGTCGTGGGGAGAAGAGGGCCAAAGTTGAGGGGTAGCCGTATCGGGTAGGTCTCCGGGGAGGATTGGGATCGCCGGGGCTCGGACGCGGTCGGCAGGAACAAAGGGGGAAGGGCAGCAAAATAAAATTTTTGGGTAGTGGAATAAAAAGTTGAACCAACCAGCGTAAACCTATATGAATTAATTTAGTGAGGTCTATACCTGATGTCGCTAAACGTCACAAAAGTTTTAATATACTGCGATATATAAGGTTTGGAGTCGGTAAACGTCGTCGTTATTAAAAATATAGCGACGTTTACGACTAGTCGACGACGTTAGATTTCATAATACTAAAGGTAGTTATTAAACGTGGTTGAAAGTCGCTGATAGCGACATATTATGACATCATTTAGATACGTCACTAATTACAATAAAATTAGCGATGTCGTCTTCCAGAATCGCTAAATTCATCGCTGATTTAACTTATTTTGGTAGTGAACTTCCATGTGGAGGGCCACGGAAGGGTAACTTAGTCATTTATAATTTAGCTAAATTACTTTAATGGCACATTAACTTTCTAATGCTCAATTTTTGTACCCTAAATTCATAAATTGTTTCTTTTAAGCACCTTACATCAATTTTGAACATTTACCTCCCGTTAAACTTTTATGTCAACCAAACGTGAGGGTAACTTACTCATTTATAATTTAGCTAAATTACTAAGTTACTCTAATTAGTTCTTTGATGAAGACCTATTGGAAGGAGGTTTGAACGTTTGAATGTTAAATTTTTCAAAGTAAATGTTGTCGTTTCTTGAACTTATGGTTGCTCTGTTTTTAATAACAATATTGTTTTGTTCACTATCAACTCTAATTTGCAACCAAATTTGGAAACCATCATAACTGAATTGCAACAAGGCTAAAACATTTACTTTGTGCTCATAATGTAATTCTTTATCACAAACACAAAATACATTTCAATTTTACTTGAAGCTACAAAATAACATGAACCAAATGTACCTAACATTAACATCTAACCAAACAACTTCAAACAATTCAAAACCACACATAAGTTGCTCTACAAATACCATCAAACATCTACCGAAATAAGTTTTAAGTTCCATATCAAAACACTAGTCTAAAGTTTTGTCTTTTTGGCAATCCTCTACGAATGTGCTTTAACTGGAGTTGGATGCAAAAGTGTTGGATGCGAAAGTGTCCTCTTTGTTGTTTCCCTTGTTAGTAAAGAGGTTAGCTGAGAAATTGAACCCCTTGCACTTGGACATGCTTGATAACTTTTTATAGTTAAAGAAGATTGATGTCCAACTCTTGTAGTTGAAAAAGATGCTTGTGCCATTGGAAAGCCAGGCAACATCTATGACATTGTATGCAATAGAATCAAACAATGCTACTATAGGTAATAAAACTACATAAATAGTACCTGCCACCACCTCGCCTGAAGCTAAGGCCTCCTCCAGTAATAAGGTAAATACCTGCCAATGACCTTGTTAGGCTCCCCTCTATTACTGCCTGAATAGCTGCTACCTCTGAGATTGGATATATTGTTGTGTTCTATGGTACTAAAATACCTTATACTTAGTCGATAGAAGGAGTTGGGCCAATGGTTTAACTATTTACGTTGCCCTCCTGAAGCTATTGGTGGTCGTAGAGTTGGTACCTCTAATATTGGCATGCTTGCTAACTTAAATAAGGCGGAGGATATGATCTGAACCCCGCATCTAAGATAATACATATTTCCAATCATGCACTCTACTCGGGTTTGTCCTCCTTTCCACAAAACTTATACCCTACTCGTACCCCTGGATGCGACTGATGTTGTCTATACTGTTGGGGATGACGTACTGGTGCTATCATTGTTGACACCACTGGATGATATAATTCTCTTGAATCATATATCTTTTCCCGCTTACTAGTGCTGACATCCCGAGAGAACCTCCGCCAATCTGTGCATCAGACTACTTATTATCTCTTTTCCTCGCGATGATCCATTATGATATGGTCTTGTTCCTCCTAGACGCTATAAGAACTACGTCAAATATTAGGTAGTCATGCCCCTCGACTAGATGCATCAACTCTAAATGAAGCCCTTGTTGAAATCTCAAAGCCTGGTCTAACTTCGTGGATACCATTGTTGGAGCAAACCTGCTGAACCTGTAAAATTTTGTTGCATACTCATCCACAAACCTTCCCTGATTCTTAAGGTTGATGAACCTATTCTGGAACTCAAACATAGCCACTACACTAAAGAACTTGTTTTGCAACCTTTTCCTATAGGTGACCCAAGTAATAGGGAAAGTAAGACTACCCTTAATAGAAGTCCTCCAATCTCTAGCAATATCGTACAACTGCAACTTTACTAGTAGCACAGCTTTATTGTCAGAATCTTGGTTGTTGCGAATATAGTTTCAATATATCTCAACCAAGCATATGAAGTAATGACATCCTATGTGGTGTACAAATACTGAGGGTTGAGTCAACGAAAGTTGCCCCCCGACCCTAAATCATGATGCCTTCTCTTCTCTAGGTCTACCTGCATATATTCTGCTCTTGCTATTATTGCTGCTGATATTGATTTTTTAATCTCTAATTGGGTGTGAGTGTCAACAACCCATGTATGATCTCCAATAGGGCGTGAGTGTCGACCTGGACTAGTATTACCGATGCTACTGGAACTAACGATGGCTCTGACGATACAAACTGTTACTACCACATTTTATAGGAAAGGGTATTTTAGTAAATTCATATTTAATTAAATATTGTGCATGATAAATAATTATTTGTTATATTATTTAATTGTTGTTAGATGTTAGTTATTTATTTTGGACTTGTGTTAGTGGACCTAACTAGTTTAATTTAGACTCATGGACCAACATGAATTAATTGAAAGAATTTAGCCCATTTAGAAAGCCAATTGTTAAGGAGATGGATTAAATTAATTAAACCATTAGACTAGAAGCTTCCTTCCTTAATTATTTCTTCATGAGAGGCTCCAAGGGGTATATTGGACAATTCATAGTAGCTTGAGGAAGGAGAAAGGGGGCCGGCCTATTTAGAGGGGGGAAATTATTTCTCTCTCCTCTTTCTATTTGGAAACAAGGTCTAGAAATTCCCTCAACCAAATTCCTTTATTCTCATTTTATTTTCCTGCCAAATTTTATCCCAATTCCTTCCCAAATCACCATTGGAGACTAGTGGAGCAAGGATCTAGAAGGATAAAGCAAGGATCTAAAAGAGGAGCAAGGATCTACAAGTTAGAGGCCAATTTTATCACATTTGGAGATTTCATTGGAAATCTATCTCCCAATAGGTACAATTTAGTTTTTTCCCCTTAATTTAGGTTCTAAATCTGAGATTTAACCATGAGAAATTAACCCATATGCATAGGCTACCCATAGAATTTGGTTTTGTGTTCATAGGAGGCCTATTGAGAAAGTTATGTACTTTTTGTATCAATTTTGGGAGAATTCTGATATTGACATTTGTTGTATGTGTCAATTGGTCCTATAGATCAATTTGACATGTGCTTGTGTGTTCGAGACTAGTGTCGTGTCCACAATTGGGTACGTGTAGGTCGTATCCCAATAATTCGGTGATACGTGTTAATTTTGGGATTTTTCTTCCGACACGGGACTTTGTACATGTCATATTTTGACACGGATACGTAGATTTGTATTTGACTCTTCGTATTATTCATAAATAATATATATGACTTTTTCGTGTCCATCGGGGTACGTTTGGATGTGTGGTGGACTCGTGTCTCAAGCGTATCCTAGATCTAGTGGGATACGGGGTGATACGTTCCATGTGTGTGCAATTTAACTATAGATATATGATCTTGTGTTCTTATTTCATGGAGAATGTAATTGTATATATATATATATATATATATATATATATATATATATAATGTGGTATATATATTTATGTAATGTTGTGTCTTAGATCTATGTATCTTAGTATATACTATAGGTGTATATATTGTATGTAACTATTCTTCTACATGTATATATTATATATTTTGTGGGTTATATATATGGTATTTAGATATATATTGTATATATAAACATATATTTTTATTAGCGACATCAGCGGATAAGAGCATCACAACAATAACAACAGGCAGAAATAGCAGCAGCAGCAGCCGCTTTAGCGTCAGCAACAAGTGTCGCAGCAGCGATAAAAGCACAACAGCAACAACAGCCCTATAGTGACAGCAGTTAGCAACAACTGCAGGTCTCTGTCATTGATAGTGCAGAGTATCAGCACCGTATCAGAAGCTACAACGACGGTTTTTGGCGACAACTGCAGGAATCTGTCACTAAAATAGCAGTGTATCAGCATCAACAACAGTCTTCAGCAACAGCGGGCAGGGTTTTTAGCGACAGTTTGGCAGATTTTCTATTATTAGGTATTTATATATATATAGATAGATAGATATATATATATATAATTGGTATTAATATATAAGTAAATATTTTCCTAATTGCTACTTGTATTATACTATATGTATAATAATCTTTATAGCATATATATATATATATATATATATATATATATATATATATATATATATACGGGTAGATAGTATAACTAGTATTTGGGTATAACCTTGAGAAACCAAGGTAAGTACCAAGTTAATTGGGGATACCCAATGTTTTGGGTTTGGGTATCAATATTGATCTAGTGTTGAGCGATACCAAGTGGGTTCGAAACCAAGGTACATAATTAAAGTTTGTCTTTAAGATTTTATTTAATAATATTGTTTTGGCATTTGTATGTGATATTTTTCTTTTGGATTTACGTATCCGGAGATACGATATCATAATATTTAAGTTATGGGTTTTGGTGACCTAGACTTTAGTATTTTAACCCAATATCTTTGTGTTAGACTTGTTCAACCTAGAAATAGGTAGTTGACCATAGTTTGACCATAGTTGACCATAGTGACCTTAGAGTTGACTTAGTTTGACTTATTAACCTAGAAGTTGCCTAGTTAACTTATTTGCTTTCCAGAACCTTGTATTGATGTTGTATTCCATATCTAGGTCTTCGAGGCACCGTATCAGACATCTGTGAGACTATTCATTGGACTTCAGGGGAGTACATTCTCTGATAGTTTCTTATTTATGATATCCTCTATGTTCATTGTATCTATGTAGATATCCATGTTTCTTGACACGATGGTTACACGGATTGGTATATCCAGATCTCGTCATGAGATATTATTCCATGTATATGGTGTATCTTGTGCAAGTCTTGTTTCATTGATTATCTTGTGCATGTACAGACACTGATTCTCGGAGAGATTTGCTACATTCCTAGAGAATCCTGTGACATAGCATACCATGGTTGGATCTACTATACCAGTCGGGGTGGGGAGTATTATAGTGTAGATATGTGATCATACCTTCCTGTGCAAGTATTGTTTTCCTGTGAGTGTTGGTCATGCACCGCACGTATGACTAACCAGGCCATTAGTCCTGTGCAAGTTCCCAAGCCGATCACATGTTAAAGCTAGTTCTCACTCACTTAGTCATTAGTATTCTTGATCATTGTCATATTGTTCATTCTTGTATTTATTCCAGTATTTTCTTATTGTGTATCTCTTGTATCTATTGTGCATCTTGTATATTCACATATATTTACTATTATATAGTTTTTATCATTGATTAGAACTACTGTTAGAGATGTACTCTGCTCCTTTCCTGACTGGATATATTTTTTCAGATGACACTGAGGACTGGTACCCTACACATTATGAACCTCAAGATGTTGTGGGTTTAGAGTCAGAGACCCTGGCTCAGGAGGGACTTATCCCGACTGAGACAGATGACCTAGGATTAGTACCTTCTTAGTATTTTTTGTACTGGATTTGTCTCCAGCTTATTTGTTAGTATTCTTTCAGACTCATTGATGTATTATTTTTAGACACATGAGTTGTATGTGACTTTTCTATTCTCTATCTGATTCGTGCTATTTTCCATCTTAGTTCTGTGATTGAGTATATTATTATTGTTGGTGGCTCATTATATTGCTAGATAGATTACCCAGACAACGTTCTACCGCCGATTCTACGGCATAGGCTGGGTGTTGTTTTTGACTTGCATCCTTACATCAGGTGCGGGTCATGACACATTTTTAGTGGTGGCCCATGCAGGTCTAGCTTCACAAGTTATACGATGTTGTGATAGTGCGATGATTTAGTTGTACTACTGCAAGTCTGCGATAGGATATAGGCTATAGGCTGAGAATACTCAATCACACCTAGGAAAATTCTTTGTTTCATTCAACTAATCTCCTTTGATATTGATACTTGATCTCTTAATCTGTCATTTCCTTGAGTGTCTTACATCATGTGCCATATTGATTTTTTTTCGCTTTGTCTCAGGATGCCGCCTAAGACTAGATCGTAGCAGGGGAGAGCAGTTTCTGAGAGGTCTGCGACACCCCGAGGGCCTGCACCAGTCACTTCTCTGATGATTGGATTGTCAGCTACTTTCGGAGGTCCACCACATACTCAGAGGACTGTGGCAGCTGTATCTGAAGGGCGTCTACCTCCACCTCCTGTGCCAGCAGAGGCGACACAGATGTTTACACTATTTCGTGAGATGCTCGAGGCACAGAGGGATCAGTCAGAGGCACATCAGAGGCAGACCGACGTTCTACGGCAGGGCATCGAGAGTGCTCATCAGCTTGCTCATGCCGTAGTCAAGAGAGGAATTTCGGTCCAGCAGCAGGTTGTTCCTCAGGTTGCTCAGCTTCGGCCAGGCAACATCCAGGACTTCAAGAAGCTGGAGCCTAGGGTCTTCAAGGGAACAAAGGGCATCGTCTATGCTGATGATTGGCTCAAGGACATTGAGCGTCTTATGAGGGTATCCCGTCTTTCTGAGGATATGAAGGTTGAGGTGGTAGGACTTCAACTGTTCGACGTCGCTCGTACTTGGTTCAGGAATGAGCCGATTCTGGTTGATGCGGGACAGTCTTGGTAGGTATTCAAGGACCTTTTCAAGAAGAGGTTTTTTGCTCGGGCAGACAGGCTAGACTTGGGGAGGCAGTTTGAGAGTCTTATTCATGGAAGCATGTCTGGGGAGGAGTATGCTGCAGAGTTTGGCAGGTTGAGCCAATTTGCAGAGTATTTCGTGAGAGAGCCGGAGGTTCGAGCTATTCATTTTTGTGAGGGTCTAAAATGGGAAGTGAAGATACTCATTCCTTCTTTTTATGAGACATACTCGGAGATACTTGTGGAGGCACGCAAGATAGAGTAGGAGTTAGGTTTAAAGCCCAAGAGAGACCGCGATTCTTTTCTGGGGGCCAACAGTAGTACAGTATCTGCAAAACATCCTCATTTCCAGTCCAGACCTTTCCAACAGCCGCAGTAGCACCAGGCTCCAACTAGGGCACCTTTTCACCAGGCATTACAGTAGCAGAGACAGTTATAGAAATCTTCCTGCCACTTCTGCAAGAAGCCCGGCCATATCTGGGAAGTTTGCAGGAAGAGGTTGGGAGTTTGTTTGTACTGTGGTACTGAAGGGCATAAGATGAGAGAGTGTCCTCGTCGTGTAGTTCAGGGAGCAGCTTCAACTCCGAGGGCACAGACGAGACCACCTGCAGTACAGCCAAGGAGATCGCTTCTGACACAGCAGCAGCGTTATCTCCACCATCAGCAGCAGGAAGGTGCACGTCAGAGACGAGCGTTTGCTATGACCGTCGAGGAGGACGAACCTACCGAAGATGTCATCGCAGGTTCTATTATTCTTGATTGCATTCCAGCTTTAGCTTTGTTTGATAGTGGTGCTTCCCATAGTTTTGTATCCGTTTCTTTTGTTCTGAAGCATGGTTTGGTAGCTGAGTCTTTGCTTAGGACTTGCAAGATCATGACCGGGGGAGGCATTATTGTCACGCCCCGTTCCCGCCCGGGCCGCCGCTCCGCCCTGCCCCGCCCCGTACGGCCGGGATTTAACGAACCGGGCACGAATCACCGTGCCTCGGCGCGCTGAACGCGTATGACCGCGCCCGTCCCGCGGGCGCGAGGGAGGAAGGGGAGCTAATCGAATGGCCCGAGTCGAGCTTTCGGGGGACGTGATGCCGCACGGGCCTGGGGTTGCGCCCGTGCAAGGCCGTGGTTCGTTGGCTGGCGATAAGAGTTCTAAGCCACAGAGTCGCACAGATTGTCCGAGTGCAGCGGAATCATGAATGCATAGGCGATCGGTAACAGGTTCACTGAGTCGACAATATAGCGGAAGCATGGAAACATAAGTTGGAGTAAAGCAAGCTCTCTTATTCATATTAAAACAAGTGTTACAGGCGGCGTATAGCCGAGATTACAAGTCGCTCGAGCTCTCTCTGAAACATAAAAGCGTGCCAAGTGGCTACATTTATGGATAATATACAGGAATGTTCAGGCGATGTTCAGGCGAGGCGATGTACCAACATTATGTCTTGTATATGTGCTTCAGTTCCGGATGCAGCGTTCCAAGGCTCTGAGTTGAACTCCACGCCTTAGCACGCACGAGGGAGGCATCCGTAACGAGCGAGGTTCTCCCGCACCCTGCAAGCAATCTGGTGGGTTATCAGTACATGAATGCACTGGTGGGGAGGCTACTCGCCCGCTCGTCAAATCCAAACACGTAGTACAGGTTTCGTGCACCAACTATTAAGTTGTCTTTTTAGTTGCCTTAGGATCAGTTTTAGGCAAGATTTGAATAGCCTAATCCGTGTGGCAGTGCGCCGTGCGACATGAGAGGAAACACGGCGAGACTTACCAACTTACCATTTGTCCTTCCCTGTCCAAGGCAAACCAAGTTAATTCAAGTAGAAACATGTATAAGCATTCAGGGCAAAGCATATGCAAACACAAGCGTTTCAGTACGAGATCCCGTTCTGGGCGTACGGGTTACAGGAAATATCAGACGTGTTGCATACTATGATCAAGTGCTCTTTATGCAGGAGTGTTGTTATAACAAGATCGTTCAGGTGTTCAGTTATTCTCGATGCGATGCAGTGACTCGCACGCGGGTAGCCGCTAAGCGAGGATGACTTATCTATATGAACATGAGGTCACTGGCACGGCGCCATATTGGACGGTCTAGTCTCAGTACGGAATGTCTTGCGACGCATAGAGCAGGACGTCCCAGGGCATTCCGTCCTATAGCAGGCGACTATCAGGAGTTTCGTCCGGATCAGATCGGTGCAGTGCCCCAGCGACCGTCTGCGGAACTAAAACCTTGTTTCCAAGTTGTCCTGTGACCATGCAGTCTCTAATCTTCAGGGTCAGGTCAGGTACAGGAACAAGTTCAGGGCAGGATATATACATATTGAACAAGCTTTATGGAACAAGTTCAAGTCAGGATATATATATATATATATATGTAACTTGTTGAGGCAGGGTCAGGATTACTCTAAATGTTGAGTATCGGCTCCACGAGCCATTTGATTCAGTACAGGACAGTATTGCTCAACGAGCAGGGATTCTTGGATCATAGGATTGGCGCAAGTTCCCTGGTTCAGGAATTGCCTTAGCGACCTAACGGTCCCAGGTATATTCAGGTTTATTCATGCACGGAACGACTATCAGGTAGTCTTTCGAGGAGAACCTAAATGAATGCATGACAAGCAGAGTGTTTCACAGTCGGGGCATAGTTATGCAGCAAGCATTGAAACTAGGCAATACATAAAAGCAGGCAAGCATGCACTTGTATAACTTAAGCATTCAAGTTCGCTCGGGCCCGAAGGTAAGCCGAGCGAAACCGTACGGGGCCTTTCCGAGCGAAGTTATCTAGGGAGTGCAGTATTAGGGAGTGAACAGTGCACTACTGAATATACATTTGTGTCATTCTACTCGAGGCATAGCGGGTCCAGTTGCACGAGGCAAAGGTAACATGCGAGGGTCTGAACATATAAGCAATATTTTATTTCCATGTTCTAGCGACAAGCAGTACAAGTTGGGATTATTCCCTTAGCTAGGTGCGTTGGATTCTTATTAGCATGCAGGGGGTGATTCACCTAGCGACTAGCATGTATCCTTCCGTATTTTATGTGTGCTGGCTAAGCAAAGACAAGTTCACCGTAGCCACCCACCTTAGCGATGATCCGCCTCGGTCGAGTGATACTGCGAGCGAGCCTCTAAAAGCCTAAGCCGAACTCCTGTAAGGACCAAGTCTGGATATCCTTGCCTCAAACGAGTTGCCTCGCTGAGGGAGACAAGTCGGGACGTTTGCACTTTGCCGTTTGAATCGGCAGTCCGCTTGAGCGGAACGGGGTATTATAATTATCTTGGTTAATGATATTTTCAAGGATCGAAGAGTTACTCTGGGAGTCCGGGAGTTGAGTGCGTGTCTACTTGTAATGCTACTTTCGAGCTACGATATTGTACTCGGGATGGATTGGTTGAGTAGGCACCATGCTAGCATAGATTATAGAGGAGGCAGAGTTTTGTTTGGTCCGCCAGGAGAGCCAGAGTTTGAGTTTGCTAGAGGAGCTGCGGAGCAGGGAGAAGGCATTATTTCTGGAGCTATGGTGGAATACAAGGAGTTACCACATCCATTGATAGCAGAGTTCTTGGATGTGTTTCCTGAAGAATTACCAGGGTTGTCGCCAGATCGAGATGTTGAATTCTCTATAGACTTGGTGCCAGGTACAAAACCAATTTTGCAACATGTCTATAGAGTAAACAATAGCGAGCTGGTCGAGCTGAATAAGCAGGTGGACGAATTGCAGGATAAAGGGTTTATCAGATCGAGTTCATCACCGTAGGGAGCCCCGATATTGTTTGTACCGAAGAAGGATGGATCGGTGCGCATGTGCATTGATTACAGGGCATTGAATATTCTCACTATCAAGAATAAGTACCCTTTGCCACGGATTGATGATCTGTTCGATCAGTTGAGTGGTGCCAAGGTATTTTCTAAGATAGATTTGAGATCAAGCTACTACCAGGTGAAGGTTAAGCCAGAGGACATACCGAAGACTGGTTTTAGAATACGGTATGGTCAGTACGAGTTTATGGTAATACCGTTTAGTTTGACTAATGCACCGACGGTATTTATGAACTTGATGAACAAGGTGTTCCATCAGTACCTTGACAAGTTTGTGGTGGTGTTCATCGACGACATACTCATATACTTGAAGACACCGGAGGAGCACGAGGAGCATTTGAGGATTGTGTTGGATGTGCTGAGGAAGGAGAAGTTGTATCGAAAGTTGTCCAAGTGTGAGTTCTTCCTGGACAAGGTGAAATTCTTGGGGCATATTGTGATTGGTGATGGTATTTCAGTGGATCCGAAGAAGATCGCAGCAGTAGAATCTTGGAAGACCCTGAGTTCGGTAGCAGAGATCAGAAGTTTTTTGGGATTGGCAGGCTACTACAGAAAGTTTTTGCAAGATTTTTTGAGGATTGCCGAGCCGATGACCAGACTCACCAGGAAGGATATAGAGTTTGTTTGGATGGAGAATTGTCAGGTTGCTTTTGAGGAATTGAAGAAGAGGTTGACGTCTGCTCCTATTTTGACGTTGCCATCAAGGTCTGAAAGTTTCACTATTTATAGTGACACATCGGGAAAATGTTTGGGTTGTATACTTCACCAGAATGAGAAAGTGATTGCCTATGCATCCAGACAATTGCGACCTCATGAAAAAAACTATCCTACCCATGAATTGGAGTTGGCAAAAGTCATCTTCGCCCTGAAGTTATGAAAACATTATTTGTACGGAGAGCGTGTGGAGATCTTCACAGACCACAAAATCTTGAAGTACGTTTTCATGCAAAAGGAGTTGAACATGAGGTAGCGTCGATGGTTGGAGCCGATGAAAGATTTTCATATATCTTTGCAGTATCATCCTGGGAAAGCTAATGTAGTTGCCGATGCTTTGAGTAGGTATCCGATAGCTATGTTCTTGACGCAGGATCGATATTTGCTGGAGGACTTGGGCATCGAGGTGATAGTCCTGGTTGTGCTATACAGATATGGGGATTGCAGATATATTCAGATTTGATGGACAGGATCAAGGCAGCACAGTATGAGGATGTATCTCTAAGGAGTGTTAGAGCTCAGGTGAGAGCAGGATTGGAGGATGATTTTACCATTGCTGAGGATGGATCTTTGAGGCATGGAGTTAGGTTGTGTGCGCCTAGTGGGGAGCTGCATGAGGAGGTGTTGTAGGAAGCGCATCGCTCTTAGTATTTCATGCATCCAGGTGCCAACAAGATATATCAGGATATGCGAGAGAGTGTGTGGTAGTATGGCATGAAGAGGGAAGTAGCACAGTTTGTATCCAGATACTTAGTGTGCCAGCAGGTGAAAGCCGAGAGGCAGAGGCTAGGAGGTTTACTTCAGCCATTACCCATTTCAGAGTGGAAGTGGGATCACATTACTATGGATTTTGTGTCCGAACTTCCACAATCTCCAGGAGGGAAAGACGTAATTTGGGTCATCGTTGATAGGTTGACCAAGTCAGCCCACTTTTTGCCTTTCAAGGTGGGTTTGTCTACGGAGAAGCTGGCAGAGATGTACGTGAGGTAGATCATTATGATACATGGAGTTTCCGTCAGCATAGTCTCAGATCGGGATAGTCGTTTCATTTTTCATTTCTGGAGGAGCTTGCAGGAGAGTTTGGGCACTCAGCTCAAGTTCAGTACTACATATCATCCCCAGACAAATGGACAGTCAGAGAGGACTATTCAGACTCTCGAGAATATGTTGCGCACTTGTGTACTAGATTTTGGGGATTCTTGGGAGGACCATCTCCATTTGGTAGAGTTTGCTTACAACAACAGT
Organism: Iris macrosiphon; assembly: GCA_036927795.1. Taxonomy (NCBI): domain Eukaryota; kingdom Viridiplantae; phylum Streptophyta; class Magnoliopsida; order Asparagales; family Iridaceae; genus Iris; species Iris macrosiphon. The sequence continues at coordinate 65,338,917 of JAYESA010000017.1, read as the reverse complement.
TACCAGGCTAGTATAGAGATGTCACCTTTTGAAGCTCTGTACGGTCGGGGGGGTCGTACTCCCTTGTCATGGGACGATGTTGGATAAAGGGTTTTGCTTGGGCTAAAGATGGTTGTAGATACAGTGGAGAAGGTTCAGTTGATTAGAGACAGACTTCGTGTGGCGCAGGACAGACAGCGGCATTGGGTCGATAGCTACCGGAGACCTTTGGAGTTCGAGGTATAGTTTAGATTTTTGTTTTGTGCTTGTTATTGGTTGTTTATCATAGATTAAGTTCTTAAGGTTGTGTTTTATTCTAGGTGGATGGTTTGGTATTTCTGAGGATTTTTCTGACACGAGGCACGATTCGCTTCGGTGGAGGCGGGAAGCTTAGTCCGCGATTCATCGGACCTTTTACTATTCTAGAGAGGGTCGGTGCAATTGCTTATAGGCTAGACTTTCTACCTGTATTAGAGGAAGTGCACAACGTGTTTCACTGTCACAGTTGAGACGATACGTGGCAGATCCTAGTCATGTATTGGATCACTCGGAGATAGAGGTGGGCCCTACTCTTAGCTATCCAGAGCAGCCAGTCGAGATTCTGGATTGGAGAGAGAAGGTACTGAAGAACCAGACTATTCCTTTGGTGCGCATCGCATGGAGGTATCACTCTCCGGGGGAGTCTACCTAGGAGGGAGAGGATGAAATGCGAGAGCGTTATCCATATTTGTTTGTGTCTTGAGGTATGTTCTTTCCTAAATATGTTATGTTCTTTCATAGTTAGTTTTGTTCCTTAGTTCTGTTCATTGTTATGTTTTGTTATTTTCTGGGAGTAGTTTTCGTCTTTGAATTTCGAGGACGAAATTATTTTAAGGAGGGTAGACTTGTCACTAGGGTAGACTTGTCACTACCACATTTTCTAGGAAAGGATATTTTAGTAAATTTATATTTAATTAAATATTGTGTATGATAAATAATTATTTGTTGTATTATTTAATTGTTATTAGATGTTAATTCTTTATTTTGGACTTATTTTAGTGGACCTAACTAGTTTAGTTTAGACTCAAGTACCAACATGAGTTAATTAATAGAATTTAGCCCACTTAGAAAGCTCATTGTTAAGGAGATGGATTAAATTAATTAAACCATTAGACTAGAAGCTTCCTTCTTTAATTATTTCTTCATAAGAGGCCCCAAGGGGTATATTGGGCAATTCATAGTAGCTTGAGGAAGGGAAAAGGGGGCTGGCCTATTTAGAGGGGGGGATTATTTCTCTCTCCTCTTTTCATTTGGAAACAAGATCTAGAAATTCTCTTAACCAAATTTTTTCATTCCCACTTCATTTCTGTCACTACCACATTCCGAAAACAGGGATATTTTCGAATTTTTATAATATTTAATATTATGGTAGTTACAATTAAGTAATTGCATGATAAGTATATTTAATTTAAATAATTATGTGAGATGTGTAATTAAATATATTATTATATACAGTGTTTATTTATGTTTGAGCTGGTAGACTTGACCTAGAAGCCCAGTAGATGAACACATGTCCGAATTATGGGATTATATGGTTAATTATTTTTTTAGAATTAATTTATTGGAGGTTGTAATTAACTACCGTAATTCATTTAATTATTGCACATTGCCTTTGCTTCGATATTTGGAGCGCTACCCTAGCTTTTGCCTTCCAACAAATTTTACAATCTTGCCCTAGACATGCCCACCTTCTATTCTGCTATTTTTGCAACTCATAATATAGCTCTTTGTACCTTATTTTTAGCCGCACAAAAATCATCGCGGACGTTTATTTAATTTCTAAATAAATTCCAACTTTATATCGTTGTGCGTTCCAATCGAAATTTGAGGCAATCTTGACCTATTTTTTTGTGCCACCCAAATTAGGGAAATATTCTGTTCTGAGTCTTCTTCACTAATGGTATTGATGACCCGACCTGATTTTGGCCCCATGTCCTCCTAATTAATTTTAGAACACAACTTGCATTTATTTCTAATAAATTTGAGGATACTATTTTGACCGATTCTGTAAATCCCTATTTAATTCCAGTGCCCTGCTATTTGAGCCCATACCAAACACACGGCGCCCCCTGACCCTACAAAACACCGAACACCGAATCGCCCGCCAAATTTTTGTCATTTTATGCGTCTGTGCAAATACCCAAATTTAAGGGAGCTAATTTGCAAATTTGCATTTGGTGTCAACACCCCATTTGTTTAAAACAATGAAGGAGCCCTAATATTTAACTAAGTCTCTCACCCTCATCCCCACATGAAGAATCCCTCATGTTAAATCTAGGCCATCCATTAAAAGGGGCTCATCATAACCCTTCATTCCCACACACACTACCCTATATAAAGTCACATCATCCCCTCTTCCCTAGGAAGCCCTTATCCCCAAAAACCTAGGTAGCCCCCAACCCAACCGTAGCCCCCTCCATTTTATATTTTTTCTTCTTCTCTTCTTCTTCTTCTCTTCTTCTTCTTCCTTTCTTCTTCTTTTTTTTTTTTTGAAATCCAAAAGAGAGAGGGAAACCATCACCACTACCCCACCACTGTACTCCATTTCTGGCCAACCTCCTGTTCTCGGCCGGCCACCCGACAAGGCCCGACCGCAGCCGGCCAGCCGCTCCGGCGAGCTGCCCCCGGCCAAGCACCATTCCTGTGCAGGGCTTCCGCTGGCTTGCTTCTCCCCTCGCACTCACTGTTCGCTCGAGCCACCCATATCGAGCCTCTCCGGCGGTTCATCCCCAGCGGCTTTCCCCCGGCACTATCACGTCCTCTCCGGCGGCCAGTCGACCATCCAGTCCGGCCTGTTTCGTCGAGCCTGACCCGCTGCAGCTCCTCCAGCCAGCCGAGCCTAGCCTCGAGCTCCTGACCGCAGCAACTCCCCATCCATTCAACTCCGGCACGGCCCGACCCCGGCGAAGCCAGCCTCCTCCAGCTTCCCTTTCCGACTGCATCCACCACCATCGACTCCGGCCCGTAGCCACCTCTCCGGCGGACTTCCCAGTCTCCTTCTCCTGCCGTACTCCATCACCATCTATCACCACCACCATCACCATCTACCACCCCTATCACCATCTATCACCACCACCATCACCATCTACCACCCCCATCACCATCTATCACCACCACCACCATTTACTATCACCACCACCAGTGCGGCCAGCTCCCCCTCCGGCCGACCACCCAGCCCGGCAGCCACCCTGTGAGCTCCTCCCCCTCTTCCCTCCTTCTTTATATAGTATATGACTTAGTGTATTATACCATGTATTGTATATAAATACGTATATATGTATTCAAATGTATACATGTATATTTTAGTATATTTTCGTATAGTAAATGTGCTTTAAATGCGTATATACGTATATGTGTGTATATTCGTGTATTTGTATGTGTACATATATTATTCTATTTTTATTTAGTATATAATTAATAAATATATGTTAATGTATGTATATAGCATATTTTTTTGTATATATGTTTTATATGTATATATAGATATATATATCTTGCGTATTTCTCTACTTTATATATATGTTTTCAATATATATGTATTGTGTATACGTATTAAAAAGTAAATGTTAATAGGTATTTTGATGTATATTTATACGTAGTATATATATAATTATTTTAGTATATATGTATATATATATATATATATATAGTATAAGTTAATATGTATTTTGGTACATGTATGTATATTAGTGTATATATATGTATAAATACATATATTCTTAAATAATGGGAGTTATGTATATTTTTCACATAAACATAAATAATATATATTTCCATTTATGTACATACAGTTATACCTATTTTGTATATACTTTGGAATAACCATATATATGTATTATATTTAATTATTAATAATATGTTTAGTTGGTGAATGTACAAGATGACCCTAGTTGACTAGTGCCATACCTGGCACGGCCCTGAGTTCGATGTTTTTGATTGTGTGTTAGTGTAGCATCTGATACAAGTATGATATTGTGATATGTCTATAGGACTGTTGGTTCATCCAGGCGATATTCTGGAACAGGACCTCGGTATTCACCAGCTAAGGACCCAAGGCAAGTACATTCTCTGATAATTTCCAAATTATTGATAATTTCTATAAGTTCAGTAATCTAAAAATGTTACATCTGAATCCTTGACACTGTACTACACGGACTAGTATATAGCTTGAATCTGCAGTCATGAGATGTTATATTTATTATCGTTTTGACATTGTATACGACATGTATATTAGACATCGTACATGATAGATTGGATATTGCTCGTGTATCGTGACATGTCATGGTTGGATCCACAGTACTAGTTGGGGGCGGGGAAGTAGTTAGTAAGAAATGTGATCATACCCTTTATACAGTATAGAACAATGTAAGTGTTAATCATGCTCTTCACATATGATTAGCCAGGCCCTATAGCTCTCGTACATGTTCCCAAGCCGATCACATCTCGAAGATACTATTTCAAACACTTAGAATAGATTACAGTTCCCTATTTTAAGTCATATACTACATCACCCGTATATGATACTGTACCTTGTTCTTTTCATTTTCATATATGCACTGACTGTATCATATTGCCTATTGCCTGTCTCTTTACATTGCCTGTCTCTTTATTTTGCCATTGTATTTATTCACCGTCTTCTCAGTATCTAGCATCAACTTTTTATTGCTTTATAGTTCTTATTAATTAAATGGAACTGTTATTTGAGATTGTACTTTGCTCCTTTCTGACTGGAAAATTATTTTTCCAGACTATGCCTTAGAGGACCGGTGTCCGACACTTTATAGACCATATGGTGAGTAGCTGCAGACTTGGACTTGGTAGTTTAGTTGTGATTCCGGGAGGTCTAACCGGAATCACTAGTTTTTCTAGTTAGTTCTTTTAGTAGACTATTTGGTACCGGATTTGTCTCCGGCATACTTGTTGAGACATGGATAATTGTTGAGTTAGATTATTACATTTAGACTTGTGTTGTATTTAATTTTTTGTTCGATATCTTATCATGTTGTAGTCTTGTGATTGAGTATGTGTTCGCATTATTTTTGTGTCATCCGTGCCTCCTTATGGAGATTGGATGCTTGTGTGAGATTGGCTAGATAGTATCATGACCATGACAGCGTTCTACCGTCGATGCTGCGGCGTAGGCTGGACGTACCCGCGTACTCGTACCCCAATTCCGGGTGCGGGTTGTATCAGAAATAGCAACAGCAGCAGCGGGCAAGAGCGTCACAACAACAACAGCATGCAGAAATAGCAGCAGCAGCAGCCGCTTTAGCGACAGCAGCAAGTGTCACAACAGTGATAAACGCACAGCAGCAGCAGCAGCCTTATAGTGACAGCAGTTAGCAACAACTGCAGGTATCTGTCACTGATACTGTAGAGTATCAGCACCGTATCAGAAGCTACAGCGACAATTTTTGGCGACAACTGCAGGAATCTTTCACTAAAACAACAGTGTATCAACATCAACAGCAGTCTTCAGCGACAGCGGGCAGGGTTTTTAGCGACAGTTTGGCAGATTTTCTATTATTAGGTATTATATATATATATATATATATATATATATATATATATATATATATATATTTGGTATTAATATATAAGTAAATATTTTCCTAATTGCTACTTTTATTATATTATATGTATAATAATCTTTGTAGCATATATATATATATATATATATATATATATATATATATATATATCTATGGGTAGATAGTATAACTAGTATTTGGGTATTACCTTGAGAAACCAAGGTAAGTACCAAGGTAATTGGGGATACCCAATGTTTTGGGTTTGGGTATCAATATTGATCTAATGTTGAGTGATACCAAGTTGGTTCGAAACCAAGGTACCTAATTAATGTTTGTCTTTAAGATTTTATTTAATGATATTGTTTTGGCATTTATATGTGATGTTTTTCTTTTGGATTTACGTATCCGGAGATACGATATCCTAATATTTAAGTTGTGGGTTTTGGTGACCTAGACTATAGTATTTCAACCCAATATCTTTGTGTTAGACTTGTGCAACCTAGAAATAGGTAGTTGACCATAGTTTGACCATAGTGACCTTAGAGTTGACTTAGTTTGACTTATTGACCTAGAAGTTGCCTAGTTAACTTATTTGCTTTCCAGAACCTTGTATTGATATTGTATTCCATATCTAGGTCTTCGAGGCACCGTATCAGACATCTGTGAGACTATTCATTGGACTTCAGGCGAGTACATTCTCTGATAGTTTCTTATTTATGATATCCTCTATGTTCATTATATCTAGTGTAGATATCCATGTTTCTTGACACGATGGTTACACGGATTGGTATATCCAGATCTCGTCATGAGATGTTATTCCGTATATATGGTGTATCTTGTGCAAGTCTTGTTTCATTGATTATCTTGTGCATGTACAGACACTGATTCTCGGGAAGATTTGCTACCTTCCTAGAGAATCCCGTGACATAGCATACCATGGTTGGATCTACTATACCAGTCGGGGTTGGGGAGTATTATAGTGTAGATATGTGATCATACCTTCCGGTGCAAGTATTGTTTTCCTGTAAGTGTTGGTCAGGCACCGCACGTATGACTAACCAGGCCATTATTCCTATGCAAGTTCCCAAGCCGATCACATGTTCAAGTTAGTTCTCACTCACTTAGTCATCAGTATTCTTGATCATTGTCATATTGTTCATTCTTGTATTTATTCCAGTATTTTCTTATTGTGTATCTCTTGTATCTAATGTGCATCTTGTATATTCACATATATTTATTGTTATATAGTTTTTATCATTGATTAGAACTGCTGTTAGAGATGTACTCTACTCCTTTCCTTACTGGATATATTTTTTCAGATGACACTGAGGACTGGTACCCTACACATTATGAACCTCAAGATATTGTGGGTTTAGAGTCAGAGACCCTGGCTCAGGAGAAACTTATCCCGACTGAGACAGATGACCCGGAATTAGTACCTTCTTAGTATTTCTTGTACTGGATTTGTCTCCAGCTTATTTGTTAGTATTCTTTCAAACTCATTGATGTATTATTTTTAGACTCATGAGTTGTATGTGACTTTTCTATTCTTTATCTGATTCGTGCTATTTTTTATCTTAGTTCTGTGATTGAGTATATTGTTATTGTTGGTGGCTCATTATGTTGCTCAATAGATTACCCAGACAGCATTCTACTGCCGATTCTGCAGCGTAGGCTGGGCGTTGTTTCTGACTTGCATCCTTACAACGGGTGCGGTCGTGACACAAACTGTTCTACTTTAGCCATTGACGGCCCGACCTGTTATCCCACTGGTATCTGTCCATGAGAAGGCAGGACCTTCTACTGTTTCCTGGTTATCTCATGCTTCGCTAGCTGAATATTTCCATTATAACCCCTGGATCCCTAAATATTCAAAAATTTTGATTTTTCAAAATTTTCTAAGTAATTTTCTGAATCAGAATGAATTAATAATGTAGTGTATTATTTTTTCAAGAATTTTTAGAAATTAATTATTCTACTATTCCTTTGAGAGAAATCTTAATTACTCTCCTTAGTTTTCTAGCTAACCAATTAGATAGTCAGTAACTACCTACCTTCTCGAAGAATCAAATTTAATTCAAAATAAATTAAAATGAATTTGGTAATAATTAAAATCCTATTAATTATTAATTTCAATTTGGATTCTAATTTGAATGCATATCTAAATTTCCCTCTAAAGTAAGTTTTAGTAATTTTAATTCCTCTTTAACCTAGATCAAAATAATTTACTTTGAATTTAGGAGGGATAAATGGATTTTGAAAACAAATACTCTTTGTATAATTTCAAGTGGTATGCAATTTTCTATTTGTTTAATTTTTTATAACCTGAATTGAGTTTTATTTGAAGCTCATCTCTCCTCTCGCTCGAATCTCGATCGAGAAATCCACTCAATCTCCCCTCCTCCTCCTTTTATGTTTCCCTTACTCCACCACCGATATCGTATAGATTTGCCTTCTACGAACATTCGCCAAGTTCCGTCACGATGAGTGCCATCCCCGATCATGCGTGCACGATCCCTACCCAGAGCTTGTTCCACTCGCCTAGCTCCGACTGACTCTGACGAGTCTTCCATGTTGTTGGAGTTATTTTCTTTGGACTAGTAAAAATAGTCCCACATTGACTACAGCTCCAAGTAGGTATCTCAATATAATGCTTTGCTTGTGTTGAGGTGTGCACATTGGGTATGGTAGGGCACATGTGGGTGCCATGTGGGGGTATTTTTCTAGGAGAAAAAAATGATTAACTCCTCAAATAAATCATTTATGATTTTTTTTCACTCTCTTAGAAAAAATTCCATAGGAGCTAAGTCCCAAAGGGGCTTAGCGACTCAAACTCGGACTTGGACTCGGGCTCGGGCTCAAGGGCACAAAGTGACGCTTTGTTGGCTCACTTTGCATTTAGCATCGGTATTTGTGAGCATTAGTTGCGCTCGTACGATCATTTTATGCACGAGTTGCATGTGCAGGCAAATGCACGGGCTATGTGCGGTGATTGCGTAGGTTGTCTCGACTGGTGTCGGCACTTATTGGTGGGTGGACACTGGTGCATCATGCCATGTTTGCTCAAAGATAAAATTGTTCACCACATATAAGCCTACCTCTGAAAATTTTATATTTGTTCAATTATATATTTTTTAAATATCCATCTGACTAAGTGATTTGAAAATGTCTATCTGAATTCCCAAATGAACAATACGTTTTAGGAGCAAGCGTCATCCAATAGTATGGTTCTCTCTTTGCAATTGTGACTGGATGAAGTTCTCAAAAAAAGTAATAAAATCCAAATTAGTCCTATATATACCCCTTCCAAAAAAATAAATCAAGCCAAGAAAACTTCTATATCTAGTATGTTTCTTAATTGGGCTTATTTAGTCAACTTGTGGCCCATTAGGTCGACTACGGCCCATTATTTTTCTCCAAGAGGTTCCTATCAATTTAAGAGAAGTTCGAAGGACCTATACCTAATTTATTTCCAAAATTTATTATAGAACTTCATAGTAGAACATAAATAGTGTTAGTAAATCGATGACAAAGAAATCCTTGCCAAATTTCACATAAGCTACTAAATCCAAACATGCAAACTCAGCCCTCTCCCCTTCCTTCCTCCTCCTTCCTCCTTCCCTCTCCTCTTCCTCCCTAGCCCACATCCGCTGCCAGAGTTCCCACCAAAACCCTTATAACTGTCCGTCTCTCCCCTTACTCGACGGTGCTGGTAGCGGACCCAAGCCTCGCCAGAGGAAATTGCCACTGCTTCCTTCGGAGACTAATGAGGTGGTCCGCCTGTTACTGAGGAAGTACGTGGAGACGCTGGGGAAGTGCGTGAGGATCATCCGGACGGATCACTGCTTCCTCTTCTTTGAGGAGCTGGACAAGCGATACCAATGGCTCTAGTGCCTCGAGTTTTATTCTTTCTTTTCTTCAAGCTTGAAAAAGCTTTATCCTTACTGAGCTTTTTTGCACCTTCATCCTTCTTATCCTAAGTGGTTTTGTTCTTGGTAATCCTAAGAAATACAGTTTGTTTGTTGGCTGGAAGGGATCGTTCACACAGATGTGTGTTTGTGAGAGGAGACAGCAAGCTTGCGTTGATGGCAAAGGATAACACAGGAACTTTAACACTATCTATAAACAAAGGAGAACACAGGAACCTTTTAGAATTGATGATTCTTAATGCTACATTCCAAAGAGTTACTACATGGCTACTTAAATACATGAAAGCAAACTAACTAAAATGCCTAGAGTCATGCTCACGTTGGCTATAATTTAGGATCTGTGCATGCTTGTTGACCTATTCTCAAGGTTGCCACTTCAACCAACATGCACAATGCAAGGAACATCTCAGACCAAGTCATGATTATTGTTAACATGCTCCCCCCTAATATGGACTTCACTCTGAGAGGTCCTTGACTCCAATGTTCCTACGATGCTCTTCAAACATGGATTGGTTCAGAGCCTTTGTCTGGATGTCTGCAGTTTGCTCTTTGCTGCTCACGTACTCCACATCAATCTGTCCCTTCTCGACACATTCCCTGATATAATGATAGCGTACATCTATATGCTTGCTTCTATCGTGAAAGACAGGATTCTTCACCAATGCAATTGCAGACTTGTTATCCACCAATAGCTTTGCTGAACAATTTTTACTCCCTGTCATCATCTCCACCATACGATTCAGCCAAATAGCTTGACAAGCTGCTGCCGACGCCGCCATATACTCCGTCTCACACGAAGATAATGCCACTGTCTTCTGTTTCTATGATGTCCAAGTGATCGGACATTTACAGAAGTAGAAGATGATCCCAGTGGTACTCTTGCGATCATCTAAATCTCCGGCCAAGTCGCTATCACAGTAGCCTTGAAGCTGCTTCTCTACTTGTCCTCTGACAAACTCAAGGCCATAATGTAGTGTGCCCTTCACATATCGCAGTATCTACTTGATTGTAGCGTAATGAGTTTGCGTTGGTGCCTCCATGAAGTGGCTCACCACACCAACAGAGTATGCGATGTCGGGCAGGGTGTGCATCAAGTATCGAAGACTTCCAACGATACTCCGATAGTGTGTTGCATCCACCTTTGGGCTTGTATCAGACTTGGTGAGTTTCAGCTTTGTTTCCATGGGTGTTTTGCTTGCATTGCACTCCAATAAACCGGTCTGCTCGAGGATCTTCTTGGCGTAGGCCATTTGCTTTAGCTTGACTTTATTGACACCTTGCTGCACCTCTATGCCAAGGTAGTAGCTAAGGTCGCCAAGATCACTCATCTCAAACTCATCTTTCATCTGCTGCTTGAACTCCTCCACATGTCTAAGATTTGAGCCGGTGATGATAAGGTCGTCAACATAGAATCCAACAAGCAGCACTTCGTTCTCCTGACAGCGTATGTACATGGCATGATCTTGTGGACATCTGCTGAAACCAAGTGACAACAAGTATGCATCAAGCCTTGAGTTCCATGCTCGTGGCGCCTGGCGTAGACCATACAAGGCTTTATAAAGCTTGTATACTTTGTCCTCGTGGCCCTTCACGACGAACCCAGTTGGCTGCGTAACGTAGACATCCTCCTTGAGCTCGCCGTTCAGGAATGCAGATTTGACGTCGATGTGATGCACACGCCAACCTCGCTGACATGCTAGTACGAGAATGAGCCGGATGGTTTCCAGCCTAGCCAACGGTGCAAACACCTCATCGACGTCGATGCCTTGGCGTTGAACATAACCCTTGGCAACCAGCCGAGCCTTGTATTTTATGACGTCGCTATTTGGATCCTTCTTGAGCTTTTACACCCATTTCAGCCCTATGGCTTGCGCGCCCTTCGACAGATTTATAAGACTCCACGTTTTGTTCTTCTGGATGCCTTCAAGCTCAACCTCCATAGCCCGCTTCCAGTTGAGATCACGTGCAGCTGTATCATAGCTTTGGGGTTCATCGTTGAGTAGCTTACACATATGAAGTTCACTTGTGTTGTCATAGATATCAAACAAGTCACGATATCTATGTGGTCCGCTCCCGTCGACGTTGGGGTCTGAAGCTTCTCCGATTGGCGGGGTTGTATTACTTGCTCCAGACGCCTGTCTCACTACAGGCACATTAAACCCTGAGGTCTCAGGTTCAGATGTTGTTGGACCAACTCCATCTGGTGGCGTGCGTGGTATACTTGGAGAACTCGGCATCGTCGCTGGAGATAGTGGTACATGCTCCTCATTGTATTGAATGGTGAAAGTGACAGGGACGACCCCAAGTTGGTTTGCTTCATTGCTCCAGTCGTGATGTTCATCTTCTCTAAACACAACGTCACGGCTGACACGTACAGACCGGGTCATGGGATCATAGAGACGATGTCCCTTGGTGCCAGGCTCGACTCCAAGGTACACCATAATAGTGCTCATGTCCTCCAGCTTTCTTTGGTGATCACGAAGCACCTTGACATGCGCTAAGCAGCCAAATATGCGCAGGTGATGCAGGTTTGGCTTCCTTCCTGTCCATGCTTCGTATGGTGTCACGCCGTCCAGAGGTTTCGTCGGAGACCTGTTTAGTAAATACATGGCATGTCGAATAGCTTCACCCCAGAACCAAGCGGGCATACCTCGAGAATGCAGTAGACTTTGTGCTGTCGCCAACATGGTTCGGTTGCAGCATTCCACAACTCCATTCTGCTGCGGTGAATACGGGGCTGTGAGGTAGCATCGAATCCCATCGTCCTCGTAATAATTGTTGAATGCTCGTGAAGTGAACTCGCCGCCATGGTCAGTTCTGAGCCCCTTCAGCTTGTGACCTGATTCAGCTTCCACCGTCACCTTGAATCGCCGAAAAGTGTTGAAGACCTCGCTCTTCAACGTCAGTAGATACGCCCACATGATTCTGCTGTAGTCATCAACTATGAGCAGAATATATTTGTTACATGCTGGTATCGTTGGAGTAATGGGACCACAGACATCCGCATGCACCAGCTGCAATGGCAACTTTGCTCTGAACTCTACCTTGTCGAGAAATGGCTGTCGTATCATCTTTGTGGTTTGGCACCCGTTGCAAACCTTGTTCAAGTGCTCTATCATCGATATCCCCTCGACCATCTTCTTTATGCACATGGTCCGCAGTGCACGGAAGTTGAGGTGGCCCATGCGTACGTGCCAGATCCATGCCACATCTTGTGTCTTCATTGACAAACACACAGGCGAGCACACTCTCAAGGCAAGTTTGTACAAGCAATTTTTAGTTCGCCTCACCCTTACAACAAGGGCGTTGTCCCTGTCGTAAAGCTTTAACTGATTACCTCCTATGACGATCTGCCACCCTTGCTTGTCCAGTTGCCCCAAACTGATTATATTACTCTCTAGCTCAGGGAGGTAGTAGACACCCTCAAGTAGCTTGTGCTCCCCTGTCTTGCATTGCAGAAGAATATTACCAATGCCCTTGATGTTGATCTTAGAGCCGTCGCCGAATCTTACACCGCCGAGGTCCTTCTCTTCAAACTCCAAGAAGTTGGTTCTTTCTCCGATCATGTGGTTGCTAGCACCGTTGTCCAGGTAGCAAAGCTCCTCGGGTCTGACAAGGTCTTCTACACCATGCCTGGGGATGCTTCCAGCCTCCCGCGTCATCTGGCAGGCCTTCTCCATATGAGATGCCACCAGAAGTATGTCTTGATCATCCTTGAAGTTAACCTTGGCTAGGTTAGCTTCTGGCTCCGGTTTGCTGTGGCATTCGGTAGCGAAGTGCCCGAAGTCACCACACTTGAAGCACCTGGACTTCGATTTGTCGCGAACGGGCTTGTCATTGTCATGCCCGCCTCTGCCGCGGCCCCTCCCGCGACCACGACCATGACCTTTGCCACGCCCACGCCCTCCGGCGTTCAAGCTCTCCGCCACCTCTTGTGATGACTTTTGGTCAGATTTCAGTAGCATGATCTGACCTTATCGTGGTGCATATGCGTGCATCCGCTCTTCATTCGCCTTCATGGAGCCAAAAACCTGCTCCAACTTCTTAGTCTTTAGATCTCCGAACTCTTCAATGGTTGTGGCGAGCACCACGAACCTCTCAGGTACTGATCGTAATACCTTCTTGACAACGTATGACTCCTCGAGCGAGTCACCAAGAGTTCTGATCTGATTCACCAAGTTTGTCACCTTCGCACTATAGCCATCAACTGTGTCGGACTCCGACATACGGAGCCCCTCAAACTCCCATCGGAGTGTCTGGAGCTTGACCTCCTTGACACGATCATCTCCCAGATGTACTGTGTGCAAGGCATCCCATGCCTCCTTGGCATTCTCCTTGTCAGAGATGTGCATGAAGCTTTCCTCGTCCACCGCATTGAAGATGAGTGCAAGGGCCATCTGGTCCTTGCGCTCGTTCACCTCCTCGTTGGCCTTGGGCTCAATCGCGCTCCACACGCCTTGTGCGCGCATGTTAGCCCTCATCTTAACCACCCACATAGAGTAGTTAGTACTGGTAAGAATAGGGTATGAGAGTGCCAAGTTGCCTTCCTTCACCAGTGTGGCCATCGGCTGTGTGGTCGTACTCCCGCTAGTACTTGGTGTCTGCGGTGATGCAGCTCCAGACTTGCCCATCTTCTCAAACGCGAGCTCTGATACCACTTATTGGCTGGAAGGGATCATTCACACAGATGTTTATTTGTGAGAGGAGACATCAAGCTTGCGTTGATGGCAAAGGAGAACACAGGAACTTTAACACTATCTATGAACTGTCATGCCCCAGTCCCAAAATACCGAGGGACTGGATGCGCGACAATGGCCAGCAGTACGCACTGATGGACAACCCAATTTAATGGATCCATCAGGGCATACTTAAGCAGTAGGACAACAATAAGTCGATCAAATGATATAGGTCACAGTCTATTCTAATCTCATTCATAGCAGATAATCACAGATCAAAGCCAGAATAAATACAAATAGAGTAACTAACAAATCTCAATAAAGTGTCTCGGGGAACAATCCGAGAGTATGTCTGATACATCAATGCAAATAGACAGGAAATAAAGCAACTAGAAAATAGAAATAACTGCGTATATGAAGCCAGAACTCAGGAGAAGTCCTCTGGTACGATCTCGTCCTCTGGTGTCGGTACAGCTCCTGTATCAACTCCTGCTGCGGTCCCGTATACCTTAGGAAAGATCTCGTCTGCAAATCCTGGGGACATAATCTGGATCCATGTCCTCAGGGGACATAACAAGGTACAGAAAATACAAGCCAAAATAAATACAGTGCAGCAATAAATGAAATTATAGGATAAATATATAACCATCTATGTGAAATACAAGTTGAGAACATCACGAGTACTCAGGCTGAGCCACTACAAGCTCTGTGTCGGGGAGCCGGTAGCAGTAATATCACTAATAGAGTGCCTAGCTCTGATATAGGGTTTGAGGCCTCACAATAAATATAACACTAATAGAGTGCCTAGCTCTGATATAGAGTCTGAGGCCTCACAATAAATATATATATATCAGCCTGTAGCCTGTGTGTCTCTCCCCACCCAATGTAATTACACGTCTCATGTCCATGACACGCAAGATCAATACTAATGCAACAAGTCATATGATATCTAAGAATATAATGTCTATGTCAATCCTGTATCCTATACAGAATCACCATGAATATCTCAGAAAGATTCTGTCTCATGAATATTGTCAAGTGTCCTAGGTTATGATGTACTTGATAAGACAAGTACGAGAATGTAAAGGGTCATAATATCCATGTCTAGATGACAATACACAACGTCGCGTACGGTGTTGGCACCCGACTATGAATCAGACGCTAAGTAAAGTCACATGGTCCTAGGTCAATCATGAACCACAATATATATATATATATATATATATATATATATATATATATATATAAGCCAAGAAAATAAGTAACAAAGACTGCAAGTTTTGGCGAGGTACACTTACCTGTGGTTCTGGCTCCAATTGTAGCTCTGGTATTTGTGAAATCTCCAGGAACGTCTCCGGATGCTGAAACAAACATTACCTTCAGATTCAGAAAATATCAATCAGCTAGAAACGCCTGACCTTGAGTCCAATTTGGAGACAAGGGCAAAAATAGCAATTTCGGGTCAAAGCGGGGTCCACATATGGCCCGCTTCGCACCGAAAAACGTGTCAGGGTCAAAGGTCTCCAAATTTGCCAAACATAGTGTCAACAGGTCAGGAACGATGATACAAACCCAACGGAACTTCCAGAATTGGATTCCGATGAGCCGATCACAAAATCGCCCGTCAAGTGGAGCATGTGGGGCCCACGATACACGATTTTGTTAATGTTCTCAGAATTGAACCAAACTTGGGTCACATGACCAGTGTATCGCTACGAGTCCAATGGCGTAAGTTTCATTTCGATCCGACGTATGTACACAAAGTTAGGATACGTTCCAGAACTGACGGATACGGGACGGTGTCCGCGGATACGCATTGATTCCGGTGTGCACGCACATCTGAATCAACTTCTGCAAAATCTCGCACGTCCCTATCGATGGCACGCACGTATCGGTGAAGACCGCACGCAACCAAGTCATCCCGTTTGGCTGGGCGTACTCAGTTCCAGGGTGAATCAGGGCGTTGTTTTTCCTGTTTTTGGATCGCGGTTCGCGATCACCACAGGACGCGATGTACCGAACGGGTTGCACGGGCACCGAGAGGGTTACGCAGGGTTCATGATGCAACTGACGGAATCAAAAACAGGTAAACGAGCAGGGAGATACGTGTACCTGAACAGGGTTCGAAAAACCAAACTATTCCGTGTCCGACACGACGCGAAGGGCCGTGTCCGCGTCCTGTGTCCTAGGTTAGGGTTTGGCCCTGCGGCGGCCGGAGGCTCGCCGGAGAGAGGCTGGGGGCGGTGCTGGCGAGGGCGGCGGCGCGCCGGAGCGGGCGGGGGACGGCGGCGCAGGGCTCGGGCGGCCGGAGGCAGGCCGGAGCTGCTGCTGCTGGCTACTAGGGGGAAAGAGGAGAAAGGAGGGGCGGCGACAGCTGCTGGCCGGAGGAGGCGGGGGCGGTCGACGGCTGGGCAGTGGGCTGCTAAGGGGGCGGCGCGGTACGGCGGATGAGGGAGGAGTCGGCGGGGATTGGCCAGAGCTGAGGGGAAATGGGTGGTTATATATAGGCGGAGGGGCGAGGTCGGGGAGGCCGAGGGAGGCGGCGCCGAAGGCGGATACGTGGCCGAGGGGTGCGGGCCACGCGGAGCTGAGCGGGGCGGGCGGAGCGCCGGAGGACGCGGGCGGGGTGCGGGTCGTAGGGGAGAGGGGTGATAGCGGGTCCGGGTTAGCGGGTCCGGGTTAGCGGGCGGGTTCGGTTGCGGGTGGACCCGACCCGTTAGCCAAACGGGCTGGGTTTGGTTGGGCTGCGCCTGGGCATGGGTTTAGGTTTAGTTTTTAAATAGTAAATAAATAATAAAAATAGTTTTTAGGTGATATAAAATAGGTTCGGGGCCCGATAAATTTCAGAAAAATTATCCTAAGTCCAGTTTTTCATTTTACACCCAAAAATATTATTTTCATAATATTTTAATATATTTTAAAAATATTTAATTTATTTAATGCCAAAAATACCTTGTTTTTAATTAGTAAAAATTCCCGAAAAATCCCAGAAAATTCCAAAAAATCCAGTTTTGAAAGTCTTGAAAAATCGGGGGGTTTACAATCTACCCCCCTTAAGAGGATTGCGTCCTCGCAATCAAAGAATAACCGGTCAACAGAGATGAAACGGTCGCAAGTATTGTTCGAAACACATCACAAGACACTTAGGGAAATATCATTTCCCTAAGAATGAAAGTTATGCACTTTCCAGAGCAAAGAAAATCTAGTTAAAGCAAGAAAACTATAATTTTTAAAAAACTAGGTTTTTATTAACAAGTTCCAAATTACTAGGTTGGGGCTGAGGTCACGAACCAAATAGGCATGCGCTAAAACAATACTAGAAATGGTAGCTACGAATCAGTTACGCGCACTAGCTACTCCACGAGTCTGCACGTTCTCCACGGTCATCGCGAAAGCTTGTCCGCATGCTTGCAATCGATTCCTCTGTTGTTGCTGAGCCTGCTGGAAGAGTGCTGCTTATGGTATCAAAGGTGGCCTCGGCTGATACCCTCCTGGAGTTGGTGGTATGACTCTTTCAACTCCCGTTTGCGGTGCTCCCATTGCTGGACAGGCTGGCCTCGGCACTGGTAAAGCTTCTTGATGCATCATCAGTGTTTCTCCTTGATATGCTGTGCAATTTCTGGCTAAGTGGTGTCTGGATCCGCAAATTAAGCACGTTCCTAGCTTGCGTCTGCATTCTCTTTAAATATGGCATATCTTGCCACAGTAGTAACAAGTAGGAAGGAATGAGACTCCTGGTGCTGCTCTCGGGGGTGGATTTATCTGTTGACGCTTTGCAGACTCCTCTTGTGCTGCTCTGGTTGGTGCGGATGTGGAAGGCCGCTTCAGGTTGGCCTCTCTCCTGACGACGCGCTCCATGCGTCGGGCTGCTGCAAGGACGTCCGAGTAAGAAGTAGGTGCAACGGATCCGATCAGTCTCTGTAGCTCGAAGTTTAGTCCGTCGAAGAACTTCTCAGCCTTCTCTTCTTCTGTCGGGGTCAGGGTTGGGGTGGAGCGACTTAGATGAATGAATTCTGCGTTATATTCTTCCACTGTCATACTGTCCTGAGTGAGGCAATTGAACTTGTCCCGAAGTTCTGATCGAGCGGTCGCCGGAATGTACATTTCCTGAAAGAGTCTGGAAAACTCTTCCCAAGTGACTCGGTCTGGTCCGAGTCGTGTCTCCTCAGATAGCCACCAGTGATGAGCATTATCCGTCAATTGCATTCTGACGGCATTCATCCAACTTTCCCGTGGAAGCTCAGCTGCTTCTAGTTGATGCCGAATGTTTGTGAGCCATTCATGAACTTCTGTGGGCTCTTCCTTGCCTGAAAATGTGCAGGGCTTCAGTTGGCAAAAGTCAGTGATAGAGCCCGTCGATCGCCGTTGAGCTGGTAGGTTGGCCTGCTCCAGTGCAGTTACTATGCTGCTCCTCAAGAAGTCAGCCTCGAGACGCTGAGCCTCGTGTTGGACTTGTTGCTGGGCTTGCATCATCGCGTAGATCATTTGGAATATCTGTTGCCCGTCAATTGGTTGTCCTTGTAGGAATACGGACATTGGTGGAACGAACTGCGGCGGAGGTGGGATATCATCACGCCGAAATCTGGAGGTAGGTTGACCTGCCTGATGGCTCTGTTAAGTTGATGGAACTCCACCGACTGGTGTCACTTCGTTGTCATAGGTGACACCTGTAGCTTGTGGTGTTCCTGCGGGAGTCTCGTCGCACTTGTGAATCCATTGCCCTGCATCCAAAATTAACTATAAGAAGCGTACAGAAGAATCAAGGCATGATGCAAGTAAATTATTTTTGAAATCGATATAGAGATCAAGAACGATTCAAGCAAGTGGATGAGATCCTAAAAATTTATCCTATTCTTATTGCAGGCCTGTTCGGTCCCTAAGTTGAAACCGAAAAATTTAGTCAACGACCTGCATGGGCCACCACAAAAACAATGTCACGCTCCAGTCCCAAAATACCGAGGGACTGGATGCGCGACAATGGCCAGCAGCACGCACCGATGGACAACCCAATTTAATGGATCCATCAGGACATACTTAAGTTGTAGGACAACAATAAGTAGATCAAATGATATAGGTCACAGTCTATTCTAATCTCATCTACAGCAGATAATCACAGATCAAAGCCAGAATAAATGCAAATAGAGTAACTAACAAATCTCAATAAAGTGTCTCGGGGAACAATCCGAGAGTATGTTTGATACATCAATGCAAATAGACAAGAAATAAAGCAACTAGAAAATAGAAATAACTGCGTATATGAAGCCAGTACTCAGGAGAAGTCCTCTGGTACGATCTCGTCCTCTGGTGTCGGTACAGCTCCTGTATCAGCTCCTGCTGTGGTCCCGTATACCTCGGAAAAGATCTCGTCTGCAAATCCTGGGGACATAATCCGGATCCAGGTCCTCAGGGGATATAACAAGGTACAGAAAATACAAGCCAAAATAAATGCAGTACAGCAATAAATGAAACAATAGGGTAAATATGTAACCATCTATGTGAAATGCAAGTTGAGAGCATCACGAGTACTCAGGTTGAGCCACTACAAGCTCTGTGTCGGGGAGCCGGTAGCAGTAATATCACTAATAGAGTGCCTAGCTCTGATATAGAGTCTGAGGCCTCACAATAAATATATATATATATATATATATATATATATATATATATATATATATATATATATATATATATATATATCAGCCTGTAGCCTGTGTGTCTCTCCCCACCGAATGTAATCACACGTCTCATGTCCATGACACGTAAGATCAATACTAATGCAGCAAGTCATATGATATCTAAGAATATAATGTCTATGTCAATCCTGTATCCTATACAGAATCACCATGAATATCTCAGGAAGATTCTGTCTCATGAATAGTATCAAGTGTCCTGGGTTATGATGTACTTGATAAGAAAAGTACGAGAATGTAAAGGGTCTCGATATCCATGTCTAGATGACAATACACAACGCCGCATACGGTATTGGCACCCGACTATGAATCGGACGCTAAGTAAAGTCACACGGTCCTAGGTCAAGCATGAACCACAATATATATATATATATATATATATATATATATATATATATATATATATATATATATATATATATAAGCCAAGGAAATAAGTAACAAAGACTGCAAGTTTTGGTGAGGTACACTTGCCTGTGGTTCTGGCTCCAACTGTAGCTCTGGTATTTGTGAAATATCCAGGAACGTCTCCGGATGCTGAAACAAACATTACCATCAGATTCAGAAAATATCAATCAGCTAGAAATGTCTGTCCTTGAGTCCAATTTGGAGACAAGGCAAAAATGGCAATTTCGGATCAAAGCGGGGTCCACATGTGGCCCGCTTCGTACCGAAAAATGTGTCAGTGTCAAAGGTCTCCAAATTCGCCAAACTTAGTGTCAATAGGTCAGGAACGATGATACGAACCCAACGGAACTTCCAGAATTAGATTCCGATGAGCCAATCACAAAATTGCCCGTCAAGTGGAGCTTGTGGGGCCCACGATACACGATTTTGTCAACTTTCTCAGAATCAAACCAAACTTGTGTCACAGGACCAGCGTATCGCTACGAGTCCGATGGCGCAAGTTTCGTTTCGATCCGATGTGTGTACACAAAGTTAGGACGCATTCTAGAACTGACGAATACGGGACGGTGTCCGCGGATACGCGTTGATTCCGGTGTGCACGCACATCCGAATCAACTTCTGCGAAATCCTGCACTTCCGTATCGACGGCGCGCACGTATCGGTGAAGACCGTACGCGACCAAGTTGTCCCGTTTGGCGGGACGTACTCAGTTCCGGGGTGAATCAGGGCGTTGTTTTTCCTGTTTTTGGATCGCGGTTCGCGATCGCCACAGGACGCGATGCACCGAGCGGGTTATACGGACACCGAGAGGGTTACGCAGGGTTCGCGATGCAACTGACGGAATCGAAAACAGGTAAACAAGCAGGGAGATACGCGTACCTGAACAGGGTTCGAAAAACCGAACTATTCCGTGTCCGACACAACGCGAAGGGCCGTGTCCGCGTCCTGTGTCCTAGGTTAGGATTTGGCCTTGCGGCGGCTGGAGGCTCGCCGGAGAGAGGCTGGGGGCGGTGCTGGCGAGGGCGGCGGCGCGCCGGAGCGGGCGGGGGACGGCGGCGCAGGATTCGGGTGGCCGGAGGCGGGCCTGAGCTGCTGCTGCTGGCTGCTGGGGGGGAAAGAGGAGGAAGGAGGGGCGACGGCAGCTGCTGGCCGGAGGAGGCGGGGGCGGTCGACGGCTGGGCAGCGGGCTGCTGCGGGGGCGGCACGGTACGGCGGATGAGGGAGGAGTTGGCGGGGATTGGCCGGAGCTAAGGGGAAATGGGGGGTTATATATAGGCGGAGGGGCGAGGTCGGGGTGGCCGAGGGAGGCGGCACCGAAGGCGGAGACGTGGCCGACGGGTGCGGGCCGCGCGGAGCTGGGCGGGGCGGGCGGAGCGCCGGAGGACGCGGGCGGGGTGTGGGTCGTGGGGGAGAGGGGTGATAGCGGGTCCGGGTTTTCGGGCGGGTTTGGGTGCGGGTGGACCCGGCCCGGTAGCCAAACGGGCTGGGTTTGGTTGGGCTGGGCCTGGGCTTGGGTTTATGTTTAGTTTTTAAATAATAAATAAATAATAAAAATAGTTTTTAGGTGATATAAAATAGGTCCGGGGCCCGATAAATTTCAGAAAAATTACCCTAAGTCCAGTTTTTTCATTTTACACCCAAAAATATTATTTTTATATTATTTTAATATACTTTAAAAATATTTAATTTATTTAATGCCAAAAATACCTTGTTTTTAATTAGTAAAAATTTCCAAAAATTCCAGAAAAATTTGAAAAATTCAGTTTTGAAAATCTTGAAAAATCGGGGGGTTTACATGAACAAAGGAGAACACAGGAACCTTTTAGAATTGATGATTCTTAATGCTACATTCCAAAGAGTTACTACATGGCTACTTAAATACATGAAAGCAAACTAACTAAAATTTCTAGAGTCATGCTCACGTTGGCTACAATTTAGGATCTGTGCATGCTTGTGGACCTATTCTCAAGATTGCCACTTCAACCAACATGCACAATGCAAGGAACATCTCAGACCAAGTCATGATTATTGTTAACATTGTTAACTTTTTGATTCTTTTGTATTTCTCATAAAGATAGTATTTTGGTCATATTTTTCTTTAAAAAGAGTACCATATCGAGCATAAGCAGATGGACGAGCACTGGAATGATTAACGATGGTGGCGCAGAGACTATAGGAGCCTTGTCTGCCCTCCTGGATGATTTCTTTTATAAATGAAGATTTGTGAGCCATTTTAATCGTAGAAGAAGTTCGTCGAAGGAAATTTTTTGGAGAGGAAGCTCTAGGAATTCAGAAGTTTTAAAAGCATAAAGTTTCCTCTCTCCTCAAATTTTTATATTTATAGACGACTATTACTATTAGGATTTTGAAAAACTTTTCAGATTTCTAGGTTAGTTAATGCCCTCGTATTTTCTCATCGAGGCAGTGACATATGGCAATTGCGGATCCCAACGAAGATTTGAGAATATTATCTTGTCAATATAATTTTAGCAACACATATGTTCCTGTAACAGTTTTTCTCCTGCGGTGACCTCTTCTCGCAGCCAGTTTGCACCAGCGATAGTAGCCCTCTCGCAATGTCTCCTTTCTTGGACCACTTTGTTCGAGCTAAGTTGCCTTCCCGTAGTAGTCTTCTTCCAAAGATATTTTTTCTCCAGCGGCAACTATTTTCCTACGATAATCTTTTTCTACAGCCAGTTTGCTCTAACAACAGTTGTCTTCCTGCGGTAATCGTCTACCCACATCAATTATATTCCAACAGTGAAGGTAGTTTAAACAATGTAGAAAATTGTCCTTATGCTTCTATATTCAAAATATTTTAACGTAAAACAATTTTTAAAAATAATAAAGGGGGTCTTATAGAAGCATAAAGAATTCACAAGTGCAGATTTTCCACGGGAAGCTTCCTCCATCGAGAAGACCTTCCCCACAGGAACTTCCCTCTAGTGTGATGAGTTACCACACGCAAGAAATTTTTTAGCAAAAAGAGATTACATGAAAGAGCCTTACTCCCATATAAAGAGTTACCATACATGAGCCTCCTTTCAACAAAAGCACATTCCCCACGTAAAGCTTCTTCCATTGAGAAGAGGTTTCCCGTAGGGGCTTTCATCCAGTGAGAGCAACCTTCCAACTGTTGGTAACAAAACACGAAAACCCTTTTCCAAACCAGAGAGTACCTACGAGAGAACCGAGCAAAATACACAAACCAAAAAACATCAAACACAAATCGCAGATACAGAGATTTTTACATGAAAAATCCAGATGAAAAACTACGGTACGATCGTAGTTTAACCCTGAAGAACCCCCACTAATGGAATAAAGAGATTACACCCTCTACAAGCTCCTCGCCAATACAATATGGATCACCGCAACTCTTTGGAACAGAAAATAGATTACAACCCCGAAGAAAAAAGATAATAAGAAATAACCCAAATTGATCTCCTTCTTTGAAAAGGTCTCCAATCATTCTTTCTCCTCTCTAATGTTACAATGGCACTCTTGCCACCTTTTTTCCCTCTCTTTTTGTTGTATATTGCATGAGCCTTTTTATAAACCATTGCATGAATTAGGGTTTCCATATAAAAATCTATATATGGAAGCTAAAATTATTTATGGAAATCCAATTACATTCAATCATATATTTAATGGAAATTAAATCATAAATTAGCTTACCATAAATTAGAAATCCAATTATATAGAAAGTTAATATATGAAATATTCAATCATAAATATATAATTAAAGTCAAAGATGGAAATTTAATATAATATTTTATTACCATAAATGTTCCAATACACGACGCTCCATGCACTTTTCGAGTTCTTCCGACACACAGATGGCGCTCGTCGTACTCCAGGGTATTCTCCACATAGGTTGTGAACTCCACCCACTCCATAAAATCTCCTCCTTCACAACTATGGGGAGGGAGTCGTCATCCCGACGATCTACCTGCAATACTCAAACTTTGCCCATGTAATAATCTTTGTGAACATGTCTGCTCCGTTGTCATCTGTATGAACCTTCTCAAGCGACGCTTCCTTCATTTCCATAACATCCCGTATCCAATGATACCAGGTCTCAATGTGCTTGGATCGGCTATGAAATATCTAGTTCTTTATAAGGTGAACAACACTCTGACTATCACAAAGCAAAGGATACTTTTCTTGCTTTAGCCCAATTTCCTGCGATATCTTCTTCATCCACAAAAACTCCTTACAAACCTATGTCGTCGTAATGTACTCTGCCTCTGTCGTCGATAAGGCAACACACTTCTGCAACCACGACAGCCATGATACTGCTCCACCAGCAAACATTATCACATAGCCCAAAGTTGATCGCCTCGTGTCTACATCTCTAGCCATATCAGCGTCGGTATACCCAACCAGCTTCGGCTCGTCACCACCAAAAGAATGTCTCCCATCGGTAGTGCCCTGGAGATATCATAGAATCCAGTTGACCCCACTCCAATGTACCCTTCCAGGATTGGAAGAATACCTGCTAACTGTGCCAACTGCATGAGCGATGTCTGGCCTCGTATACACCATAGCATACATAAGACTCCCCACAGCTGAGGCAAATGGAACCCACTCTATATCTTCTTTCTCGTCCTCAGTAGGTGGACACTACTCCTCAGTGAGACTTAAAGTGAGCCGCAAGGGGGTTACTCACTTTTTTTGACCCGTCATCCCGAAACATTAAAGTACCCAGTGAATATACTTCTTTTGGGACAAATATAGCAGCTTGTACTCTCTTTCTCTCTCTCTCTCTCTCTCTCTCTCTTCGCTGTGCCCAAATCCTTCATAGAGAAGGCCGCGCCCATTTGGCACTTCAACTCTACTATCCTAGTGGCATTCCGACCTACTAGTAGCATATCATCAACGTGGAGCAGTAAAATAATGAAATCATCCTAGGCAAAATACCTCATAAATACACAGTGGACTGACGTCGTCCGTACGTAACCATGCTCCCCTATAAAAGATTTAAACTTCCTGTACCACTGCCTCGGAGCCTGTTTCAGACCATACAAGCTCTTCCTCAACTGGCAGACCAAGTTTGACTTGTCCTTCTCATAGAATCCCTCTGATTGCTCCATGTACAACTCCTCCTTAAGATTACCATGAAGGAATGTCGTCTTCACGTCCATTTGCTCGACCTCCAAGTCGAAACTAGCTGCCAATGCTAGCACCACCCAAATAGATGACTTCTTGACGACTGGCAAAAAGATCTTATCATAATCTACGCCTTTTTACTGATCATAGCCTTTAACTACCATCCTCGCTTTGTATCGAGGGCGAGTAGCATCTTCTATCTATTTCACTCTGAACACCCATCGATTCTTGAAAGCCTTCTTGTCCTTTGGCAACTGTACCAGATCATAAGTAGAGTTGGCCTCCAAAGAACTTATCTCCTCCTACTTGGCCTCCATCCACTCCTGCCTGTGTTCGTCTTCCATATCCTCTACGAAACTTTCATATCCACCGTCAGTCAGTAGCACATACTCACCCGGTGAGTATCTTGTAGATGGTCGATGCTCTCTATCGCTCCTCCTCAATGAAACTACTGGTGCTGGTTGTATATCAATAGACTCCTCCCCTTCAGGAACTACGTACCTTCTTGGCATGTTCATCCTCCTGAGGGATTGAGTTTACTATTGACATATTTTTGGACACTCGCCCGATATCTAAAGCACCATACAGCATGGCACCTACAGAACTGAAGAAAATAAAAGCACAGTTACCAGAATTGTTAGACCGCATATATATTTGCTTAAATATTTCACCTTGGAAGATCATGTATTATTTATTAAAAAGAAATATAGGATAATGCGCCTGTGCATTGACTATCAAGATTTGAATAAGGTAACAGAACGGAACAAGTATCCTTTGCCAAGAATAGATGATCTGTTTAACCAGCTGCAGGGTGCGACAGTATTTTCAAAGATTAATCTTCGCTCAGGTTATCATCAATTGAATATCAAGCCCAAAGACGTCCAAAAGTTAGCATTTTGTAGGAGATATGGTTACCATGAGTTTTTGGTTATGCCTTTTGGTTTGACTAATACTCTGACACCCTTTATGGATATGATGAACAAAGTATTTCGGATATGATGAACAAAGTATTTTGACCCTTCTTGGATAATTTTGTGGTCATGTTCATCGACAATATCCTGATTTACTTGAGAGATAAGAAAACTCACACCAAACATTTAAGGACGTACAACAAATACTTCACAAACATCAGTTATATACGAAGTTAGTGTGAGTTTTGGATGAGTAGCAAGTCATTCCTTGGACATGTTATCTCAACAGATGGTGTTTTAGTTGATACAAAGAAAATTGAGGCGGTGACAAACTAAAAATAGCCCACATCGGCTAGCAAGATCCAGGTTTTCCTTGGTTTGGTAGTCTATTATCGAAGGTCCATAAAGGAATTTTTGAAGATCATGTTGCTTCTGACTCGCCTCACCTAGAAGGGAGTAGTATTTAAATAAACAGATGATTGTGAGATCAGTTTCAAAAAACTGAAGCAGCGTCTCGTATCGACTCTAATTCTTACTCTTCTGGAAGGAACTGAGGGATTTTGGATCTACATTAATGCATCAGGACTCGGATTGGGGTGTGTTCTTATACATCATGGCAATGTGATAGCTTTCACCTAGAGACATCTTAAGTAGCATGAAAAAAATTATCCGACGCATGACTTTGAACTTGTGAAAATTTTGTTCGCATCAAAATTGTGGCGACACTATCTCTATGGAATATCCTACAAGATTTTTACGGATGACTTAAGTACATCTTCACACAAAAGGAATTAAATTTGAGGGAAAGGAGTTGGCTGAATACTAGCTGGAACTCATAAAGGATTATGACTTATTGATCTCTATACACCTGGGAAAGGGAAGGTTGTGGCTGATGCCTTGAGTCCAAAATTTGTCTGATCATTATCAACATCGAGTAGGCTACTTCATGATTTGGAAGAGATTGGTATCGAATACAGATTTCAAACTCATGGAGGGCAACTGGCTCAATTGCAGCTATAGATGAGCTTACGAGAAAAGATTAAGTTCACGCAAAAGGATAACCTATTCCTGCATAAGGTACATGAGTTGGTTTCAGCAGGAAAGGCAACCAATTTTGTGGAGCACGAGGATGGAATATTGCGGATTAAGGGAAGACTGTGCGTACCTAAGGATGATGGATAGTAAGAAAATACTAATTGAGGCTCATTATGTCAAGTACTCATTGCATCCGAATAACACTAAGATGTACAAGGATTTACGCACAATATTTTGGTGGCATGGCATGAAGAAGGATGTGGCATTATTTATATCACAAATTTTGGCTTATCAGCGTATGAAAGCAGAACATCAGAGGCTCGGTGGAGAGCTATAAAATATCGCTATTCTACAGTAGAAGTGGGAGGATATTTCTATGGATTTTATAGTGGGTTTATCGATGATGCAACAAGAGAATGATGAAATTTGGTTCATTGTTAACTATCTGCCCAAGTTGGCTCTGCAATCAAAGTTTCATGGAGCATCGACATGTTGACTCAAATCTACATGGATGAGATTGTCTGTTTGTATGTAGTGCCAGTCTCAATTGTGTCGAATATGTTGGACCATTCAATCTCATTCTGTCACGACCCGTACTCGGTGTAGGGATGCAAGTAGTGAATAACGCTCAGCCTATGTCGCAGCATCGGCAGTAGAACGCTATTTGGGTAATCTATCTAATCAATATAATATACCACCAACAATATAAATATACTCAATCACAGATCTAAGATAAAAAATAGCACGAATATGATAAAAGAACAGAATAGTCGCAATATAACTCATGAGTCCAAAAATAGCACCAATGAGTCAGAGAAATACTAAAAGATAAGCTGGAGACAAATCCAGTACAAAGAGTATAACTAAGAAGCTACAAGTCCCGGGTCGTCTGTCTCAGTCGGGATGAGTTCCTCCTGAAACAGGGTCTTTGGCACTAAGCCCACAACATCCTGAGGCCCATAATGAGTACAGTACCACTCCTCAGTGTCATTTAGAAAAAATATATCCAGTCAGGAAAGGAGCAGAGTACATCTCTAACAGCAGTTCTAATCAATGATATAAACTATGTAAAAGTAAATAGATGTGAATATACAAGATGCAACAATAGATACAAGAGATATACAATAAAGAAAATACTGGAAATAAATACAAGAATGAACAATATGGCAATGAACAAGAATACTAATGACTAAGTAAGTAAGTACTAGCTTTAACATGTGATCGGCTTAGAAACTTGCACAAGGAACTTACACAAGGATAAGGGCCTAGCTAGTCATACGTGCGGTGTATGACCAACACTCACAAGGAACAAAACATGCACAAGGAGGGTATGATCACATATCTACACTAAAATACTTCCCACCCCCGATTGGTACAGTGGATCCAACCATGGTACGCTATGGCACGGGATTCTCTAGGAAGGTAGCAAGTCTCCCCGAGAATCAGTATCTGTACATGTACAAAAAGAACAAGGAAACAAGGCTTGCACAAGATACACCATATATACCAAGGAATAATATCTCATGAGGAGATCCAGATATACCAATCCGTATAACCATCGTGTCAAAAAAATCAAGGATATCTACACTAGATACAAGAGACATAGAGGATATCATAAATAAGAAACTATCAGAGAATGTACTCACCTTAAACCTGGTGCACAGTATCACAGATGTCCGGTACGGTTCCTCGAAGACCTAGATATGGAATATAACATCAATACAAGGTTTCAGAATAAAAATAAGTTAAACTAGTCAACATCTAGGTCAAAGTCATTTTGAAGTCAAAACAGTCAATCTAGGTCAACTCTAAGTCAAACCAGCTAGATATTGTCAAACTACCTATTTCTAGGTTGCACGAGTCTATCTCTAGGATATTGGATTCATATACTATGAATCTAGACCACACTAGTTAATCTAAGATACTATAAAATCACTAAGATACTATATCTCCGGATACACAACTAATAGATATAGAAATATCATAAGATGCATATTCAATCAATATTAAATACACTAATCCTGATTACAAATGCTAAGTCGATACCTTGGCTTTGAACCAACTCGGTATCGCACCAATAAACACCTATCTCGATACCCAGCTCAAATACCTTGAGTAGCGACCCAATACCTTGATATTTACCTTGGTATCCCAAGGTAATGTCAAATCCTCATTCATATAACTCAATATCTAAATACTAACTATACTAACAATAAGCTACTAACCCAACTCTAAACCATAGACTAATAGGTATTTATCTAATACAAATACTAGATATATACTAATAACTATTAATATTTACTAATACATAACTACCTAGCTAAACCACTACCTGCTGCCTAATGTAACTGCTGCTGCTGTAGCTATTCTTCACTGCCTCGCTGCCTCGAGGAAGTGCTTGCTGTCACTCGGGCACTGCCTGTACTCGATGCTCAGTTGCTGCATACGGTTGCTGAAGGTTGTTGCTGCTCCAGTTGGCCCTTCCCTTTGCTGCAGTATTGATGTAATTGCTTCTGCCCGCTGCTGCTATGGTTCCTGCTTCTGCTGCTCGCTCTGCTGCTCGAGCTTGGTGCCTAGCTGCTGCTGTGGGTGAAGCTACTGCTCACTGACCGAGCCCCCCCCCCCACCCCATATCACATACATAAACACATAACCTCCTATATTTATATACATATATACATGACTATATACATATATATATGGATACATCTATATATATACATAGATATATACTTATCATTATGTACATTTAGATAAACATATGAGAACATACACACCAATATATATATATATATATATATATATATATATATATATATATATATATATATATATATATATATAAACAAACAAGTAGATACATAGATATCTATTCAATAGTATTTATATATCTATATACATATATATAACTATATACATCTCAAACTATCTAGATACATACATATCAATATACATATATGCACACACTCACTCTCACACATAACATATATATATATATATATATATATATATATATATATATATATATATATATATATATATATATATATATATATATATATATATATATACACATATACATATAGGTAACCACTTATGTATATATAAATATAAATCATACTATATATATATATATATATATATATATATATATATATATATATATATAAACACACAATCTCATAGCTATATATACATAACTATATGATATAATATATATACATATACTTATACATATACATATCATATATAATATATCATATTAATAGTTATACACAAGTCAATTGAATTGAAAAGCAACGAAGCAAACATGTGCAGTGCATCGCACCTGTATCACACTATATCTATGATACGCTTGCGATACGAGTCCACCACACAACCAAACATACCCCGAAGAACACGAGCAAGTCTAAAATACTAATTATGAATAATACGAAGAGTCAAACACACATCTACGTGTCCGTGTCAAAATATGACATGCACAAAGTCCCGTATCGGAGGAAAAATCTTCAAATCAACACGTATCACCAAATTATTGGGATACGGCCTACACGTATTCAATTTTGGATACGACACTAGCCATAAATAATAAAACACATGTCAATTTGGTCTAATTGACCAATTGGCCAACACAACATGTGTTAATCTCGGAATTTCCTCAAAATTGACATAAAATACACCATAACTTTCTCCATAGGCCTCCTATGAACCTAATTCCAATTTTTATGGGTAGCCTCATCATATAGGGTGGTTTCTAATGATTAAAATATAGATTTAGAACCTAATTAAAATAAAAAAATTGAATTGTACCTATTAAGAGATGGATTCCCAATGTAACCTCCAAATTTAATAAAATTGGCCTTCAACTTGTAGATCCTTGCTTCTCTTTGTAGATCCTTACTTTTTCCTTCTAGATTCTTGCTCTACTAGCCTTCAATGGTGATTTGGGAAGGAATTAGAAAGAAATTTGCTAGGTAATTGATGTGGAATGAAGGAATTTTGTTGAGAAAAATTCTAGATTAGTAATGATAAAGAGGAGAGAGAAATTTTCACCCTCTCTTTATATGGCCGGCCACATAACCACCTCTCCAAGTTTTTATACAAATTCTAAAATACCCCTTGGGGCCTCTCATGAAGAAATAATTAAGGAGGGAAGGTTCTAGTCTAATGGTTTTAATTTAATTAATCATCCTCCTAATGAATGGGCTTCTAATTGGGCTTAATTCTAACTAATTAAAAAATATTGGTCCATGGGTCTAATCTAAACTAGTTAGGTCCACTAAAACAAGTCCAAAACAATAAACTAACATCTAACAATAAATAAATAATATAATAAATAATTATTCAACATGCATAATATTTAATTAGTTATGAAATGACTAAAATACCCTTTCCTAAAAATTTTGGTAGTGACAAGTCTTCCCCCCTTAAAATAATTTTGTCCTCAAAATTCAAAGACGAAAACTACCCCCAGAAAATAACAGAACAAAAGAACAGAACATAACTAGGAAAGAACATACCTCAAGGCACAAACAAATATGGGTAATGCTCTCGCATTTAATCCTCTCTCTCCCAGGTAGACTTCCCCGGAGAGTGATGACTCCATGCGACGCATACCAAGAGAATAGTCTGATTCCTGAGCACCTTCTCTCTCCGATCAAAAATCCTAACTAGCTGCTCTGGATAACTAAGAGTATGGCCTACCCCAATATCTAAGTGATCCAATACGTGACTAGAATCTGCCACGTACCGTCTAAACTGCGACACGTAAAACACGTTGTGCACTCCCTCTAATATAGGTGGTAAGATTAGTCTATAAGCAACTACATTGACCCTCTCTAGAATAGTGAAAGGTCTGATGAATCGCGGACTAAGCTTTTCGCCTCCACCGAAGGGAATCGTGCCTCGTATCGGAGAAATCCTCAGAAATACCAAACCACCAACCTAGAACAAAATACAACCTTAAGAACTTAATCTATAACAAACAACCAATATCAAGCACAAAACAAAAATCTAAAACCATACCTCAAACTCCAAAAGTCTCCGGTGGCTATCGGCCCAATGTCGCTGTCTGTCCGGCGCCACTCAAAGTCTATCTCTGATCAGCTTAACCTTCTCCGCTGCATCCATAACCATCTCTGGCCCTAGCAAAACTCTCTCTCGAACATCATCCCATGACAAAGGAGTACGACATCTCCGACCGTACAGAACCTCAAATGGTTACATCTCTATACTAGCTTGGTAGCTGTTGTTGTAACAAAAATCTACCAAATAGAGATGGTCCTCCCAAGATCCCCCAAAATCTAGTACACAAGTGCGCAGCATATCCTCGAGAGTCTGAATAGTCCTCTCTGACTTTCCATCTGTTTGGGGGTGATATGCAGTACTGAACTTGAGCTGGGTGCCCAAACTCGACTACAAACTCCTTCAAAAATGAGAAGTAAAATGATTATCCCGATCCGAGACTATGCTGACGGAAACTCTATGTATCCTGACGATCTGCCTCATATACATCTCTGCCAGCTTCTCTGTAGACAAACCCATCTTCAAAGGCAAAAAGTGGGTCGACTTGGTCAACCTGTCAACGATGACCCAAATCGCGTCTCTCCCTCCTGGAGATCGTGAAAGTCTGGACACAAAATCCATAGTAATGTGCTTCTACTTCCACTCTGGAATGGGTAATAGCTGAAGTAAACTGCCTGGCCTTTGCCTCTCGGCTTTCACCTGCTGGCACACTAAGCATCTGGATACAAACTGTGCCACTTCCCTCTTCATGCCATACCAACACACACTCTCTCGCATATCCCGATACAACTTGTTGGCACCTGGATGTATAGAATACTGAGAGCGATGCGCTTCATGCAATACCTCCTCATGCAGCTCCCTACTAGGCACACACAATCTAACACCATGCCACAAAGAACTATCTTCAGCAAAGGTGAAATTATCCTCCAATCCTGCTCTCACCTGAGCTCTGATGCTCCTCAGAGATACATCCTTATACTGGGCTGCCTTGATCTTGTACATCAACTCTGAGTGTATCTACAACCCCCATAACTGCATAGCAAAACCAGAAACTATTACCTCAATGCCCAAGCTCTCCAAGTCCTCCAACAAATATCGATCATGTGTCAACAACATAGCTATCGGATACCAGCTCAAAGCATCAGCAACTATATTAGCTTTCCCAGGATGATACTGTAAAGATATATCAAAATCCTTCATCAGTTACAGCCACAGACACTGCCTCATGTTCAACTCCTTTTGCATAAAAACGTACATTAAGCTCTTGTAGTCTGTGAAGATCGATCTCTACACGCTCTCCGTACAAATAGTATTTCCACAACTTCAGGAAAAAGATGACTGCTGCCAACTCCAAATCGTGGGTAGGATAGTTCTTCTCATAAGGACGTAATTACCTGGATGTATAGGAAATCAATTTTCTATTCTGCTGAAGAACACAACCCAAATATTTCTCCGATGTAACACTATAAATAGTGAAACCTCCAGACCCTGATGACAACGTCAAAATAGGAGCTGACGTCAATCTCTTCTTCAATTCCTCAAAAGTAACCTGGCACTCCTCTGCCAAAGAAACTCTACATCCTTCCTGGTGAGTCTAGTCATCGGCTCGACAATCCTCGAAAAATCTTGCATAAACTTCCTGTAGTAGCCTGCCAATCCCAAGAAACTCCTGATCTCTGCTACTGAACCCGGGGTCTTCCATGACTACATTACTGTGATCTTCTTCCGATCTACTAAAATTCCATCACCAGTCATAACATGTCCCAAGAACTCCACCTTGTCCAGGAAGAAATTATACATGGACAGCTTTCCATACAGCTTCTCCTTCCTCAGCACATCCAACATAATCCGCAAATGCTCGTCGTGCTCCTCCGATGTCTTCGAGTATATGAGTATGTCATCGATGAACACCACCACGAACTTATTAAGGTACTGATGGAACACCTTGTTCATCAAATTTATAAATACCGTCGGGGCATTAGTCAACCCAAACGGCATCACCATAAACTCATACTAACCATACCGAGTCCTAAAAGCAGTCTTCAGTATGTCCTCCAGTTTTACTTTTACCTGGTGGTAGCCTGATCTTAAATCTATCTTAGAAAATACCTTGGTACCACTCAACTGATCGAACTGGTCACTAATCCATGGTAAAGGGTATTTATTCTTGATAGTAAGATTATTCAATGTCCTGTAATAAATACACATGCGCACCAATCCTTCCTTCTTTGGTACAAATAATACCGGGGCTCCCCATGGTGAAGAACTCGATCTGATAAATCCCTTATCCTGCAATTCGTCCACCTGCTTCTTCAGCTCGACCAGCTCGCTATTGTTTACTCTATAGACATGTTATGAAATTGGTTCTGCACCTGGTACCAAGTCTATAGATAATTCAACATCTCGATCTGGTGGTAATCCTAGCAATTCCTCAGAAAATACATCCAAGAACTCTGCTATCAATGGATGCTGTAACTCATTGTCTTCCACCATATCTCCACAGATAATGCCTTATCCCTGCTCTGCAGTTCCTTTAGCAAACTCAAACTCTGGCTCTCCTTGCAGGCCAAACAAAACTCTACCTTCTCTACAATCTATACTAGTACAGTGCCTACTCAACCAATCCATCCAAAGTACAATATCGTAGCTCGAAAGTGGCATTACAAGTAGACACGCACTCAGCTCCCGGCCTCCCAGAGTAACTCTCTAATCCTTGCAAATATCATTAACAAGGATAATGCCACCCCCGGTTATGATCTTGCAAGTCGTAAGCAAAGACTCAGCTACCAAACCATGCCTCAGAGCAAAACAAAATAGATACAAAACTATGGAAAGCACCATTATCAAACAAAGCTAAAGCTGAAATGGAATCAAGAAGTACAGAACCTGCGATGATATCTCCGGTGGGCTCGACCCCCTCGACTGTCATAGCAAACTCTCGTTCCTGACGTGCACCTCCCTGATGTTGGTGCTGGGCATAACGCTGCTGCTGGGTCGGAAGCGGTGGTCCCCTCGGCTGAACTGTAGGTGGTTTCGTCTGTGTCCTCGGAGCTGGAGCTGCTCCTTGAACTGCATGACGAGGATTAGAAGGACACTCTCTCAGCTGATGCCCTTCGGTACCATAATACAAACAAACTCCCAACCTCTTCCTACAAACTTTCTAGATGTAGCCAAACTTCTTGTAGAAGTGGTAGGAAGCTTGCTGTAACTGTCTCTGCTACTGTGTTGCCTGGTGAAACAATACCCTAGCTGGAGTCTGGTGCTGCTGTGGTTGCTGAAAAGGCCTGGACTAGAAATGAGAACGCTTGGCAGTCACTGTGCTGCTGTGTGCCCCCAGAAAAGAATTACGATCTCTCTTGGGTTTCAAACCCAACTCCCGCTCAACCTTGCCTGCCTCCACAAGTATCTCCGAGTATGTCTCATAAAAATATGGAATGAGGATCTTCACTTCCCAGTTTAGACCCTCACGAAAATGAATAGCTCGAACCTCCGGATCTCTCACCAAATACTCCACAAATTGGCTCATCCTGTCGAACTCTGTAGCGTATTCCTCCACAGACATGCTCCCCTGAATGAGGCTCTCAAACTTTCTCCCCAAGTATAACATGTCTGCCCGAACAAAGAACTTCTTCTTGAAGAGGTCCTTGAATACCTTCCAAGACTGTCCTGCGTAAGCAAGAATTGGCTCATTCCTGAACCAAGTGCGGGGACATCGAACAGCTAAAGTCCTACCGCCTCAACCTTCTGATCCTTAGAAAGATGGGACACCCTCATGAGATGCTCAATATCCTCGAGTCAATCATTAGCGTAGACGATGCTCTTCGTCCCCTTGAAGACCCTAGGATCCAGCTTCTTGAAGTCCTGAATGTTGTCTGGCCGAAGCTAGGCAACCTAAGGAGCAATCTGCTGGACTGGAACTCCTCTCTCTACTACGGCAAGAGCAAGTTGATGAGCACTTTCGATGCCCTACTGCAAGACGTCGGTCTATCTCTGGTGTGCCTCAGACTGAGCCCTCTGTGCCTCCAACATCTCATAAAATAGTATAAACTTTTGCGTCGCATCTGCCTGCACGGTGGAGGTGGAAGTCCCTCAGATACAGCCGAAATAGTCCTCTGATTAGGAGGTAGACCCTCGAACGCAGCTGACACGCCAATCACCAGAGAAGTGACTGGTGCAGGCCCTCGGGAAGTCACAGACCTCTCAGAAGCTGCTCCCCCCTGCTATGATCTAGTCATAGGAAACATCCTGAGACAAAGCGAAAGAAAGAATCAATATCGCATATGATGTAAGACACTCAAGAAAGGACATTTAAAGATCAAATATCAATATCAAGGAAGAATAGTCGAATTAAATCAAAAGTGATTTTCTGAAATGTGATTGAGTATTCTCAGCCTATATCATATATCCTGAAAATAGGCTCGTAATAGAACTCAATTCAGAGCACCACTACGAATCGCACTAATTGCGACCTCGAAGACCTGCATGGGCCACCACTAAAAATGTGTCACGACCCATACCCGGTGTAGGGATGCAAGTAGTGAACAACGCCCAGCCTACGCCACAGCATACGATGGTAGAACGTTGTTTGGGTAATCTATCTAATCAATATAATATGCCACCAACAATATAAATATACTCAATCACAGATCTAAGATAGAAAATAGCACGAATATGATAAAAGAACAGAATAGTCATAATACAACTCATGAGTCCAAAAATAACACCAATGAGTCAGAGAAATACTAAAAGATAAGCTGGAGACAAATCCAGTACAATGAGTCTAAATAAGAAGCTATAAGTCCCCGGTCGTCTATCTCAACCGGGATGAGTCCCTCTTGAGCCAGGGTCTCTGGCTCTAAGCCCACAACATCCCGAGGCCCGTAATGAGTAGGGTACCACTCCTCAGTGTCATCTGGAAAAAATATATCCAGTCAGAAAAGGAACAGAGTACATCTCTAACAGCAGTTCTAATCAATGATATAAACTATGTAAAAGTAAATAGATGTGAATATACAAAATGCAATAATAGATACAAGAGATATACAATAAAGGAAAAACTAGAAATTAATACAAGAATGAACAATATGGCAATGAACAAGAATACTAATGACTAAGTGAGTGAGTACTAGCTTTAACATGTGATCAGCTTGGGAACTTACAAAAGGAACTTGCACAAGAATAAGGGCCTGGCCAGTCATACGTGCAGTGTATGACCAACACTCACAAGGAATAAGACATGCATAAGGAGGGTATAATCACATATCTACACTAAAATACTCTACACCCCCGACTGGTATAGTGGATCCAACCATGGTATGCTATGGCACGGGATTCTCTAGGAAGGTAGCAAGTCTCCCCGTGTCACGCCCCAGTCCCAAAATATATAGGACTAGGACACGTAAGCATGCCAGCCGCATGAATATGGCAACTCCAATATATGAAAATCATAACACATGCATACGCTGTATTATGAATATCAAATCCACAAGTGGTATAAACCATCATAAATCACAGGGTAATATCTAATCTCATCCACAGAAAATCATATATAAATAAATGACTAGTATCTATGAACTAGACCTCAATATGAGGTATCTCAAGATGACTATCGGATGGAAACAAATCCACTGCCGAACTAGAATAAAGAATAAACAAGACAAATACAAAATAAATACAACCTCTAACAATCACGAGGCTCGAAGAGAAGACCTCTCGCAATATAAGTAGCAAGTCCGGATCTGCGCTCCTACAAATACTCATGAACAATACACCTGGAAAGGGACCAGGTCCTCAAAGGGACATAACAAGATACATAAAAGCATGCCATAAAGTAAATACTGTAAAAACTCAAGGGTGACCTAACCATCTAAGTGAAATGCTACTTGAGGACAACTTTGAGTGTATAGGAAGTGTAGGCTAGACATATGCTGACGTAATTCACCAATCGTGACAACTGGCTAGTATATGACACATATGCCCCCAATACAAGGGCGCTGTAATATAATAACGTCCTACCGCTCTGAAGAACGGGAAATCTACATAGTATATAACGTCCATATCGCTCCGAAGAACGTAGAATCTGTATAGTATATAACGTCCATATCGCTTTGAAGAACATAGAATCTGCATAGTATATAACGTCCATATTGCTCCGTCGAGCGTGGAATCTGCATAAAGTAAGTGGGTGTCCCATACACCTACTAATTGTCCTCTCCGCCCAATGATCTAAGCATGTTGTATCCATAATATGCTTTAGCTACTATGCCGAGGTATCGTAACTCTGGCTCATAGTCTATCATTAGAACAATGGCCCAACCTTACAACCAAATAAGGACAAGGATTGGACCTTCGTACCATAATAGTCCGGCTACTAACAACTGCTAAGTCTTCTAACATGCATCGCTAATAGCAGTTATTCCTTATCCGTCGCACGCCTACACGTACAGGTGGCCAACCACATACGCAGGTCCGTGCCCTACATGAGACTCACAATACGTGTAAGAAATGTGTCAAGGCCTGGGAGTCATACTAATAACTCCACAACTTTAGGTGGGTCTACTAGACACTAGGTCAGACACAAGTCCTATCGTCAACGCATTCGTTGACTGCACCCGACTCTCTCTCGGACGCGTACAATTATATAATATAAATATACAAATAATAATACAGAATTTAAACAGTACAACAAGGCAAGGTATATTTGCCTGGCAAGAGAGATGCAGAGTATAATGTCCAGATGTCAAACACCAAGAGTCAGAAACTACGGTCTCAGAATGAACGTCTCCGGATGCTGAAATAAATATCACTAACGTTTCCAAAATAATCAAAATAGCTAGAAACCACTCCCCTTTCGTCCAATTTGGACACAGGGGCAAAGCGGTATTTCGGGTCAAAGCGGACTCCACATGTGGGCCACTTTACACCGAAAAGTGTACCAAGAGTAAAGGTCTCTAAATGGGACAAATTATTGGTCAAACAAACTCTAAATGTTAGTACGAACTCAACGGTATGTCCAAATATGGATTCCGGTGATCCGAACACAATTTCGCCTAAAAAGTCAACCGTGGGGCCCGCCAATAGGCGACTTGGTCAACTGTCTCAAAATTATGTAAAAATTGGGTCACAGGACCAGTGCGATACTACGTGTCCAGTGGTGTAAGTTTCGTCGCATTCTGACGAGAGTGCACTAAATGCGCAGGACTTTTGTAAAAGTTGCGACACGGGGAATCTTTTGCGGATACGGGCTGATTTTGACGCGCACATGTCCGGATATACTATGCGCACCTTTTGGTACACTTGGTACACGACGGGACGATCCTGTTTGGTGGGGCGCGCTCCGTATCACAATTTTTGGAAATCTGGAAAGAGTGGATTTTTGGGGTTTTCCAACGAATTTAATTCTACATGCAGCAGTTAATAATTTAAATGTATTTGACATAAAATAAACTAGGTCAAGTGGTCTTCGCATACAAACAAGAAAAATTGAATTCGGATCTCTGTGGTGGGAGATATGAATCCGTGAACAGGGGTGGTTGAAACAGAATTTTCTAAGATTTAAATGTCGTAGTGGGAGATACGAATCCGTGAACAGGGGTGGTTGAAACAGAATTTTCTAAGATTTAAATGTCGTAGTTTTTTATCAACTTGGCGTCGATTTTTACCTAGGTTTGTGCGCGATTCGAGATGAACTAATACACAAATATGTAAGGGGGATAGGTGAGGATCATACCGGCGAAGACGAGGTCGAGTTTGGTATAGCGAGGTGACAGAAAATAGGGCTGGAACACAGGTAAGTTGCTGTAACTTTCTGCAGAGCGCGGGGTTGCGCAAGGGCGCGGTCGTCGTGCAGCGGTTCTGGGCGGCGTAGCTGCTGGTGGCAGCGCGGCGGTCGCGTGGGGAAGGTGGAGAATATGAATTAGGGTTAGGGTTTGGTCGAAGGATGGTATTATAAGCCGACGGGGTCGGGTTGTTCACGCGCTCGGGGGGGGAGATTTTATACATGCCGCGGCTGCTGTTGTTTCTTATCATCACTTAACGGGTAGGTTGGGGAGCGAGTTTTGGGTAAGTAGGTTTGGGTAGAGGTCCAATAGGAATTCTATTTTCCTTTCTTTATCTTTTTTCTTTTATTTCTTTATTCTTTTTCATTTCTTTTATTTTCTAATTAAACTATATATATATATATATATATATATATATATATATATATATATATATATATATATATATATATACCTAAAAAAATTTAGAAAATATATTTATACATACCATTAAGCTAGCAACTATCCAAAGGGTCTCCTACATGAAATAAATTAGGAATTTTTTTTATAATGGCTCGTTAAATCCCCTAAATGCATAAACACCTCAAATAAAATTAAATAAATTCTATTTTCTCTAATTAGCTCATAATTACTACAATTCAATTAATAATTAATTAAAAAAATAGATTAATATGATTTTCTAGGATTAGGAGTTTTATATTCTATCCAACTTATAAAAATTTTGTCCTCAAAATTAAAACTAAGTCCAATTGTCATGGGGATGTTCGGAGGGCTAAAATTTGCATTGTTTAAAATGCAAGGCTAGGCTTAAATGAGTGGGCGATGTTGTGCGTTGCACATTCCAAAAAAAAAATTATGGAGAAATTTATATGAACAAAAAATAGGTTTCTTCATGTGTCATGTCCAAGGGTGTGGACACCGTAATGCACCTCTGCATAAAAGCGCCCAACAATTAAAAAATTGTACAAAGATGGAATTTGGATTAATTCAATTAAAATTAATGTGCGTGGCGGTCGGAAATTAATTAGAAGTACATGGGGATAAAATTATGCGGAACACAAGTGTCATGGGCATAAAGGGCTCAGGATAGAATATTACCCTAATTTAGGTTGCCCGAAACGGTCAAGATTGTGTCTACAATTTTGATTGAAATACACAAGGGTACAAAGTCGTATTATTTAGGATTAAATAATAACGTCCGCGATGAATATTGTGCGACTAAAATATAGCACAAGAGAGCATAATTATAAGTTACACCGATGTCAAAATGGTAGGCGATCACGTCTAGGACAAGGTTATGAAATTTGTATGTAGGCAGGGACTAGTGTAGTGCTCTAATTATCGAAGCAACGGTAAGGTGCGCTAGGTGATATAAATATTATATAAATAAATAAAATATCGTGTCCTATTTCCAATTGGATACCAACTAGCCCTAGTTTCTCTATCTAACCAAGTAGACTTAATTTTGGCTGAGGGGGTTTA
The DNA here is from genome assembly GCA_036927795.1 of Iris macrosiphon. NCBI lineage: Eukaryota > Viridiplantae > Streptophyta > Magnoliopsida > Asparagales > Iridaceae > Iris > Iris macrosiphon. Next base: position 65,297,328 of record JAYESA010000017.1, on the reverse strand, counting down.
CAATCCAGCCAACTAAAATAATAATTTCATCCTCGAAATTAAAATAAGGCATAATTTGTTAATTCTTCACATTCGCATATAAGGCAAGTCAATCACAATCTCTTCCAAGATTTAAAATATATTCTAATCCATCTCCATCACCATTACTTCAAGGTTAAGATAGTCATTGTTCCAATCAAAATTTAACCTATTGTAATCTCTTCTCACTTTTTCAAATTATCAATATCCAAATTTAAATTAAATCCTTATAACATCTTCAAGAATTAAATACTCTTCAAGAATTAAATATGCATATAAATTTTATATCACGATCTCCAACTATCATAATCTCCTCTAGAAAATAATTCTAGTCCAATATTATTCCTATTTTAACTTATAAATTTTGTATTCTTCAAATGTTTAAACTCAATTTGCATCCTCAACATTTCAAATATGTAATCGAACAATCAAATTTGAACTCTTAATTCAATCATCAAATTGTAAAAAATTTAAATTCGATCCACTAATGTTCAAGTCTGAAATTCTATATTTATCCTCGAAATTCAAATTGACGATTTACTTTCAATATTCAGAATTTAAATCATGTACTTAAAGTATAATTATTTGGTCCGTCATCTCAAGATTTCAAAATTCATTACATACTCATCGTCTAACTCCTTCTTCTAAAAATTTTCACATTTAAAATGACTTAATCTCTCAATCTAATCCTACTTGATCACAATCTAAAAGAATTTAATCCTCAAATTAACAATGCAACTTCTACCCAACTTAGAATTTACCCATCTTTCATATAAGGCTATACACTTAAGAAAAATATTCCTCACCTTATTTAGTCATGCTATTCGATCCTCAAAAGTTTGAACACCAATATTTTACCTATGATATGCCCTTAATTACGGAAAATCGTCATCAACTAATGTCGTTGTCCTATGGGGTATATCTAGTACTATCTGTATATCAAACTTATACCAAGCACGAGGTTTTGTCTTTTCGAAATAAGGGAAGACAGATAACAATAATAAAGAGTTTCAAGGGGGAGGTAATAGAATAGAAGTATGGGGATCAAGGCATTTAAAGAATTCAAATGGAATTGTCAAGGCAGTTGTGGATTGAAATCCAATTTGATAATTTCTTATTCACATGCTCATTTTAGTACAGTTATGTAACTGATACGATATGCTCAGGCATGCCTAAAGGGCAAGTACATTCATCTACTGGTCACTATATATCTCAATCCACGTAAAGTAGTTATGCGAAGGGAGAACCAAGCGCACTAAGGTTAGCTAGACATTAATACACTAATTCTGAAACGTATTAGTGTATGCATCTACTAATACATATGTTGTGAACAAGCTCGATAAAGGAATAAGCTTGCAAAACTAGGCCATAAAATAACAACATGAGTCAAGGTAGTATATAAAATATAATTATGCTAGATCATGATGAAATAAGGTACAAATAATTCAAGTTCACCAGATAAAACAAAAATAAGACTCTACAGTCTCTACAGTTGTAGTACTAACACCTTGTCTAAGCTGCTAGTTGACAAAATAGGGGTATGGCCTTTAAGTTCTACCATCAGAATAAACACTATTATCTCATGCTAGTATATAGTTAATGTCATTCAATTATACTATAATAATATGTCAAGAGAACTATGTGATACTAGGTTGGAAGGCATACTACCCAACTTAAAAATATAAACTAATACTGTGGCAGTCTTAAGGGGATTCTACAAAATAATATTGTCCTTGTAAATAAAGCATAAACTCTTATTGGGGTTAACGAGAAAATTATTATATTGCATTATATCGGTAATCGTCACCTTAAGTTTTAATCATAGTGCTCATAGAGGAAGTGTCAATAGTAAGAATGAAAGAGCTACTGGTTCTTAAGTGAAAAGAGGATATACCTATATTGGGTTATGGATACGAATTATGCAATTTAAAACTAAGGGTAATCATCAAGTCGTAATCTACCAGAATAACTCAAAACTATCAAGTTCTAACTAACAAGCACAGAAATTCAAAATTCAAGATTCAACTATAACCTTAGTAACTATATATATCTAACATAGGATAAAATCACTCGGTCTACCATCAGAAGGGTCAGGTGGCACGAGTTGAAAGATGAAGAAAAGAGGAACGTACTTTAGTCGTCACAAAATTTGCGAACGTTAAGGTCGCAGAGGAACAATATATAAAATGTAAAATAGAGGGCTCTAGATAGCATCATGGTTTCTTAAGGGGAAGGTAATATGCTAATCTCTGTGTTCAAGGTATGATCGAGGAATTACTATATTCATTCCTCTCTGCTTCCTAGGGTACTGTCTGCTAATATCAAGACAAGAATCTAAATGTATAGTTCTATAATACTATATCACTATAAAAGTTAGGGTTGGTCCTAATATTCCACCTTGGATTTCTATTGATTCCTCAGTGCTAGGGTACAACAGTATGGTCAACTTTCTAACTAACTTTAGTAGTGTCCATACTACTCTTAAGTCATTCATAATTATATCAAGGGATAATGGTAAACCAGTCTATAGATAAGGGGATGTTAGGGTTTACTAGATATCCTAAACTTAGTGAGGTATCAATGTCTAACTGTATTCTTAGTAGGTGTGTTACCCTAATTATAATCCTATCAACAAGAATTCCTATATTCTAGCAGGGGCTATACTCAAGGAACTAATAGGGAAGCACATGAATCAAGCAAGATGCAATTATTTAAATAGAATGGATTAGAAGAAATATGAGTCATAGTCAATTATGGATGAGATCTTATACTCTAATCCTATTTGCAAGCTTGCTCGGTACAGTAACGTAACCAAGACAATATGCTCTTGACCTGCATGGGCCACCACTAAAAACATGTCACGCCCCAGTCCCAAAATATATAGGACTAGGACACGTAATCATGTCAGCCGCATGAATATGGCAACTCCAATATATGAAAATCATAACACATGCGTACGCTGTATTATGAATATCAAAACCACAAGTGGTATAAAACATCATAAATGACAGGGTAATATCTAATCTCATCCACATAAAATTATATATAAATAAATGACTAGTATCTATGAACTAGACCTCAATATGAGGTATCTCAAGATGACAGTCGGATGGAAACAAATCCACTGCCGAACTAGAATAAAGAATAAATAAGATAAATACAATATAAATACAACCTCTAACAATCACGAGGGTCGAAGAGAAGACCTCTCGCAATATAAGTAGCCAGTCCGGATCTGCGCTCCTGTAAATACTCATGAACAATACACCTGGAAAGGGACCAGGTCCTCAGAGGGATATAACAAGATACATAAAAGTATGCCATAAAGTAAATACTGTAAAACTCAAGGGTGACCTAACCATATAAGTAAAATACAACTTGAGGACAACTTTGAGTGTATGGGAAGTGTAGGCTAGACATATGTTGACGTAATTCACCAATCGTGACAACTGGCTAGTATATGACACATATGCCCCAATACAAGGGCGCTGTAATATAATAACGTCCTACCACTCCGAAGAACGGGGAATCTGCATAGTATATAACGTCCATATCGCTCCGAAGAACATAGAATCTTCATAGTATATAACGTCTATATCGCTTTGAAGAACGTGGAATCTGCATAGTATATAACGTCCATATCGCTTCGTCGAGCGTGGAATCTGCATAAAGGAAGTGGGTGTCCCATACGCCTACTAATTGTCCTTCCCGCCTAATGATCTAAGCATGTTGTATCCACAACATGCTTTAGCTACTATGCCGAGGCGTCGTAACTCTGGATTATAGTCTATCATTAGAATAATAGCCCAACCTTACAACCAAACAAGGACAAGGATTGGACCTTCGTACCATAATAGTCTATGCTCCGACTACTAACAACTGCTAAGTCTTCTAACATGCATCGCTAATAGCAGTTATTCCCTATCCGTCTCACGCCTACACGTACAGGTGGCCAACCACATATGCAGGTCCGTGCCCTACATGAGACTCACAATACGTGTAAGAAATATGTCAAGGCCTGGGAGTCATACCAATAACTCCATAACTTTAGGTGGGTCTACAAGACACTAGGTCAGACACAAGTCCTATCGTCAACGCATTCGTTGACTGCACCAGAGTCTCTCTCGGACGCGTACAGTTATATAATATAAACATGCAAATAATAATACAGAATTTAAACAGTACAATAAGATAAGATATACTTGCCTGGCAAGAAAGCTGCAAAGTATAATGTCCATATGTCAAACACGAAGAGTCAGAAACTACGGCCTCAGAATGAATGTCTCCGGATGATAAAATAAATATCACCAACGTTTCCAAAATAAGCAAAATAGCTAGAAACCACTCCCCTTTCGTCCAATTTGGACACAGGGGCAAAACGGTAATTTTGGGTCAAAACTGGCTCCACCTGTGGGCCACTTTGCACCGAAAAGCATGCCAAGGGTAAAGGTCTCTAAATAGGATAAATTATAGGTCAAACAAACTCTAAATGTCAATACAAACTCAACGGTATGTCCAAATGTGGATTCCGGTGAGCCGAACACAATTTTGCCCAAAAAGTCAACCGTGGGGCCCGCCAATAGGTAACTTGGTCAACTGTCTCAGAATTATGTAAAAATTGGGTCACAGGACCAGCGCGATACCACGAGTCCAATGGCGTAAGTTTCGTCGCATTCTGACGAGCGGGCACTAAATGCGCAGGGCTTTTGTAAAAGTTGCGACACGGGGAATCTTTTGCTGATACGGGCTGATTCCGACGCGCACACGCGTCCGAATCTATTTTCACGAACTCTCACGTGTCCGAGTACACTGCGTGCATCTTTTGGTATACTTGGTACACTACGGGGCGGTCCTGTTTGGCGGGGGCGCGCTCCGTATCACAATTTTTGGAAATTTGAAAAAAATGGATTTTTGGTGTTTTCCAACGAATTTAATTCTACATGCAGCAGTTAATAATTTAAATATATTTGACATAAAATAAACTAGGTCAAGTGGTCTTCGTATACAAACAAGAAAAATCGAATTCGGATCTCTGTGGTGGGAGATACGAATCCGTGAACAGGGGTGGTTGAAACAGAATTTTCTGAGATTTAAATATCGTAGTTTTTCATCTACTTGGCGTCGATTTTTACCTAGGTTTGTGCGTGGTTCAAAATAAACTAATACACAAATATGGAAGGGGGATAGGTGAGGATCATACCAGCGAAGACGGGGTCGAGTTTGGTATAGCGAGATAACGAAAAACCGGGCTGGAACACAAGTAAGTTGTTGTAACTTTCTGCAGCGCGCGGAGTTGCGCGAGGTCGCGGTCGTCGTGCGGCGGTTATGGGCGTCTCCGGCTGGGCGGCGCAGCTGCTGGAGGCGGCGCGATGGTCGCATGGGGAAGGAGGAGAAGATGAATTAGGGTTAGGGTTTGGTCGAAGGATAGTATTATAAGCCGAGGGGATCGGGTTGTTCACGCGCTCGGGGGGGGGAGGGATTTTATACATGCAGCGGCTGCTGTTGTTTCTTATCATCACTTAACGGGTAGGTTGGGCAGCGGGTTTTGGGTAAGTGGGTTTGGGTAGAGGTCCAATAGGAATTCTATTTTCCTTTCTTTATTTTTTTCTTTTATTTCTTTATTCTTTTTCATTTCTTTTTCTTTCTTTTATTTTCTAATTCTTTTCTAATTAAACTATATATATATATATATATATATATATATATATATATATATATATACCTAAAAAATTCTAGAAAATATTTTTGTGCATACCATTAAGCTAGCAACTGTCCAAAGGGTCTCCTACATGAAATAAATTAGGAAATTTTTTTATAATGGCTCCTTAAATCCCCTAATTATATAAACAACACAAATAAAATTAAATAAATTCTATTTTCCCTAATTAGCTCATAATTACTACAATTCAATTAATAATTAATTAAAAAAATAGATTAATACGGTTTTTTAGGATTAGGGATTTTATACCCCGAGAATCAGTGTCTGTACATGTACAAGAAGAACAAGAAAATAAGGCTTGCACAAGATACATCATATATACCAAGGAATAATATCTCATAACGAGATCTGATATACCAATTCGTGTAACCATCGTGTCAAGAAATCAAGGATATCTACACTAGATACAAGAGACTTCGAGGATATCATAAATATGAAACTATCAGAGAATGTACTCACCTGAAACCTGGTGCACAGTATCACAAATGTCCGGTATGGTACCTCAAAGACCTAGATATGGAATATAACATCAATGCAAGGTTTCGAAATAAAAATAAGTCAAACTAAGTCAACATCTAGGTCAAAGAGTCATTTCTAAGTCAAAATAGTCAAACTAAGTCAACTCTAAGTCAAACCAGTCAAACTACCAATTTCTAGGTTGTATGAGTCTCTAGGATATTGGGTTCATATACTACAAAACTAGACCACACTAGTTAATCTAAGATACTATAAAATTACTATGATACCGTATCTCAGGATACGCAACTAATAGATATAGAAATATTATAAGATGCATATTCAATCAATATTAAATATACTAATCTTAATTACAAATAATAAGTGGATACATTTGCTTTGAACCAACTCGGTATCGCACCACTAAACACCCATCTCGATACCTAACTCAAATACCTAGAGTAGCGACCCAATACCTTGATATTTACCTTGGTATCCCAAGGTAATGTCAAATCCTCATGCATATAGCTCAATATCTAAATACTAACTATACTAACAATTAGCTACTAACCCAACTCTAAACCATAGACTAATAGGTATTTATCTAATACAACAACTAGCTATATACTAATAACTATTGATATTTACTAATACACAACTACCTAGCTAAACTACTACCTGCTGCCTAATGTAATTGCTGCTGCTGCAGCTATTCTTCACTGCCTCGCTGCCTCGAGGCAGTGCTTGCTGTCACTCGGGCACTGCCTGCACTCGATGCTCAGTTGCTGCACATGGTTGCTGAAGGTTGTTGCTGCTGCAGTTGGCCCTTCCCGTTGCTACAGTGTTGATGTAATTGTTGCTGCCCGCTGCTGCTATGGTTCCTCCTACTACTGCTTCTGCTGCACGCTCTGCTGCTCGAGCTTGTTGTCTAGATGTTACTGTGGGTGCAGCTGCTGCTCACTGATCGAGCCCCCCCCCCCCCTTATCACATACATAAACACATAACCTCCTATATTTATATACATATATACATGACTATATACATATATATGGATACATATATATATATGCATAGATATATATATATATCATTATGTACATATAGATAAATATATGAGAACAACACACCAATATACATATATCAATATATATATATATATATATATATATATATATATATATATATATATATATATACATATGAACAAAACAAGTAGATACATAGATATCTATTCAATAGTATTTATATATCTACATACATATATATAACTATATACATCTCAAACTATCTAGATACATAACATATCAATATACATATATGCACACACTCACTCTCACACATACCATATATATATATATATATATATATATATATATATATATATATATATATATATATATATATATATATATATATATATATATATATATATATATATATATATATATATATATTTAACTATGCATACACATTTACATATAGATACACATATATATATATATATATATATATATATATATATATATATATATAAACACAATCTCATAGCTATATATACATAACTATATGATATAATATAAATACATACACTTATACATATACATATCATATCTAGTATATCATATTAATAGTTATACACAAGTTAATTGATTTGAAAAGCAATGAAGCTAACACGTGCAGTGCATCGCACCCGTATCACACTAGATCTATGATACGCTTGCGATACGAGTCCACCACATAACAAAACATATCCCGAAGGACACGAACAAGTCTAAAATACTAATAATGAATAATACGAAGAGTCAAACACACATCTACGTGTCCGTGTCAAAATATGACATGCACAAAGCCCCGTGTCGGAGGAAAAACTCCCAAATCAATATGTATCACCAAATTATTGGGATACGGCCTACACATATCCAATTATTGACATGACACTAGCAACAAACAATCAAACACATGTCAATTTGGTCTAATTGATCAATTGGCTAACACAACATGTGTCAATCTCAAAATTTCTTCAAAATTGACACAAAATACACCATAACTTTCTCCATAGGCCTCATATGAACATAATTCCAATTTCTATCGGTAGCCTCATCATATGGGGTGGTTCCTAATGGTTAAAATATAGATTTAGAACCTAATTAAAGGGGAAAAATGAATTTACCTATTGGGAGATGGATTCCCAATGCAACCTCCAAATTTGATGAAATTGGCCTTCAACTTATAGATCATTGCTCCTCGTTGTAGATCATTGCTTCCTCCTTCTAAATCCTTGCTCTACTAGCCTCCAATGGTGATTTGGGAAGGAATTTGGAATAAATTTGGTAGAAAATTGATGTGAGAATGAAGGAATTTGGTTGAAAGAAATTCTAGATCTAGATTGTAATAAAAAGAGGAGAGTGAAATTTTTTTCCTCTCTTTATATGGCCGGCCACATAACCCCCTCTCCAATTTTTTATACAAAGTCTAAAATACCCCTTGGGGCCTCTCATAAAGAAATAATTAAGGTGGTAAGGTTCTAGTCTAATGATTTTTATTTAATTAATCATCCTCTTAATAATCCTCCTCCTAATGAATGGAATTCTAATTGGGCTCAATTCTAACTAATTAAAAAATATTGGTCCTTAGATGTAATCTAAACTAGTTAGGTCCACTGACACAAGTCTAAAATAATAAACTAACATCTAACAATAATTAAATAATATAATAAATAATTATTCAACATGCGTAATATTTAATTAATTATGAAATGACTAAAATACTATTTCCTAAAAAATATGGTAGTGACAGATTCAACTTGATTTTGATAGTTAACTAAACCATGTTTCGATATGTTGCAAAATAATACAACTGAAGACTCAACAATATTACTATGATTGTTGGTTGTACTGCATCCTTTTATAATTCTTCTATGTAATCTTTTACTTCATTTGAGTCTAGGACTGATGTACATCGAGTCGCACTAGAATAACTCAAGTCCACTCAAATGATCATTCTATCCACCATATACAAACCCAAACTAGCGACACATAAATCCAAAACCTTGCCAAAATAAACCAACCAAACTCGGACAGAATTATGACCGAACTCGGTTAATGTATTTTGGAAATATGACCAGTTATGAAAATCCTTGATTTTTTAGCCCCTAACGTTCAAATTTTTTGAATATTCCACACCAAATTCTGGCCGAACTCGGTTTGTTAATAACCTATAAATAGGCATGAATTTTTTACATTTCAAATTATCCAACTCACTCTCTTCTCTTCATCTTTCTATCTTTTAGTGAGCTATACCCTGAGCCTTTAACATTTCCATCTCCAAGATCAACTCCCTAGCCTTCTAAGTGCCCAGTGCGATCTTGGTTTAGAAGTCTATCAGAGTTGTAAGAGCTTGGCTCAGCAAGTGCTCTTTCTCTAGCTGTGAAGTTACAAGCCTTCATGTCAAAACTTAGGGTTGTAAAGAAGTGTCAAGCCTGCGGATCAAATCTTGTGATTCACTATTGGTGATTATAGCGGATACAACTTCGAACAAGAGTTCTCGGACCTGGACTATTCCTCTCAGAGGAAAACCAGGATAAAATTTTGGTATTTGTATTTGCTCTCTCTTACTTTTACTGCTTTATATATATTTCTTGCATATTACTGTTAGTACTTAACAGCCTTTACCTTGGATAAATTTTTAATTGGATAGATTATTCAGCTGCACTCTATTCACCCCCTCTAGAGGTGCCATTACGGTCATTTAATTAGTATCAGAGCGAGTTCTCTTATTACTGGATTAACCTTCCTAGAGATTTATAGAATCTGTTAGATCACCAACAATGGTGGAGGCCAGTTCACAAATATGCCACCCCTATTTGACGGTACTAACTATACGTATTGGAAGACATGTATAAGCTTTTGTCTGAAGTCACTTGATTTTGATATTTTGACTGTTGTAGTAGATGGATAAGAAAAACTACTTAAAATAGTCATAGATGGTAACCTTGTAGATAAGCCCCATAAAAAATATACGAACAATGAAAAGAAGCAAGCTACTCTTGATGTAAAGCTATTAATACTCTATTTTGTGCTGTTGAAAGAACAGAATTTAACAGGGTCTTCACTTATGGAACTTCACACGAAATATGAAAAATTCTTGAGGTCACTCATGAAGGAACTTCACAGGTGAACAAATCAAAAATAAGTTGACTGACACAAGAATATAAAGCATTCAAGATGAAGCAGAATGAGATGATCACTCGAATATTCACAAGATTTCTCAACATCGTCAACCCTCTATCCTCTCTTGGCAAGGAGTACAACAATCACAAGAAGATTTGCAAGATGCTCAGAGGACATACCAAGAACTAAAATTCCAAGGCCATTGTAATCATAGAAGGGAATAATCTTACTACGATGACCCTCGAGACGCTTATGGGCAAACTGATGACTCACGAGCTGGATCTCAAGGAATTCGAAGATCCCACCCCGAAAGAAAAGACGATTGCATTCAAGGCACATCACAAGAAAGTTTCCAACTGCAACTCCGACGACGATTAATCTCAAGATGAAGAAGTTGCCCTAATCACCAGAAACTTCCAAAAATTTCTAAAGATTGAGAGATCAAAGAAGAAGGAGTACAACGACAATAGTAATGAGAAACCTGTGTGCTACAATTATAAGAAGATATGTTGCATAAAGAGGGGCTGTCTAACAATAAAGAAAGAGAATCTCCAAGATAGCTCATCGAGAAAGACATCATCAAGGAAGTATGCGAATATAAGTATCTGGCATGAAAGCGAAGCTAGTGAATCTAAGGAAGAAGAAAAGCCTCGAGACACAGAAAACCTTTGCTTCATGGCACTGACTGATCAGGTAACAGATAAAAATTTCTATGATAATTTTACTTTTGATGAACTAGGCGATGTTTTCACTGATTAACTTAAAGATTTTAGAAAACATAAAAATAAATACAAGCATGCTAGAAAAGATGGTCAAGACTATCATACTGAAGTAGAAAGACTCACCTCTTTGCTAAGTGAAGTAAAGGATACTTCTACTTGTAATAATTCAGATGAGATATCCCGACTTAAGCTTAGTCTTCATGAGGCACTTGACAGCATTGACAAGAGCTCTCAAGAAAATGCTAAACTTAAAGAGGAACTCAAATCAGAAAAGAAGAAATATTATATTGCTTCTCGTAGAATAGATGCTTTGACAGCTAAATATGATAAAGTTTACACTACCTCTAAAATATTAGAGAGATTGGGTAAACAGGTTGAATAACTCACTACCCAAACTAACACAAGACACGTAGCTAAATAAGTGAAGACTTGGAATCTAAATTTGAGAATTTTAGGATATGATGAGGCAGAGCATTGGTGAATCTCAATTTTGTCATGCCCCGGTTCCAAAGATAAGAAACCGAGTCACGTGGAAATGGCCAGCAGCGCACTTCGGCGGACATCCCAATCTAATGGGCCCGTCGGAGTGCACCTAAGCTGTAAAGTACAATGAATAATCCAACACATAACACATAAATAGTCAATCTAAATCTCATCCACAGGCAACAGATATAAGAGCACATAGAGGTAATCATAAACAACCAATGTGCAGAAAGGAAATATCACGAGATAATGTATCAGAGTACAAATACTAGAGTAGTCACACGGGAACAAACCTGCTAGTACAAAATACTGGAATAAAAGTAAGCAATAAGATAACTTGGGACGGCATCAGATAACTAGATAGTAATACCGTCCCAAGGAAAGAGTCACTACCAGTGATCAGACGAAGTCCTCTGGAATGACCTCGTCCTCGGCAGTGGGTCCTGCTGCTGGATACGTACCCAGACCATACTTCTTTGGGTAATCCTCGTTGCCTAAACCTGGAAGGGAACCAGGTCCTCAGAGGGACGTAACAAGGTACAAAAATACAGCATGCCAAGTATAACAGAAAGTACAAGTGCAACGACAGGGTAATCTATCATAACCAAACAAGTGAGACACAGTTTAAAGACAATGTTCGACGCGTGGGCTGTCCAAAATAAAACTGTAGCTCCGAACACAGAGACACACGGGGCGTACCGTAGCTCTGAGCATAGAGTCACACGGGTGATACAACTACTCTAGAATACAGGATTACTATATATATATATAAGCGCGTGCAGATGAGCCCAAACGTCTAGTAACTGTCTTCCCCTTGCCAAGCGGTCAACGATGGTGCGCTGAACCTGAACCTCTATCTAAGAGTCTCGACACATAGAAATAACTCAACAGACGTGACCCTAAGGTCGTCCCAGTCTCTGGTCATGATGTCAGTATCAGGATAAATAAATCTGGCACGATCACAGTGTATGAGTGTGTCCTGGGGTATCGATATACTCAGGTACATACATCGAGGTGTTACGAACATCTAACATTTATTCCAAGATGTTACGACGAACGTCTGCACCCGGTTGTGATCCGTACGCGAAGTATCGATCGTAAACAAAATACGCGCACAATGTATATAAAAAAACAATAAATATCTGTAATCTAAAATATAGGGTGGCAAGGTACACTTGCCTGCGTCCGGCTGCTGATGACGGGGATCGGTACCACGTCCAAGTCCTCAGGTCCCGTAGTACCTAGAGATAAGATACAAACTCAATCAATAAACTATCACGCGACAAACAGGGATGTGACACACGTCTATACATATGCTCAGACTCAGCTACAACTCACAGGGACAATACACTAGAGGGTTGACCACGGTTAATTTTTGGCACGCTTCATCAAATCAAACTAGTCATCTGTACCATATCATCAAACCATCCTCAAATACACAATTAATGATTATTAACCTTTCGTTTCATATCATCGTTACCAAATCACAAGAGTACTACTCTTAAATTTACCCATCATTAATTTTCAGTCCCCAAATTACCGATTAATGGTCTGATACTACACACTAGTTCACAATCAAACACGTGCTCCTCAGCGTTCATTAATGTTCAAATATCGGAATCTTATTTCTCAATAATTTAAATCTGTTTCCAACAATAATCAATTTACATTTAATTAGAACGACACCTTAAAATCTCTTATGGCGATTTAAATCCCCACTTCATTATTTATGCCTCAAATCCATCCATCATGTATATATATTCCATGTCCTTTTTCAAATCATTTTCAAACCTTCATTAATTGATTTAGCATTTTTCCAACCATGTATAATATTTATAACATCTAGTTATAATCAAAATACTAAACTTCCATGCAAATCTTAAACATAAACCCTAATATCATATCATTATCCCATGCTCATTATACTACACTACAATTACACTAACATTTATACATAAACCCTAACTAATGCAAGACAATATATATCAAAAATAGAGAGGGAAGGAAAGGAGTGGTATACCTCAACGACGAGGTTGCTGGCCGGAACGAGCAGCTGAAAGCCGCGAGGAGGATGGGCACGCCGGAGTGAAATGGACGATGGAGGGTGGTCGATAGGGCAGTGCTGGTGGTGGTGTAACAGTGTGTGGTGGTTGGGTTGAGGTGGTTGGTGGCTATGGCAGATGGGGGTGGTGGCTATGGCAGATGGTGGTGAAGGAGTTGCTCGCCGGAGACGAGGAACGGGGATGCCAGAGGGAGGTGGCTGGACCCGAGAATGATGAAGACGAGGGTGGAGGAGCTCGGCAGTGTTGTCAGTTGGCACAGCGGGGGTTGAGGTCGGCTCGTGTTGGTGCTCGCCGGAGCAGAGTGGTTCGTCATCGGAGCGAATCGTAAAACAACAGGCCGGAGATCTCGCGGCTGCGCTGGATTGGACGACGGGGATCACACTGGCCGGAGGTCGAGGGGATGGAGGCTTCACAGCGGTTGTGGCACCGAAGAATGGTCTATGGCCGGAGCGGGATCTCGCAGGAGTAGAGTGGCCTACCGGGAACCGAAGTGAAGTAGAAGAAGGAGATGGTGAAGGGAAGAAGAAGAAGAAAATGGGAGAAATGGGAGTTCGGTTTTCAATATAGAGGAGAGAGGAGAGAGATAGGGGGTGTCACGCCCCAGTCCCAAAATACGTAGGACAGGAATACGTGACACGCCAGCTACGCATTCGACCAGACTCTGGTCTGACTCGAATACGTATAAGCTGTATAATATAAAGGACATTATCTAGATATCCCATAAATGTAAACCTCTATGTCTCAATCCACAATGTAAAGCAGTATACAAGAAAGAGCTATATGTGCTAAAGTCGGCCGCCCAATAACACACAAACTCGAATAGACTCAAGAAGAGATGAGTCTACAAAAACTAGGCTACAATAGCAGATGAATAATTAATAAGAATAATGTAACCATAATATCGGTGGAAATGATATGAGTACCTGGTACAATGCCCGCAAGACGTGTAACTCCATCAGCAACTCCAAATGCTCCGTAATCGTCTATGCTGCAAAACTGGCAGGGAACCAGGTCCTCAGAGGGACGTAACAAGGTACAAAAATACAGCATGCCAAGTATAACAGAAAGTATAAGTGCAACAATGGGGTAATCTAGCATAACCAACTAAGTGTGACACAGTTTGAAGACAATGTTCGACACGTGGGCTATCTAAAATAAAACCGTAGCTCCGAACACAGAGACACACGGGGCGTACCGTAGCTCCGAGCATAGAGTCACACGGGTGATATAACTACACTAGATACAGGATCACTACAGAAACAATACATATACATATATAAGAGCGTACAGAGGAGCCCAAACGTCTAGTAACTGTCTTCCCCATCCCAAGCGGTCAACGATGGTGCGCTGAACCTGAATCTCTAACTAACAGTCTTGACACACAGAAATAACTCAACAGAAGCGACCCTAAGGTAGTCCTAGTCTCTGGTCATGATGTCAGTATCATGATACAGGAATCTGGCACGATCACAGTGTATGAGTGTGTCCTGGGGTGTCGATATACTCAGGTATGTACATCGAGGTGTTACGAACATCTAACATTTATTCCAAGATGTTACGACGAACGTCTGCACCCGGTTGTGATCCGGACGCAAAGTATCGATCGTAACCAAAATACACACATAATGTACATAAAGAAACAATAAATATCGAAAATCTGAAATACAGGGTAGCAAGGTACACTTGCCTGCGTCCGGCTGCTGATGACGGGGATCCGATACCACGTCCAAGTCCGCAGGTCCCGTAGTACCTAGAGACGAGATACAAACTCAATCAATAAACTATCACACGACAAACAGGGATGTGACACACATCTAAATATATGCTCAGACTTAGCTACAACTCACAGGGACACGATGCTAGAGGGTTGACCAAGGTTGACTAATGGCACGTTACATCCAATCAAGTTAATCATTGTACAATATCAACAGACCAAACCTTGATCTTACTATATTCATTACGACATTCAGTAGTTTAAACCATGATCAAATCCTCGATTTTTGCCCGGGTCTTCACCGACATTATCATGCACGTTGGCATATCCCGTCCTCAAATAATTTATTAATTATTTATTAAATCCTTGAATATACAATCATCACCATTTTACCATAAAACTACTCCTCGATTCACTTATTGTTATTTTACCAAAAAGAATAATTATTTTCTAGTTAAACCCTCACATACATTTGTTCAGTATTCAACCACTCTCTCACAAATATATAATGATGTCACACATAATGATGTCACACAGTGTTTCATAATTTACATGATCCTTAATAATAATTAAGAGTCATACAAAACCATATAATGTACCCTAAAATCTCAATGCATATTTTATTTTGTATAAAACCCCTGAAAATCTCATATGGCATTTAAACCTCTAACCTCATTATATTTAACATTTTCCACCCTCGAATATCTATGTTCCATAACTTCCATCTATGAACATTATCGCATTCAAAAATCCTAAACTTATTCTTCATCATTCACCACCATCAAGTGCATATAGTACATAATATCAAACCCTACTTCAATGCATAGTTAAACCTCTACCATCTTAACCCTAACTAACTAAGTTACTCATAACACAATAAAAACTAACTAAATAATACAAATATAGGTTTAAACATGGAGTTGGGGAGTAGGCTACCTCGGTGGCGTGCGGTGGCACGAGGGTGGAGCTGCGGTGGCTACACGCCAGAGTGGAGGGAGGCCGGTCGGGTCGTGTGGTGGAGCTAGTGGCACGCCAGAATGGGAACGGGGTCAATGTAGAGATGCTGATGTTGAAGATGAAGATGATGAGTGTGGCCATTGCTGGCCGGAGGATAGTCGGCGGCGAGGTAGCAATCGGGGATGGCCGGGGTACGGAGCTTGGCCGGAGGGTGCTCGGTCGGAGTGAAGTCGGGCTGTCGGGGAGAGCTGGAGGCGGTGGCTGTACGGGATGGGTGGTGGCGAAGGCGTTGAAGACGATGGTGGTGGTGTCGAGCCACTGTGCCGACTCCGACGTCTGCACGAAGAACTCGTTGCTCGCCGGGGAAGGGGGATGAACACTGCACCGCGGTTGGTGGCAGTGGAACTGGAGGAGATGGTGGTTGAGGGAGAAAGTCGGCAGCGGGGTGGCCGGAGTTGGAATCGTGGCTGGGTGGATCACCGTCGGGTAGTGGGGAGTGGTCGTGGTAGAAGAACTGGAGGTGGTGGTAACGGAGCTGGCCCGCCGGAGCGAGCAGTGCGGTCAGGGGAGAACTCGAGCAGCCGGCGGTGTAGTGGGGAATGGCTGCGCCGGAGTGTTCGTGGCTGTGCCGGACTGGAGGGGGTGGCAGTGGCATGGACAGTGAGGGTGGTGGTGGAATGCCGGGGCTTGCCAGAGTTGGTAGGCCGGAGAAGGAGCTCGGTCGGATCCCTAACTTTTAAAAGAAGAAGAAGATGAAGCTAATTAGAAGGAGGAGAAGAAGAAAGGAAAAAGAAGAAGAAGAAGAAGAAGAAGAAGAAGAAGAAGAAGAAAGGAAAACTTGCATATAGCTGTGAGTGTATGGAGGGAGGAGAGAGAGAGAGAGAGGGTGGTGTCACGACCCGCTCCCGGAATTGGGGCACGAGTACGCGGGTACATCCAGCCTACACCGCAGCATCGGCGGTAGAACGCTGTCAAGGTCATGATACTATCTAACCAATCTCACACGAGCATCTAATCTCCATAAGGAGGCACGGATGACACAATATAATATGAACACATACTCAATCACATGACTACAGCACGATATCGAACAAAAAAAATTAATACAACACAAGTCTAAATGTAATGATCTAACTCAACAAATATCCATGTCTCTACAAGTATGCCGGAGAGAAATCCGGTACCAAATAGTCTACTAAAAGAACTAACTAGAAAACTAGTGATTCCGGCTAGACCTCCCGGAATCACAACTGAACTACCAAGTCCAAGTCTGCAGCTACTCACCATATGGTCCATAAAGTGTTGGATACCGATCCTCTAAGGCATAGTCTGGAAAAATGTTTCCAGTCAGGAAGGGAGCAAAGTACAATCTCAAATAACAGTTCCATTTAATTGATAAGGACTATAAAGCAATAAACAAATGATGCTAGATACTGAGAAGATAGTGAATAAATACAATGGCAAAATAAAGAGACAGGCAATGTAAAGAGACAGGCAAAATAGGCAATGTGATACAGTCAGTGCATATATGAAATGAAGAGAATAAGGTACAATATCATATACGGGTGATGTAGTATATGATCTAAAATTTGAGAACTGAATCTATTCTAAGTGTTTGAAATAGCAGTTTCGAAATGTGATCGGCTTGGGAACATGTACGATAACTATATGGCTTGGCTAATCATACGTGAGGGGTATGATTAACACCAATAATATTTTACTTGTACAATGGGTATTTGATCACATCTCTCACTAGCAATTTCCCCGCCCCCAACTAGTACTGTGGATCCAATCATGACACGTCACGATACACGAGCAATATCCAATCTATTATATACGATGTCTAATATAAATATCGTGTATAATGTCAATACGATAATCAATGTAACATCTCATGACTGCAGATCCAAGCTATATACTAGTCCGTGTAGCATAGTATCAAGGATTCAGATGTAACATTTCTAGATTACTAAACTTATAGAAATTATCAAGGAATTGGAAATTATCAGAGAATGTACTTGCCTTGGGTCCTTAGCTGATAAATACTAATGTCCTGTTCCAGAGTATCGCTTGGATGAACCAACAGTCCTATAGAAATATCATAAATATAACACTTGTATCAGATGCTACACTAACACACAATCAAAATACACTAGCCTCAGGGCTATGCCAGGTATGGCAATAGTCAGCTAGGGTTAAGTGCGTCAAGTTGCACGGGTGTCGCGTCTGCGATTGCTGGGCAAGACAGACGATCAAAACGGGTGTCGCGTCTGATATTGTACCTAGTCTTCTCAGTAACTAGAAAACTAGTGATTCCGGCTAGACCTCCCGGAATCACAACTGAACTACCAAGTCCAAGTCTGCAGCTACTCACCATATGGTCCATAAAGTGTTGGATACCGATCCTCTAAGGCATAGTCTGGAAAAATGTTTCCAGTCAGGAAGGGAGCAAAGTACAATCTCAAATAACAGTTCCATTTAATTGATAAGGACTATAAAGCAATAAACAAATGATGCTAGATACTGAGAAGACAGTGAATAAATGCAATGGCAAAATAAAGAGACAGGCAATGTAAAGAGACAGGCAAAATAGGCAATGTGATACAGTCAGTGCATATATGAAATGAAGAGAACAAGGTACAATATCATATACGGGTGATGTAGTATATGATCTAAAATTTGAGAACTGAATCTATTCTAAGTGTTTGAAATAGCAGTTTCGAAATATGATCGGCTTGGGAACATGTACGATAACTATATGGCCTGGCTAATCATACGTGAGGGGTATGATTAACACCAATAATATTTTACTTGTACAATGGGTATTTGATCACATCTCTCACTAGCAATTTCCCCGCCCCCAACTAGTACTGTGGATCCAATCATGACACGTCACGATACACGAGCAATATCCAATCTATCATGTACGATGTCTAATATAAATATCGTGTACAATGTCAATACGATAATCAATGTAACATCTCATGACTGCAGATCCAAGCTATATACTAGTCCGTGTAGCATAGTGTCAAGGATTCAGATATAACATTTCTAGATTACTAAACTTATAGAAATTATCAAGGAATTGGAAATTATCAGAGAATGTACTTGCCTTGGGTCCTTAGCCGATAAATACTGATGTCCTGTTCCAGAGTATCGCTTGGATGAACCAACAGTCCTATAGACATATCATAAATATAACACTTGTATCAGATGCTACACTAACACACAATCAAAATACACTGGCCTCAGGGCTATGCCAGGTATGGCAATAGTCAGCTAGGGTTAAGTGAGTCAAGTTGCACGGGTGTCGCGTATGCGATTGCTGGGCAAGACAGACGATCAAAACGGTATGGGGCTTGCCAGTACATCAGTGTACGCGTGGCAGACAACTAACAGTTCAGAGGGTTATAGGTCATGTGTAAAGACGGGGTGTTCGTATTTACACTCAGGTCATCTAGTAGAGATATACAAATATACATATCTTTAACTAACATATATACTTACAATATATATACACCAAATTAAATACATATACAATATATAAATATTAAAAATATACTAAGGGTTTATACAAAATATATATATACACATACAAATTAACAAATACATACATAGACTAATTATATATATACACATATATACCAATTAAAAATACAATACTATATACTTGTATATAAGTACATATATACATATATATATACCATTCACTAATATTAGTACATACTAATACACTAATTTAATTTATACTAGTATACTTTTTATTAAATAGATATTATATAAAAATAAAACAATATATATATACATATATATATACCAATTAGATTAAATACATACATATACAATATATATACCAATTATATATATTGAAAATATATTAAGTATATACAAAATATATATATATATATATATATATATATATATATATATATATATATATATATATATATATATATATATATATATATATACATCAAATTAAATATATATACTATATATACGTATTTACATGTATATCAGCTATATTAAATATATACATATACAATATAGAATAATTAAATACACTATTTATACACATACATGTATTTATTTATACGCACACATATACGTATATACACATAGATACGTACACATATACACGTATACACACATATACGTATTTATATACATATATATATTTACATATATATATATATATATATATATATATATATATATATATATATATATGTATATATATATATACATATATATATAAAGAAGGAGGGAGAGGGAGGAGTCTCACAGTGGTGGTCGGCCGGGCTTGACCGGAGCGCAGGCCGCCGGGGAAGGAGCTCGACGCGAGGGAGAGGAGCTTCGGGTCGCCAGGGGATGTCGACCAGAGTTGCAGGGAGGTGGCGATAGGCTCGACGTGGAGGGGGAGCTCAGGATGGTGGTCGGACTGCGGAGGAGCAGTGGCTGCGGGGGTGTGTGACCGGAGTAGGGTGGCTGCCGGACGTCGTGTAGGGGAGGAGCAGGAGTCGGGATGCAGCGGGAGGATTGGGTGGTAGTGATGATAGGTGAAGATAGTGGTGGTTGTAGTTGAAGATGGTGGTGGTGATAGGTGGTGGTGGTAATGGCACTGGTGGCCAGAGAAGCAGGCAGCGGGAGGAGCTAGGCGGGTGCTCGGCCGGGCTGGATGGAAGAGCAGGGTGGAGGTGTCCAGTCCGGTGCGGGGTGGTGCAGGAGTTACAGCGAGGTACTCATGGCCGGGGGAGGCTCTTGGAGATGGAGGTTGCAGGCCGGAGGGTGGCTCTGCCGGGGAAGGAAGGTGACTCGTGTGGTTGTGGAGCCGGAGTGCAGCAGCCGGAGTCGGCTCGTGTGGTGGTGGTGGCTCGGGAGACCGCGGTGGAGAGGCCGGGCTGGGTGAGGCAGTGGAGGTCGGAGCAGTCAGCCGCCGGTCGAGTCGAGGCAGCACTGGCCGGGGTTGGGATTAGTCGGCCGGCCGGGTGAACGGTGGGTGGTGAGGTTTCCCCCCTTTTTTTGGATTTCAAAAAAAAGGAGAAGAAGAAGAAAGGAAGAAGAAGAAGAGAAGAAGAAAGGAAATAAAGAAAAAGGGAAATTTTCCTACGGTTGAGTGAGGAGGGAGGAGAGAGAGAGGTGTGGGCTTGTTCCCTAGGTTTGGGGATTAGGGCTTCCTTGGGAAGGGTGTGGGTGATGTGACTTTAAATAGGGAGAGAGTGTGTGGGAATGAAGGGTGAGGATGCACCCATTGAATGGATGGCCAAGATTAGACATGGAGGAATTCTTCATGTGGGGATGAGGGTGGTTGACTAGTCAAATATTAGGGCTCCTCCATAGGTTTGAACCAATGGGGTATTGACACCAAATACAAATTTGCAAATTAGCCCCCCTTAAATTTGATATTTGCATAGACACATGAAATAATAAAAATTTGGCGGGCGATTCGGTGTTTGGCATTTTGTAGGGTGAGGGGGTATTGTGTGTTTGGTATGGGCTCAATTAGCAGGGTACTGGAATTAAATCGGGATTTACGGAATCGGTCAAAATGGTATCCTCAATTTAATTAGGAATAAAATGCAAGTTGTGTTCTAAAATTAATTAGGAGTACATGGGGACAAAATCAGGTCAGGTCACTAATATCATTAGTGAAGAAGACTCAGAATAGAATATTACCCTAATTTAGGTCACACGAAAAATGGGTCAAGATTGCCTCCAATTTCGATTGGAACGCACAATGATACAAAGTTGGAATTTATTCAGAAATTAAATAAACATCTGCGACGAATATTGTGCGGCTAAAATAAAGCAAAAGAGAGCATAATTATGAGTTGCAAAAAGGTCAGAATGGAAGGCGGGCATGTCTAGGGCGAGGTTGTGAAATTTGTTGGAAGGCCAAAGCTAGGGTAGCGCTCCAAATATCGAAACAACGGCAATGCGCAATAATTAAATAAAATTATGATACTTAATTACTACCTCCAATAATTTAATTCTAAATAAAACAATTAAATACATAATCCCATAATTCGGCCAGGTGTTCGTCTAGTGGGCTTCTAGGTCAAGTCTACTAGCTCAAACATTAATGAACACTGTATATATATAATATATTTAAATACATACCTCATGCAATTATTTAATCTAAATACACCTGTCATAAAATCATTTAATACCATAATATTAATAATATATAAAAATTCAAAAATACCCCTGTTTTTGGAATGTGGTAATGACAGGTGGAGTTTCCCAAATATGGGGATTAGGGCCTGCTTGGTATGTGTGTAGGAAGAGACATTAAATAAGGGGAGTGTGGGTAGAAATGTGTGGTGATGATGCTCCCTTTTGAATGAAGGGTCAGGATTGATCATGGATATTTTCATTTAAGGAAGGGGGGTTTTGACTAGTCAACGAATGGAGGGCTTCTCTATTTGGCTTTGACCAATGAGGTATTGACACATGTTACAATATTTGCAAATTAGTCCCTTAAGTTTAGGAATTTGCACAAATACATAAAATGATACAAAAATTATGGAGAAAATTGGTGTTTGGTATTTTGTAGGGTGAGGGAGTATTGTGTGTTTGGCATGGGCTTAATTAAATGGGCATTGGGATTAAATGAAGATAAATAGGATTAGTCAAAATTGGTATCCCCGATTTAAATAGAATTATAGTGTCCCGTAATTTTAAATTAAATGGAGGCACTTGGAGTCAAAATTGGGCGCGCCAATGGTTTAATTAATTAAAAACAGACATAAGCAACCCTACTCTAAACCTCAAACATCTGCTACTAAACCAAAATTTTCCAATCCACACCTGACTATCTATAGAATTAATTGAGGGGGTTTACATTCTTCCCAACTTAGAAAAAATTTGTCCCCGAAATTAAAAGTAAAGCACGATAATAGCTAAGAGAAATTAAAACAAGCTAGTAATCAATTGCGGTACGTAAATTCGTACCTTGCTCCTCAAATAAATACGGGAACCACTGTCGAATGGAATCATCGCGCTCCCAGGTAGACTCGTCTGGCGATTGATGTTTCCATACAACTCTGACCAGTCGAATAGTCTGCCCTCTCAAAGTCTTCTTACTGCGATCGAGGATCTCAACTGGCTGCTCTACGTAAGATAGACTAGGCCCGACTGTAATCTCTGAATGATCAAGCACGTGGCTAGGGTCTGCGACATATCTTCTCAGCCGCGATACGTGAAATACGTCATGCACTCCCTCTAATGATGGAAGCAATACAAGACGGTAAGCCACTTCGCCAACTCGTTCCAAGATGTTAAAAGGCCCGATGTACCTCAGACTCAGCTTGCCTCTGCCTCTGAATCTGATGGTACCACGAGTAGGCGATATCCTCAAAAATATATGGTCACCTTCCTAGAACTCCAATGGTCTGCGGTGCACATCTGCCCAATGTTTCATTCTGTCCTGTGCTGCACGCAAGTGGCTCTAAATCTGCTTGACTTCCTCCACTGTCTGTGTCACCAACTCTGGACCAAGTATCTGACGCTCTCTCACGTCTCTCCAACAAACTGGCGACCTGCATTTCTGGTCGTACAGTGCCTCATAAGGTATCATCTGTATGCTAGCCTGGTAGCTGTTATTGAAGGAGAATTCCACCAAGTGTACGTGGTCCTCCCAAGATCCTCCAAAATTAATCATGCGCGCTCTCATCATATCCTCAAATATCTGTATCGTGCGCTCTGACTGGCCATCAGTCTGTGGATGATATGCAGTGCTGAACTTGAGATGAGTTCCTAGGCTCTGCTGCATACTCCGCCAAAAATACGACGTGAATCTGGAATCATGATCCGATACGATGCTAACAAGCACTCCATGTAGTCGTACTATCTGCCTCATATACATGTCATCTAATATCTCCGTGGTCTGCCCAACTCTGAAGGGCAAGAAATATGCAGACTTGGTGAGTCTGTCTATGACAACCCAAACTGCATCCTTTTCGCTAGGGCTCCGAGGGAATCCTGTGACGAAGTCCATGGTAATGTGTTCCCACTTCCACTCGGGAATGGGAAGCGGTTGCAATAGTCCTGCAGTTCTTTGTTATTCAGCCTTGTCTTGCTGACATACCATGCATCTTGCCACGAATCTCGCAATCTCTCTCTTCATCCCATGCTATCAGTAATGTTGTCTCAAATCTCGGTACATTTTCGTACCCCCGGGATGAATAAAATAATCGAGCTATGAGCCTCTGTCATCAACTCTTGGCGTAGCTCGACACTCGGGACGCATAGGCGATCTCCATACCTCAATGTTTCGTTTTCATGAATCTTGAGTCCCGTTTGTATGTCGGCCTTTGTCCTTTCTCGCAGTCATCTAAATCTCGTATCTGTAGGCAAGGCTGCCTTGATCCTCTTAATTAAATGTGGACTGAACCTCGAGACTGGCCATCTGTCCATCCATGCCTGGCAATACAATCTCTATCCCAAGCTCCTGGAGATCCTTTAGCAATTGCCGCTGAGTCGTCAAAAAGTATTCCATGGGCTTCCTGCTTAAGGCATCTGCTACTACATTCGCCTTGCCAGGGTGGTACTATAACTCAATATCATAATCTGTCATCAACTCTATCCAGTGCCTCTATCTCATGTTGAGCTCCTTCTGGCCCTTAGAATACACCAAGATATCATTTATAATTACCACCATGAACTTATCCAAGTAATGGTGGAAAATATTGTTCCTCAAACTCATAAATACTGCTGGCACGTTGGTTAAACCAAACGACATGACTAGAAACTCATAGTGTCCATACTTCGTCCAAAAAGCCGTCTTCGGAATGTCCTCTCTCCTTACCTTGATCTAAGGATAGCCTGATCTGAGATCGATCTTCAAGAATACACATGTGCCGTTAAGCTAATCAATTAAATCATCGATGCACGGCAAATAAGTACTTGCTCTTTATCGTTACAGCACTTAACGCCCTGAAATTGATACACAACGTACCGTCCCATCCTTCTTCGGTACAATATAATGGGTACTCCCTATGGAGAAACACTAGCCCAATCGAACCCTTGTCTAAGTGATCCTCTTCTATGGACCTTCAACTCAACCAACTCTATTGGTGCTAGTCTGAAGACGAGAAAATAACTGGCTCGGCTCTTGGAGGCAACTCTATAGCAAACTCTATTTTCTCTGTCAGGTAGCAGTCCTGGAAGATTCTCTAGAAGCACATCCTCAAACTCTGATATAATACGGGGGTACACTGGTTCACCTTGCATTGTGTGTCGCTAAGATTGGACACCATGCTCTCGGGCGCCCTGTCGAAACCCAACTCAGGGTAATCTGGTGGTCATAAATAATGCAACCACGTCGCCAATCCAGCGTCGCATGGTATTGGCTCAACCAAAGCATGTCTAGGATAAGGTCATAGTCTAGACTAAACCTCATAATAATTTCTCTTGTTCTGTTTACCACACTAATCCTCCAAAAGAAAAATTCTTCCCTGCCTAAAGTATAATTTCTCTTCTCCTCAAGGTTTTTCCTAAAATTTTATTCCTCGAATTTCTTCTTTTCGTTATTCATCTCTCCAAGTCATATAGTACAATAATGGTATCACCCAAGCGCATACTAGAATTCCTGGAATCAGATCATTATCTTCCAAGTGTGAGCCTAAAATTTTATCTCCTCTAGTCCAAAATATCATTCATGGTATCGCTATCATTTATAACAACTAATTCCTAGCATCGGGCTATGTACCTCCATAAATTATTCTAGGTTATGGTCAATAATCCTTCCAGCTCCCAGTACTTCCAAGATCACTGCTATCCCAAGTACGAATAGGGTACTACTGGTTCTAATTCTCTTGCTAGCCTTCCACACAAGTTCTAGAATCCAAAAAGAACCTATCAACCTACCCTACTGAGGGTAACAATCTTCTCAGAGAATATTGCACAAATCACGTCTTCTGTCGTCTGATCTACGATCTTCTTCTGGAGGAAACCATCAGGCACAAGCGTCCGTCTTCCCGTGTAATAGGGGATGAGAGTCAATGATAACGATATTGACGGAAATTGAAAGAATACAAATTGGAAGTCCAAGGGCGATAATCACATACAAAGAGTTTTTAAAATCAATTATGGATTGAGATCTTATTCAACGATCATAATATATATTCCTAATTTGCAGGCTCGCTTGGCACAGTCAGGTGACCAAGACAATTTAAAATGGACCTGTATGGGCCACCACAAAAATATGTCACGCCCCAGTCCCAAAATACGTAGGACCAGGAATACGTGACACGCCAGCTACGTTTTCGACCAGACTCTGGTCTGACTCGAATACGTATAAGTTGTATAATATAAAGGGCACTATCTAGATATCCCATAAATGTAAACCTCTATGTCTCAATCCATGATGTAAAGCAGTATACAAGAAAGAGCTATATGTGCTAAAGTCGGCCGCCCAATAACACACAAACTCGAATAGACTCGAGAAGAGATGAGTCTACTAAAACTAGGCTACAACAGCAAATGAATAATCAATAAGAATAATGTAACCATAATGTCGGTAGAAATGATATAAGTACCTGGTACAATGTCCGCAAGACGTGCAACTCCATCAGCAACTCCAAATGCTCCGTAATCGTCTATGCTGCAAAACTGGCAGGGAACCAGGTCCTCAGAGGGACGTAACAAGGTACAGAAATATAGCATGCCAAGTATAACAGAAAGTACAAGTGCAACGACGGGGTAATCTAGCATAACCATCTAAGTGTGACACAGTTTGAAGACAATGTTCGACGCATGGGCTATCTAAAATAAAACCGTAGCTCCGAACACAAAGACACACGGGGCGTACCGTAGCTCCGAGCACAGAGTCACATGGGTGATACAACTATACTAGATACAGGATCACTACAGAAATAATACATATACATATATAAGCGCATGTAGAGGAGCCCAAACGTCTAGTAACTGTCTTCTCCATCCCAAGCAGTCAACGATGGTGCGCTGAACCTGAACCTCTATCTAACAGTCTTGACACACAGAAATAACTCAACAGACGCGACCCTAAGGTCATCCCAGTCTCTGGTCATGATGTCAGTATCAGGATACAGGAATCTGGCACGATCATAGTGTATGAGTGTGTCCTGGGGTATCGATATACTCAGGTACGTACATCGAGGTGTTACGAACATCTAACATTTATTCCAAGACGTTACGACGAACGTCTGTACTCAATTGTGATCCGAACACGAAGTATCGATCGTAACCAAAATACGCGCACAATGTATATAAAAAACAATAAATATCGGTAATCTGAAATACAGGGTGGCAAGGTACACTTGCCTGCGTCCGGTTGCTGATGACGGGGATCCGATACCACGTCCAAGTCTGCAGGTCCCGTAGTACCTAGAGACGAGATACAAACTCAATCAATAAACTATCACACGACAAACAGGGATGTGACACATGTCTACACATATGCTCAGACGGAGCTATAACTCACAGGGACACGACGCTAGAGGGTTAACCAAGGTTGACTAATGGCACGTTATATCCAATCAAGTTAATCATTGTACAATATCAACAGACCAAACCTTGATCTTACTATATTCATCACGACATTCAGTAGTTTAAACCATGATCAAATCCTCAATTTTTGCCCGGGTCTTCACCGACATTATCATGTACGTTGGCATATCCCATTCTCAAATAATTTATTAATTATTTATTAAATCCTCCAATATAAAATCATTACCACTTCACCATAAAACTACTCCTCGATTCACTTATTGTTATTTTACCAAAAAGAATAATTATTTTCTAGTTAAACCCTCACAGATATTTGTTCAGTATTCAACCACTCTCTCACAAATACATAATGATGTCACACATAATGATTTCACACAATATTTCATAATTTACCTATTCCTTAATAATAATTAAGAGTCATACAAAACCATGTAATGTACCCTAAAATCTCAATGCATATTTTATTTTGTATAAAACCCCTGAAAATCTCATATGGCATTTAAACCTCTAACCTCATTATATTTAACATTTCCCACCCTCGAATATCTATGTTCTATAACTTTCATCTATGAACATTATCGCATTCAAAAATCCTAAACTTATTCTTCATCATTCACCACCATCAAGTGCATATAGTACATAGTATCAAACCCTATAATGCATAGTTAAACCTCTACCATCTTAACCCTGACTAACTAAGTTACTCATAGCACAATAAAAACTAACTAAACAATACAAATATAGGTTTAAACAGGGAGTTAGGGAGTAGGCTACCTCGGCGGCGTGCGGTGGCACGAGGGTGGAGCTGCGGTGGCAACATGCCGTAGTGGAGGGAGGCCGGTCGGGTCGTGTGGTGGAGCTGGTGGCACGCCGGAATGGGAACGGGGTCGATTTGGCGATGCTAATGTTGAAGATGAAGATGATGAGTATGGCCATTGCTGGCCGGAGGATGGTCGACGGCGAGGTAGCAGTCGGGGATGGCCGGGGTACGGAGCTTGGCCGGAGGGTGCTCGGTCGGAGTAAAGTCGGGCTGTCGGGGAGAGCTGGAGGCGGTGGCTGTACTTGGATGGGTGGTGGCGATGGCGTTGAAGACGATGGTGGTGGTGTCGAGCCACTGTGCCGACTCTGGCGTCTGCACGAAGAACTCGTCGCTCGCTGGGGAAGGGGATGAACGCTGCACCGCGGTTGGTGGCAGTAGAACTGGAGGAGATGGTGGTTGAAGGAGGAAGTCGGCAGCCGGGTGGCCGAAGTTGGGGTCGTGGCTGGGTGGATCACCGTCGGGTGGTGGGGAGTGGTCTTGGTGGAGGAACTGGAGGTGGTGGTAACAGAGCTAGCCCACCGGAGCGAGCAGCGCGGTCAGGGGAGAACTCGAGCAGCCGACGGTGCAGTGGGGAATGACTGCGCCGGAGTGTTCGCGGCTGCGCCGGACTGGAGGGGGTGGCAGTGGCGTGGACAGTGAGGGTGGTGGTACAATGTCGGGGCTCGCCGAAGTTGGTAGGCCGGAGAAGGAGCTCGGTCGGATCCCTAACTTTTAAAAGAAGAAGAAAATGAAGCTAATTAGAAGGAGGAGAAGAAGAAAGGAAAAAAAGAAGAAGAAAGGAAAACTTGCATATGGCTGTGAGTGTATGGAGGGAGGAGAGAGAGAGGGGGTGGGGTTTCCCAAATATGGGGATTAGGGCCTGCTTGGTATGTGTGTAGGAAGAGACATTAAATAAGGGGTGTGTGGGTAGAAATGTGTGGTGATGATGCTCCCTTTTGAATGAAGGGTCAGGATTGATCATGAAGATTTTTATTTAAGGGAGGGGGTTTTGACTAGTCAACGAATAAAGGGCTTCTCCATTTAGCTTTAACCAATGAGGTATTGACACATGTTACAATATTTGCAAATTAGCCCCTTAAGTTTGGGAATTTGCACAAACACATGAAATAATGCAAAAATTATGGGAGAAATTGGTGTTTGGTATTTTGTAGGGTGAGGGGGTGTTGTGTGTTTGGCATGGGCTTAATTAAATGGGTATTGGAATTAAATAGAGATTAAAATAGGATTAGTCAAAATTGGTCTCCCCGATTTAAATAGAATTAAAGTGTCCCGTGCTTTTAAATTAAATGGGGGCACTTAGGGTCAAAATTTGGAAATGACACAAAGGTCAAATATGGTGGGGGCTTGGAGTCAGTCTTGGACCCTTTAGTTGGTCCGGCTCAACGGGTTAAGTTGGTATCTCAAAATTGAAGGTAACGACACAGGTGTCCGACCCGGAATTAAATTATAGAATTTAGGATATGGAAAATTGTGCAATTAATTTAAGGCACAATGAATTTGATTTTGTGTGACGGAAAAATCCAGTGCCTAAATTGGCGAGTCAAGTCAGAAGTACAATAGTCCGATAGAATTTATGGGCTGATATTGGGCTCCGAATAATTCAACAATGGTTGGGCGCGTCAATGGTTTAATTAATTAAAAACAGACATAATCAACCCTACTCTAAACCTCAAACATCTGCTGCTAAACCAAAATTTTCCAATCCACACCTGACTATCTATAGAATTAATTGAGGGGGTTTTCATGGGGGTGAGGTTTCCTAGGCTTTTGGGGATTAGGGCCGGCAAGGGGAAGAGGGATGTGATGGAGAAATTTTATAGGAAGGGGTGTGAGGATTGGAGGGTGGGGATTGGCTCATTTCAAATGTGTGGTGTAGATTTCACATGAAGAGAATGGTTTCTTCATGCAAAGGAAAGGGAGGAGGGATGTTGACCACAGTCAAAGAAGAGGGTTGGCCTCTTCATTGGCCTTGACCAATGAGGGTGTGCCACATGTCACAATATTTGCAATTTAGCCCCTTAAGTTTGGATATTTGCACAAACATATGAAATAATAGGAAAATTGTGGGGGAAATGGTGTTTGGTATTTTGTAGAGTGAGGGGGTGTTGTGTGTTTGGCATGGGCTTAATTAAATAGGCATTAGAATTAGATGGAGATTAAAATAGGATTAGTCAAAGTTGGTATCCCCGATTTAATTAGAATAAATATATTCCGTGCTTTTAAATTAAATGGGGGCACTTGGGGTCTCAATTTGGGAGTGACACAAAGGTCAAAAATGGTGTGGGCTTGGAGTCAGTCTTGGACCCTTTAGTTGGTCCGGCTCAACGGGTTAAGTTGGTGTCTCAAAATTGATGGCAACGACACAGGTGTCCGATACAGGATTAAATATGGGATTTTGGATACGGGAAATTGTGCAATTAATTTAGGGCACAGGGGATCTGATTTTGAGTGACGGAAAAGTCCAGCGCCTAAATTGGCGTGTCAAGTCAAAAGTACGATAATCTGTTGGAATTTATGGGCTGATGTTGGGATCCGAATAATTCAACAATGGTAGGGCACGCCGAGGGTTTAATTAAAATAAACAGACATCTGCCACCTTACTCTAAACCTCAATCAACTGCTGCTAAACCAGAATTTTCCATCCCGTACCAGACTATCTATAGAAATATTTGAGGGGATTTATATCCTTCCCAACTTAGAAAAATTTTGTCCCCGAAATTAAAAGTAAAGTACGATAATAGCTAAGAGAATTTAAAAATAACTAGTAATCAAATGCGGTACGTAAAGTCGTACCTTGGTCCTCAAATAAATATGGGAAACGCTAACGAATGGAATTCTCGCGCTCCCAGGTAGACTTTCCTGGCGAATGATGCTTTCATGCAACTCTGACCAATTGAATAGTCTACCCTCTCAAAGTCTTCTCGCTGTTATCGAGGATCTCAACTGGCTGCTCTACGTAATATAAACGGGGCCCGACTGTAATCTCCGAATGATCAAGCACGTGGCTAGGGTCTGCCACATATCTCCTCAACTGCGATACGTAAAATACGTCATGCATTCCTTCTAATGATGGAGGCAATGCAAGACAGTAAGCCACTTCGCGAACTCGTTCTAAGATGTCAAAAGGTCCGATGTACCTCGGACTCAGCTTGCCCCTGCCTCCGAATCTGATGGTACCACGAGTAGGCGATATATTCAAAAATATATGGTCACCTTCCTTGAACTCCAATGGTCTAAGGTGCGTATCTGCCCAATATTTCTGTCTGTCCTGTGCTGCACACAGGTGGCTCTGAATCTGCTTGACTTTCTCTACTGTCTGTGTCACCAACTCTGGACCAAGTATCTGATGCTCTCCCATGTCACTCCAATATACTGGTGACCTACATTTCCTGCCCTATAGTGCCTCATAAGGTGCTATATGTATGCTAGCCTGGTAGCTGTTATTGTAGGAGAATTCCACCAAGTGTAGATGGTCCTCTCAAGATCCTCCAAAATTGATCATGCACGCTCTCAACATATCCTCTAATATATGTATCGTGCGCTCTGACTGGTCATCAGTTTGTGGATGATATGCAGTGCTGAACTTGAGATAAGTTCCTAGACTCTCCTGCATACTCCGCCAAAAATATGACGTGAATCTAGAATCACGATCCGATATAATGCTGAAAGGCACTCCATATAGTCGTACTATCTGCCTCATATACATGTCAGCTAATATCTCCGTGGACTGCCCAACTCTGAAGGGCAAGAAATGTACATAATTGGTGAGTCTGTCTACGACAACCCAAACTGCATCATTCCCGCTAGTGCTCCGCGGGAATCCTGTGACGAAGTCCATGGTAATGTGTTCCCACTTCCACTCGGAAATGGGAAGAGGCTGCAATAGTCCTCAGTCCTCTAATGTTCAGTCTTGACTTTGCTGACAAACTAAACATCTTGCTACGAATCTTGCAATCTCTCTCTTCATCCCATGCCACCAGAAATATTGTCTCAAATCTCGGTACATCTTCGTACCCCCGGGATGAATAGAATAAATTGAGCTATGAGCCTCGGTCATCAACTCTTGGCGTAGCTCGCCACTCGGAACATATAGGCGATCTCCACACCTTAATGTTTCGTCTTTCTGAATCCTGAGTCCCGTCTGCATGCCGGCCTTTGTCCTCTCTCGAAGACGTCAAAATCTCGCATCTGTAGGCAGGGCTGCCTTGATCCTCTCAATCAAAGTAGACTGAACCTCAAGACTGGCCATCTGTCCATCCATGTCTGGCAATACAATTTCTATCCCAAGCTCCTGGAGATCCTCTAGTAATTGCCGCTGAGTCATCAAAAAGTATGCCATGGGCTTCCTGCTTAAGGCATCTGCTATTATATTCACCTTGCCAGGGTGGTACTGCAACTCAATATCATAATCTGTCATCAACTCTAGCCAGCGCCTCTGCCTCATGTTGAGCTCCTTCTGCGTGTAGACATACTTCAGACTTTTATGATCTGTGTAAATCTCAACACGCTCACCATAAAGGTAGTGTCTTCATAGCTTTAGTGCAAATATTACTGCAGCTAGCTCCAAATCGTGCGTCGGATAGTTCTACTCATGAACTCTCAGCTGGCTCGATGCGTAGGCTATCACCTTGTCGTGTTGCATTAGTACATATCCTAATCTGCTCCTAGACGCATCACTGTACACTACAAATCCTCCTAATCCTGAAGGTAGTGTCAAAATCGGTGTTGATGTCAGGCGCTTCTTCAGCTCATCGAAAGCCGCCTGACACTCGTCGGTCCAGATAAACTCCTCGCCTTTACGCATCAGTCGCGTCAGAGGCGCAGCTATCCTCGAGAAGTTTTCCACGAACCTCCGATAATATCCGGCAAGTCCGAGGAAACTCCTAACCTCTGTAACTGATGTAGGGGTAGGCCATGTCTCAACTGCAACTATCTTCTCCGGGTCAACTGATAGTCCATCTCCGGTGATTATGTGTCCAAGAAAAGGTACTTTATCCAAGCAGAACTCACATTTGTTGAGCTTGACGTACAGCCTCTCCTGTCTCAGCGTCTCCAACACGATCCTGAGATGTCTCTCATGCTCCTCCTGGCTCTTGGAATATACCAAGATGTCGTCGATAAATACCACTACGAACTTATCTAAGTACTGGTGGAAGACATTGTTCATCAGGATCATAAATACTGCTGGTGCATTGGTTAAACCAAACGGCATGACTAAAAACTCATAGTGCCCATACTTTATCCGAAAGGCCGCCTTCGGGATGTCCTCTCTCCGTACCTTGATCTGATAATAACCGGATCTGAGATCGATCTTCGAGAATATACATGCACCACTAAGCTGATCAAACAAATTATCGATGCGTGGTAGTGGATACTTGTTCTTTATCGTTACAGCATTTAACGCCCAGTAATCGATACAGAAGCGTACCGTCCCGTCCTTCTTCGGTACAAATAGAATAGGGGCTCCCCATGGAGATATACTAGCTCGTATGAAACCCTTATCTAAGAGATCATCTACTTTGACTTTTAACTCAACCAACTCCTTCGGTGCTAGTCTGTAAATGGGGGAAGTAACTGGCTCGGCTCCGGGAATCAACTCTATAGTGAACTCAATCTCTCTGTCAGGTGGCAGTCCTGGGAGATCCTCTAGAAACACATCCTCAAACTCTGATATAAAGTGAGGGTACATCGGTTCTCCTTCTGTAATGTGTGTCGCTAGGGTAGGTTGGACACCATGCTCTCGGGCTCCCCGAAGAAACTCAAACCCTGGGTGATCTGGGGGTCTAAAGATGACACAACCACAACGGCAATATAGCGTTGCGTGGTATTGGCTCAACCAATCCATGCCAAGGACAATGTCATAGTCCGACATGGAGAAGACCAAAAATCAGGCACGCACCTCTCACCCACACACAACTACTGAACACGATCTACAAGTGTCACTAACAGGTACTATTCTACCTCCCGTAAGAATCCTCTTGATCTTCGGAAGGGGTACAGTGGCTATTCTATGGGTAGCCACGAAACTAGTAGCTATAAAAGAGTGTGTGGCACTAGAATCAAATAGGACTACTGCTGGTAATGAAGCTACTAAGATAGTACCTGCGATCACTTCTCCGGTTGTCTCTGCCTCCTCTATAGTCATCGCATAGGCCTGACCATGTCTCGGTGCCCTCGGCTGCTGCTGTCGAGCCTGCTGGAAGCGGTCTTCCTGTGGGGCCAAGGGTGGACTCCTATGATTTCTCCCTGGTGCTGGTGGTCGCTATGCTCCAGCTCCTGCGTAAGGCGGCCTCAGTCCAGGAGGCTGCTGATAAGGCCTCGGTGATGGCAAGGCCGGCCGATGAACCATTTGTACTAGATCTCTCTGGTCGGGGTAATCCCGGATGGCATGCTGGCCCGATCCACATCTCAAACATACGTCCAGCCTCCGTCGACAGTCCCTCAACAAATGTCCCCTCTTGCCGCAGATGGCATATGGGAACCACTGCTCCCTGCAGGGGTACTGCTCTCTGCTGCTGCTGGTGTACTAGAGGACGCTTCGTAGGTCCTTCCTGTGGGGCTCGAACTGCTGATGACGACGCATCGGAGCGCTTCAGGCTGGCCTCCATCTTGTTGATGCGATCCTGACGTCGTGTTGCTAGTAATACTTCAGAGTAAGAGGGGGGCTATGGACCCGATAAACCTCTGGATCTCGAAACTCAGGCCTTCATAGAACTTCTCGACCTTTGCCTCCTTAGTAGGGATCAGGTACGGTACAAACCTGCTCAGTCGGAGGAACTCAGCATTGTATTCCTCTATCGTCATACTCCCCTGCCTGAGGTTCTGAAACCTATCCCAAAGCTCTGCTCGGGCAGTGGAGGGTATCTACATCTCCTGGAAGAGCCTAGAGAATTCTTCCTACGTGGCCCGGTCTGGTCCCAAACGCTGCTCCTCTGAAAGCCACCAGTGATGCGTGTTGCCAGTAAGCTGCATCCTGACAGCAGTCATCCATTGGTGTCGGGGGAGGTCGGTAGCCTCCAGCTGGTGCTGAATGCTGGTGAGCCATGCGTGGACCTCTGTCAGCTCCTCTGTGCCAGCAAAAGGTTGTTGCATCATACGACGAAAGTCTATGACAGACCCTATCGTCGACTGGTGTACTGGCGGTGACGCCTGCCCCAAGGCCGTCACGATACTCTCTCTCAGGGTCTCAACCTAGCGCTGCTGGGCCTGCTGCTGAGCCTGCTGCTGGACCAGTTGCTGGGCCTACATCATCGCATATACCATCTGGAATATCTGTGTCCCATCCATGTGTTGCCCTGTGGGGAATGGCATATAGGGCATCTGGGTGGGAATGGTGGAGGTGGTGGCAGCTGCTGCTCCTCCTGACTCGGGATCCTCTGATCCTCAGGTCCTGCCTAACACGGAGTCTAATGCCGGTCTGAAGGCACCTCGGGCTGCCCCGATGATTGTCCCAGGGGAGCTGGAGTCAACAGAAGGACCTGCTCCAGTTCTGGTTCCCCGGATGATCCTGCGTCACGGGGAACATCGCCCAGCTGCACTACACGTCCACTACGGAGATTCATAACTCTGAAAAGAAGTCATGACTGCAATCAGCGTTGAGGAAATAAACAAGATGCAATTCAGTAAAAGATATCGAGATAGAGGTGTCATGTGAAGGATTCAAACTTGTAGATGAGATTCCTAATATTTATTCCTAATTTGCAGGCTTGCTTGGCATAGTCAGGTGACCAAGACGATTTAAATCAGACATGCATGGGCCACAACAAAAACCATGTCACACCCCGGTTCCAAAGATAAGGAACCGAGTCACGTGGCAATGGCCAGTAGCGCACTTCGGCGGGCATCCCAATCTAATGGGCCCGTCGGAGTGCACCTAAGCTGTAAAGTACAATGAATAACCCAACACATAACACAAAAATAGTCAATCTAAATCTCATCTACAGGCAACAGATATAAGAGCACATAGAGGTAATCATGAACAACTAATGTGCAGAAAGGAAATGTCACGAGATAATGTATCATAGTACAAATACTAGAGTAGTCACACGGGAACAAACCTGCTAGTACAAAATACTGGAATGAACGTAAGAAATAAGATAACTTGGGACGACATCAGATAACTAGATAGTAATATCGTCCCAAGGAAAGAGTCACTACCAATGATCAGGCGAAGTCCTTTGGAATAACCTCGTCCTCGGCAGTGGGTCCTGCTGCTGGATACGTACCCGGACCGTACTCCTCTAGGTAATCCTCATCGCCGAAACCTGGAAGGGAACCAGGTCCTTAGAGGGACGTAACAAGGTACAAAAATACAGCATGCCAAGTATGACATAAAGTACAAGTACAACGACAGGGTAATCTATCATAACCAAATAAGTGAGACACAGTTTAAAGACAATGTTCGATATGTGGGCTGTCCAAAATAAAACCGTAGCTCTGAACACAGAGACACACGGGGCGTACCGTAGCTCCGAGCACAGAGTCACACAGGTGATACAACTACTCTAGAATACAGGATCACTACATATACATATATAAGCGTGTGCAGAGGAGCCCAAACGTCTAGTAACTGTCTTCCCCTTCCCAAGCGGTCAATGATGGTGCGCTGAACCTGAACCTCTATCTAACAGTCTCGACACACATAAATAACTCAACAGATGCGACCCTAAGGTCATCCCAGTCTCTGGTCATGATGTCAGTACCAGGATACAGGAATCTGGCATGATCACAGTGTATGAGTGTATCCTGGGGTATCGATATACTCAGGTACGTACATCGAGGTGTTACGAACATCTAATATTCATTCCAAGATTTTATGACGAACGTCTGCACCCGGTTGTGATTCGGACGTGAAGTATCAATCGTAAATAAAATACGCACACAATGTACATAAAGAAATAATAAATATCTATAATCTGAAATACAGGGTGGCAAGGTATACTTGCCTGCGTCCGGCTGCTGATGACGGGAATCCGGTACCATATCCAAGTCCTCAGGTCCTGTAGTACCTAGAGATGAGATACAAACTCAATCAATAAACTATCACGCGACAAATAGGGATGTGACACACGTCTATACATATGCTCAGACTCAGCTACAACTCACAGGGATAATACGCTAGAGGGTTGACCACGGTTGATTTTTAGCACACTTCATCAAATCAAACTAGTCATATGTACCATATCATCAAACCATCCTCAAATACACAATTAATGATTATTAACCTTTCGTTTCATATCATTGTTACCAAATCATAAAAGTACTACTCTTAAATTCACCCATCTTTAATTTCCAGTCCCCAAATTACCGATTAATGGTCTGATACTACACACTAGTTCACAATAAAACACGTGCTCCTCAGCGTTCATCAATATTCAAATATCAGAATCTTATTTCTCAATAATTTAAATCTGTTTCCAACAATAATCAATTTGCATTTAATTAGGACGACACCTTAAAATCTTTTATGGCGATTTAAATCCCCACTTCATTATTTATGCCTCAAATCCATCCATCATGTATATATATTCCATGTCCTTTTTCAAATCATTTTTAAACCTTCATTAATTGATTTAGCATTTTTCCAACCATGTATAATATTCATAACATCTAGTTATAATCAAAATACTAAACTCCCATGGAAATCTTAAATATAAACCCTAATCTCATGTCATTATCCCATGCTCATCATACTACACTACAATTATACTAACATTTATACATAAACCCTAGCTAAAGCAAGACCATATATATCAAAAATAGAGAGGGGGGGAAGGAGTGGTATACCTCGACGACGAGGTTGCTGGCCGGAACGAGCAGCTGGAAGCCGCGGGGAGGACGGGCACGCCGGAGTGAAGTAGACGATGGAGGGTGGTCGATAGGGCAGTGCTGGTGGTGGTGTAACGGTGTGTGGTGGTTGGGTTGAGGTGGCTGGTGGCTATGGCAGATAGGGGTGGTGGCTATTGCAGATGGTGGTGAGGGAGTTGCTCGCCGAAGACGAGGAACGGGGATGCCGGAGGGAGGTGGCTCGACCCGAGAATGATGAAGATGAGGGTGAAGGAGCTCGGCAGTGCTGTCAGTTGGCACAGCGGGGGTGGAGGTCGGCTCGTGTTGGTGCTCGTCGGAGCAAAGTGGTTCGTCGCCGGAGCGGATCGTTCAACAACAGGCCGGTGATCTCGCGGCTGGGCTGGATTGGACGGCGGGAATCAGACTGGCCGGAGGTCGAGGGGATGGAGGCTGCACAGCGGTTGTGGCACCGGAGAATGTTCTCTGGCCGGAGCGGGATCTCGTCGGAGTAGAGTGGCCGGCCGGGAACAGAAGTGAAGTAGAAGAAGGAGAAGGTAAAGGGAAGAAGAAGAAGAAGAAAATGGGAGAAATGGGAGTTCGGTTTTCAATGTAGAGGAGGGAGGAGAGAGAGGGGGGGTGAGGTTTCCTAGGTTTTTGGGGATTAGGGCCGGCATGGGGAAGAGGGATGTGATGGAGACATTTTATAGGAAGGGGTGTGAGGATTGGAGGGTGGGGATTGGCTCATTTCAATTGTGTGGTGTAGATTTCACATGAAGAGAATGGTTTCTTCATGCAAAGAAAAGGGAGGAGGGATGTTGACCACGGTCAAAGAAGAGGGCTGGCCTCTTCATTGGCCTTGACCAATGAGGGTGTGCCACATGTCACAATATTTGAAATTTAGCCCCTTAAGTTTGGGTATTTGCTCAAACACATAAAATAATGGGAAAATTGTGGGAGAAATGGTGTTTGGTGTTTTGTAGGGTGAGGGGGTGTTGTGTGTTTGGCATGGACTTAATTAAACGGATATTAGAATTAGATGGGGATTAAAATAGGATTAGTCAAAGTTGGTATCCCCGATTTAATTAGAATAAATATGTCCCGCCTTTTTAAATTAAATGGGGGCACTTGGGGTCTCAATTTGGGAGTGACACAAAGGTAAAAAATGGTGTGGGCTTGGAGTCAGTCTTGGACCATTTAGTTGGTCCGGTTCGACGGGTTAAGTTAGTTTCTCAAAATTGATGGCAACGACACAGGTGTCCGACACGGGATTAAATATGGGATTTTGGATACGGTAAATTATTTAATTAATTTAGGGCACAAGGGATCTGATTTTGAGTGACGGAAAAGTCCAGCGCCTAAATTGGCGTGTCAAGTCAAAAGTGCAACAATCTGTTACAATTTATAGGCTGATGTTGGGATCCGAATAATTCAACTATGGTAGGGCGCGTCGAGGGTTTAATTAAAATAAACAGACATCTGCCACCTTACTCTAAACCTTAATCAACTGCTGCTAAACCAGAATTTTTCATCCCGTACCAGACTATCTATAGAAATATTTAAGGGGGTTTACAAATTTAAAGATTTTATAATTAGTTTATTGTTTGAGTACTATATGGAAAATAAAAATATAAAGGAAAAGGATAGAGAGAACAGTTTCAAATTCAAATTTTGAGGATGAGAATTTGAATTAAAATGTATTCAAGAGAATATGCAATGGTTGGATTTAAAATAGATAAATGGATTTAAACTTAAATTATTGAGATTGAGTTATTAAATAAAGTTTTAAGGAATTAGATTTTAATTAAAAATTTAAATGGTAGAATTTAAAATTTTAAAACTTGGAGAAGAGTTTGATAAAATAGATTTATATTTTCTTGAAAAAATTTAGAGGTTAATTAATATTTGATAAATTTGAAAAAGTTTGCGATAATTGTTGAATTGAAGGTAAGTAGAAATTGTGGTGCAAAAATTTTGGTTGATTATA
Organism: Iris macrosiphon; assembly: GCA_036927795.1. Lineage (NCBI taxonomy): Eukaryota > Viridiplantae > Streptophyta > Magnoliopsida > Asparagales > Iridaceae > Iris > Iris macrosiphon. Next base: position 65,256,946 of record JAYESA010000017.1, on the reverse strand, counting down.
TAAAGAAAAAAAATATAGAGGAGTAAAATTTGATGGAACAATTTTTAGAATTCAAAATTTTAGATGAGATTAGTTCAAAGTTAGTAATTGGATTTAAATTTTTAGAATAGATGGAATTAAATTAAATTTTGAGATATTGAGGAGATAAAGATATATTATAAATAATAAATTTTGAGGATTTGATTTGATCTTAAGAGATCGACTAGGATTATATATGCCATATACCAATTTTTGTTGGGTAGATTTATGATTGCTAGATTTAAAGATAGAGGATAAATTGATTAAGTATGGGTATTATGGATTCGAAAGAAAAAAAAATTCAATAATTGGAGAGATTGAGGAGAAGACTATCTTAAGAATTGAATTTAAAATTTTAAAGTTTGACAACTTTGAGAATGGAATTTAAAAGGTATTATGTGGTAATAGTAAAATATTAATTTTTTGAAAGATCATGATATTCTAGATTTAAATTTTCTTTCGATTTGAAGGGTCTAACTCTAGAAGAGTAAATCTTTGGAATTTAAATTTGGAAGATAGAATTTTGAGGATTGGATTTAAAATTTTGAGTATTTGGTTATTAATTTATAATTTTAAAAATTTTAAGAAGATTTACATTATAGTCCTTGGACTACAAGATATCAATGTAAGATATATATTTTTTAATTATTTTGAAGATTAGAATTAAACTCAAGTTTTGAAAATGTTGAGAACTTGGAATCTCATGGATTAATTGTTGAAGAGATAAATAAATTTGATCGAGTAAAAGAATGATAATTTTAAAAATGAGAATTTAATTTAATTTAAATTTGAGGAGTTTAATTCTTGAAGGGGTTAAAATGATAATTTTAAAAGTGAGAATTTAATTTAATTTAAATTTGATGAGTTTAATTCTTGAAGGGGTTAAATTTTGAGAACTTAAAATTTTATTTTAAGTATGAAAAATGAAGTTAATATTGAGGACGTTGCAAAATCACAATAGAGAATTTGACCCCATTGAAAAAAAAGTGTATTATTGAAAATATTAAATTACGAGGACGCAATTCTTTTAAGGTGTGTAGATTGTAAGCCCCTCATTTTGGAATATGGGAAATTTGGTAATTTTTAATTTTATTTATTTATTTTATTTAATTTAATATTTTAAAGTATTAATTTATAAAATCTTTTTTTATATATGACACTTTGCCATGGCTTGGATATTTGCAGCAATGCACAATATTTTTACTTCCAAAAAAATTCATATACTAATCGTGTTTGTACCTAATATATTTGGGATATTGATGTTACATTTATTTGATCTCCCCTATACTCCAAAAATATTGACAAACATCTAGAACCACGATTACCGTAAAACTGCTTCCTTTTGAATAGAACTTGACCCAAACCAAACCCAAACACATGTAGGCATGTAGTGCACCCAAATACCCCTATATATATATATATATATATATATATATATATATATATATATATATATATATATATATATATATATATATAATTTATTTTTATTTTGAGAATTTATATTTATAGAAAGTGCCATATGTGTCATCATAGTTGGCCTAACTACCTAACTACCCAAGATCCTAACCAACCAAATTCCAATACTAACAAACAACCCCCACACTTTTTTCCTATTCCACAACACATCTCACATATAAATATATCCACAAAATCTGAACAAATCAATCAAAGATTTAAATCCCATATTTTTAAATTAGGAAACCCCTAGTTTGTTGTATATTCCTATCTTTGGATCAAACCAAATAATAAGTGAATATTTTTGTGACAATCCCCTAATTTAAATTTTATCCCCTTACCATATCAATATTCCACAAAATTCTACCCACATATTTTTAAATATTAAATCAAATCCTAACCACCTACCTATTTAAACTACATGTATTTATAAACTCCCCAACACTTAAACTTAATTATTATGTTCGGCCACCCTTTTTCTCTCCCTCACAAAAAAAGAAATCATTTCTCACATTATATCCCTCTTCTCCTTCTTTCCCTCTTCCTCTCTCCTTCCCCACAGGTCACAACTCCACAAAAATTCCAACCGAACCCCTTTTGGCCAAATATTGGCTGCTGGTTGCAGCAGTAGTTCAAACCCCTCAACAGAGGTAAAAAAAACCCCTAAAAATCCTATATTTACATAATACTTGAAGTCTCCATGATCTTTGTCAAGTTTTGTGAGGTTTGGAGTTCGTTTAGTACTCCGTTTGGCCGTAGTCACGAAAAAGGTTCCCGTCGTAATCGCAATCTCGTAAGTTTTCCAAGTTTGTTTCTTTCCCTATTTTTTCTCATGAATAATCCTTGTGTAAATTTATATTAATGATAGATAATGTTTAGAATTACTTTCATGAATTAGATCTATATGTTTACGTACAAAAACTATCCCAAACCAATAAACAACCTTGAGACGGACATGTCGCATCAAGGCTAGTTATAGTTATATGATAGTTGTTATATTTTACTGAAGTAAATAAATTCCATAAATTAATGTATATTAATTCCAGAATATTTAATGTATTAATTTCTTATTTAATCATATTTTAATGCAAACATGGAGTTTGTATGTCAAGGCTATGTGCCAAAGTTGGTTAGAATGACTACTTGTCGTCCGAAACAAATAATGGCATGCAATGCCGATGTTTGGTTTTTTTATTATCTAAAAATAATTTCAGAATATTAATTATGATTAATTCAGTAATACATGATGTTAAAATACTTGATTAAGAGGTTTCATGCATGTCAGATGAATAGGATAGCAATGGTACAAGTTTTACGATATCGATACGTTCCTACGTACATATAGGACTACGTGTAATCAAATAAATGTAAGTTCCTATAAGTACGTGGGGTATGTCGATGTAAAACACCCTCACAACATATTTTGAGAGTGGTATAGCACGTATATCTTGGCACGTTGTTCAAATGCTACGCAACTATTAGATTATTGGACAAGAACGTCCACTGAAAGTTGAGGCTGTGCAACGATCTTTCGTGTTGTCCTAAAATAGTTAGCGTATATGATTATTGATTAGAATATATTTAGTAGGGCATCTTGCATCTACTACTCTTCTAGTAGAGGACATCGAACAGACAGTATCGCAGCCACAGACAGCAGGCAAGTGTAACTTGTCATGATGTATCACAGTTCCTTACCTTAATTATCTTATTTAGTTATTATAGTTATTTGATATGGTTGATGTGTGTGTTTACCCTAGGGCCGTGAGATGTTTCTTAGTGTTCGAACAAGATTCGGGTGTTGACGCTGTACGCAGAGTCGAGTAATATCACTTAGAGAGTTAATACCACAATCTCATTTCACGTACTTGTATCCTTGCACGTCAGACCGTAGGACACTTGAAACTATTTTATGTGACAAAATCCTTCTTGAGATATTCATAGTGATTATGTATAGGATTATAGAACTCGTGATATGAGACTTGCATATTATATACATATATCATTATGACTCGTTGTACTAGTTAGAGGTCCTAATCTTGCGTGCTATGGACATGAGACATCGTGGATATGAGACGCGAGGTCACATTGGGTGGGGAGAGACTGTCATGCCCCAGTCCCAAAATACGTAGGACTAGGAATACGTAAGCATGCCAGCAGTATGTATATAGAGACTCCAATATATGGAAATCATAACACATACGTACGTTGTATTATGAACAATAATTCATAAGTGGTATATAATTATCTAAAGTCACAGGACATAACTAAATCTCATCCACAAAATCAAATAGAAATAAATAACCAATCTACTATATAACTGAATCTCAATATGAAGTATCAAATAATGATAGTCGGGTGGAAACAAATCCGCTGCCAAACTAGAATATAAGAAAAACCACATAAGAACATCTAATGAACAATGAGACTCGAAGAGAAAACCTTCTCGAAAGAGATAAGTAGCAAGTCCTGATCCGTGCTCCTGCGAATAGTCAAGATCGTCTACACCTGGAAAGGGACCAGGTCCTCATAGGGACGTAACAAGATACATAGAAGCATGCCATTTGAATACAGTAAACATGTATAATAGACAGAAAATATATAAGTACGCTATACAAGACAATCTATATGAATATGCATAATGAGGACAACTTTTCGACGTATGAACATGGGTAGGCTATTCTATCTAATCTCACAACTCATACACACGTCAGGAACATCAAAAATTGACATACCTCAAGGGTAGCGACCAGCACGACACCAGAAATAGACATACCTTGAGGGTAGCGAATATGATACTTGACAACGTTGTATCAAATTTCTCCACGAGTTACGGGAGAGCTATGCACTTACAAGTTTTGCAGTATCATTCATAGTTTATCAATTATCAAAATGGGGGAGATTGTTTGCCCATTCGGTCTCAGTCAACTTGATTTTTATAGTTAACTAAACCATGTTTCGATATGTCACAATATGATACAACTAAAGACTCAACAATGCTGCGACGATTATTGGTTGTACTGGGTCCTTTTATAATTCTTTATATAATTTTTTAATTTATTTGAGTATAGGACTGATGTACATCGAGTCACACTGGCATAACTCAAGTCCAATCAAATGAGCCTTCAACCTATCCACCATATACAAACCCAAACTTGCCACACATAAACCCAAAACCCTGCCAAAATAAACCAACCGAACTTAGATAGAATTTTAACCAAACTCAGTCAGTGTATTTTTGATATATGACTAGTTATGGAAATTCCTGATTTTGTGGCCTTCAACGTTCAATTTTTTTGAATATTCCACACCGAATTCTGGCCGAACTCGGTTTGGTAACAACCTATAAATAGGCATAGATTTTTCATATTTTAAATCATCCAACTCACTCTTTCTCTTTATCTTTCTATCTTTTAGTGAGCTTTACCCTGAGCCTTTGACCTTTTCATCTCCAAGATCAACTCCCTAGCCTTCTAAGTGCCCAGTGCGATCTCGGTCTAGAAGTCTATCAAAGTTGTAAGAGCTTGGCTTAGCAAGTGTTCTCTCTCTAGCTGTGAAGTTGTAAGCCTTCGTATCAAAGTTTGTAGTTGTAAAGAAGTGGAAAGCCTTCGGATCAAAGCTTATGATTCACTTTTTATGATTATAGTGGATACAAATACGAGCAAGAGTTCTCGGGCCTGGACTAGTCCTCTAAGAGGGAAACATGATAAAATCTTGGTGTTTGCGTATGATCTCTCTTACCCTTACTACTTTATATATCTGTCTTGCATATTACTGTTAGTAGTTAACTGCCTTTACTTTGGATAAATTTATAACTGGATAGATTATTCCCGTGCACTTTATTCACCCCCCTCTAGAGGTGCCATCACGGTCCTTCAGGATATAGATGGACGATTCCTATCACATTTCTGGAATTATCTTCAGTCGGTGATGGGCACTAAGTTGAAATTCAGCTCAGTATACCATTTGCAAACTGGTGGACAGACGAAAAGAGTGAACCAGATCCTTAAAGACATGTTGTAGTTGTATGTGCTAGATTTGAAGACAAATTAGGATACTCATCTGTCGTTGGGGGGAGTTCACTTATAACAATAGTTATCAAGCGAGTATCTAGATGACCCCGTTTGAAATCCTTTATGGACGAAAGTATCGATAGCTGATATGTTGGGAGTAAGTCAGTGAACGTCAAGTGCTTGGACCAAAACTTGTGGAGCAGGCCGTCGTAAAGATTCACATGATTTATAAAAGGCTTCGAGTTGCTCAAAGCCGTCAAAAGAATTATGCGGATGTTCATCAACGACCCTTGGAATTTATAGTAGGTGATCATGTGTTCCTGAAGGTAAAACCCATGCAACGGTGATGCAGTTCAGCATTAAGGAAAGCTAAGCCCAAGATTTATTGGACCCTGTGTGTCACGCCCCAGTCCCAAAATATCGTGGGACTAGACACGTGGCAATGGCCAGCAGGACGCACCGATGGACCAACTCAATATAATGGATCCATCAGGGCATACTTAAGCTGTAAAACAAGTCTACGACAATCACGGCACAACTAATCTCATCCACACAAGATATAAAATATGATCCACAGAATAAATAAGGAATGTAAATCATCAGCAAGTCTCACAAAGTACTTCGGAGAACAACCCGATAAATATCTAGTACAATGGTTCAACTGACCAGAAAGTAAAAGACTGAAATAAATAATAAACGCTGAGCATGGACATGGATGCTCAAGAGAAGTCACCAGCTAAGACCTCGTCCTCAGATGGCAGTACAGCTCCTGGATCAGCTCCTGCTCCGGTCCCGTAAACCTCGGGATAAGCCTCGTCCGCAAAATCTGGGGACAAATATTCGGATCCAGGTCCTCAGGGGACATAGCAAGGTACAAGAAAGCTCATGCCAAAATAAATACAGTGCAGCAAGTAATGAATAAATAGGACAAGTAAGTAACCATCTATGTAAAAATGCAAGATGAGAGCAGCACTAAAACTCAGGCTGAAGCCACTACCAGCTCTGTGTCGGGGAGCCGGTAGCGGTAATAAACACGTAATGTGCCTAGCTCTGCTACGAGAGTCTGAGGCCTCACAATAGTAGTAGATAGATATATGAAACAGCCTGTAGCCTGTGTGTCTCTCCCTACCCAATGTAACCACGCATATCATGACCATAACGTCTCATGTCCATGTCAAGCGCGATCATAGCTAATGCATCAAGTCATAACGTATCTAAGAGTATAATGTCCATGTCCTGTATCCTATACAGAATCACCACGAATATCTCGGGAAAATTCTGTCTCATGAATAGTGTCAAGTGTCCTGGGTCATATGGTACTTGATAAGACAAGTACGAAAATAAGGTGTCACGAATGTCCATCTCTAGATGGCCGTACCCAACACTGCGTACAGTGTCGGCACCCGACTGATAATCGGACGCTAAGTATGTCACACGGTCCTAGGTTGAGCATGCACAGCAATATAATGAAGCAAGGACAATAAATAACTAAGCTGCAGAGTTGGCAAGGCACACTTGCCTGATGTTGGAATATCAACAATCGTCCCTGGATCAGCGGAACCGGTAGGGACTACTCCAAAAGCTGTCATAAACATCACCAATAGTCTCAGAAGGTATCAAACTGCTAGAAATGCCTGTCCTTACGTCCAATTTGGACACAGGGGCAAAAAGGTCATTTTTGGATTAAAGCGGGGTCCACATGTGGGCCACTTTGCACCAAAAAGCGTGTCAGGGTCAAAGGTCTCCAAATTTTGCAAACTCAGTGTCTACAAGTCAGGAACGATGATACGAACCCAACGGAACTTCCAGAATTGGATTCCGATGAGCCGATCTCAAAATTACACGTCAAGTGGAGCCTGTGGGGCCCACGATACGTGATTTTGTCAACGTTCTCGGAATCGGACCAAACTTGGGTCACAGGACCAGCGCATTGCTACGAGTCCGATGGCGCAAGTTTCGTCTCGATCCGACGTGCGTACAAAAAGTTACAGCGTGTTCCAGAAAGGACGAATACGGAGTGTCGGCGGCGGATACGCGTTGATTCCGGGGTGCCCGCACCTCCGAATCGACTTCTGCGAAATCCTACACGACCGTATCAACGTCGCGCACAGTTCGGTAAAGACCGCGTGCGACCAAGTTGTCCCGATTGGCGGGGCATACTCAGTTCCGGGGTGAAACAGGGTGTTACTTTTCCTGTTTTTGGATCGCGGTGTACGATCACCACAGGACGCGATGCACCGAGCGAGTTGCACGGGCACCGAGAGGGTTATACAGTCTACGTGTAGCAACTGACGAAATTGAAATTAGAGTTGCGATGAGGGTGAAAACGGTACCTGAACCGAGCTCCAAAATCTGAGTTTCCACGTGTCCTGCTCGTATCTGATGTCTACTGCTCGCGTCCGAATCGCGATCTCCCGTGTCCGCTGAGCTCTGTATCTTGTCCCGAATTCACTGCTGGGTCGACAAGCTCGGGGCGACTGGGTTCTCAGGCGGCGGCCGGTTCTCGGGCGACGGCCTGGCGCGGGTCGAAGGGTCGAGGGGGAGTCGGAGGGTTGAGGGCTGAACTTGGCGGCGGCCGGCGGGATTCGCTGGCGGTGAGTCGAAGGGTGAGGGATGATCGAACGGCGGGGTAGCAGCGACAGGGAGGAGTAGGGGGACGGTTCGAACTGAGGATGGAGGGGGCCACGCTCGGGGTCACTGTGCTTGCGGCGGATGACGGAGAAGGGGGAAGTCGGCTGGGCGAACTCAGCGGCGGGGTTTAGGTGATGGCTAGGCACGGACGCCGAGGAGGCGCTATATAGGCTGCTACAGGAGTCTTCGGCGGAGGAATTCTAGGGTTCCATACGGTTTGGATCCGGGTCGGGTTCGGCTCGGATCCAACCCGACCCGAACGCTGGGTTTGGTTTGGTCTAGCCTGGATTTGTTCAACTTGGGTCTAGTTCACTCTCTATAGCTTTTGGTCCTCGATTCGTTGCTCCGGTGTCCAATAAATTCACCGAAAAATGCCATACGTCCGGTTCTCCATTATACACAATAAATTTTTACTTCCAGAATATTTTAACACCCTTTGGCTACACTTAAAAATTCTTTAAATCACACTCATCTTGGTTTTAATTTCCAGAAAATTCCAAAAATGAAATAACCTATTTTAAAATTATTCTCAAAATTTAGGGTGTTTACAATCTTCCCTCCTTAAAAGGATTGCGTCCTCGCAATCAAAGAATAAGCTACTCAAGAAAGAGTTATGGAAATACAAGGTGGACTAGTTTACAACTGCCTCCTCGAACAAGTGGGGGTATCGTTGGCGCATACTATCTTCTCGTTCCCAAGTCGATTCTCCAGAAGAATGATGTTTCTATGCTACTCGAACCAGTCTGATCGTCTGTCCCCGTAATGTCTTCTCACTGACGTCAAGGATGCCAACTGGTTGTTCTTCATACCTCAAGCTCGGGCCTACTGCGATCTCTGAATGATCGACTACGTGACTTGGGTCGGTCACATACCTTCGCAGCTGTGAGACGTGGAATACGTCATGCACTCCCTCTAAGGAGGGAGGTAATGCAAGCCGATAAGCCACCTCACCAACACGCTCGAGGATGTCAAATGGCCCAATATACCTTGGGCTCAGCTTGCCTCTGCTCCCGAATCTGATAGTACCACGAGTGGGCGAAATCCTCAAGAATACGTGATCTCCTTCTTTGAACTCTAGGGGACGTCTGTGCGTATCTGCCCAATGCTTCTGTCGGTCCTGAGCTGCTCGTAGATAATTCTGAATCTGCTTCACCTTCTCCACTGTTTGTGTGACCAATTCTGGTCCCAGTATCTGACGTTCACCGACGTCACTCCAACATATAGGTGACCTGCACTTCCTTCCGTATAAAGCTTCAAATGGTGCCATCTGAATGCTGGCCTGATAACTGTTGTTGTAGGAGAACTCCACTAAGTGCAAATGATCTTCCCAAGAACCTCCAAAGTCTAGCATACATGATCGCAATATGTCCTCCAATATCTGAATGGTGCGCTCCGATTGGCCATCTGTCTGCGGGTGGTACGCCGTGCTGAACTTGAGTCTGGTGCCCAGACTCTTTTGCATGCTTCTCCAGAAATGAGATATAAATCTCGAATCTCGATCCGATACAATACTAACAGGCACTCCATGTAATTTGACAATTTGTCGCATATACATGTCGGCTAGTACCTCTGTGGACTGCCCAACTCTAAATGGCAAGAAGTATGCCGATTTAGTGAGTCTATCCACAATAACCCATACTGCATCTCTTTCGCTAGGGCTCCTCGGAAATTCTGTGACAAAATCCATCGTGATGTGCTCCCACTTCCATTCTGGTATAGGAAGCGGCTGTAACATACCTGCAGTCCTCTGATGCTCTGCCTTCACTTGCTGGCAGACTAAGCATTTGGCCACAAATCTTGCGATCTCTCTCTTCATTCCATGCCACCAGTAATACTGTCTCAAGTCTCGATACATCTTGGTTCCTCCTGGGTGAACAGAGTACATGGAGCTATGTGCTTCGGTCATTAACTCCTGTCTCAATTCTCCATTTGGAACATACAGGCGATTTCCAAACCTTAATGTCCCGTCTTCGTGAATGCGAAGTCCTGTCTGCATGCCTGCTTCTGTCCTTTCTTTGAGTCTTCGGAATCTAGCATCGGTGGGCAATGCCTCTTTAATCTTCTCCACGAGTGATGACTGAATCTCAAGATTAGCCATCAAGCCATCTGGTCTTGGTAAGACAATCTCTATTTGAAGCTCTTGTAGATCTCTCAGTAACTCGGGCTGCATCGTCAAGAAATAAGCAGTAGGCTTCCTGCTGAGTGCATCTGCAACAACATTCGCCTTTTCCGGATGATACTGCAGATCTATGTCAAAATCTACCATCAGTTCCAGCCAGCATCTCTGCCTCATGTTAAGCTCCTTCTGAGTATACACATACTTCAGACTCTTGTGATCAGTAAAGATTTCTACCCTTTCTCCATAAAGATAGTGCCTCCATATCTTTAGTGCAAATATAACTGCTGCTAGCTCCAGATCATGTGTTGGGTAGTTCTTCTCGTGGACCTTCAACTGTCTTGACGCATAAGCAACGACTTTGCCATGTTGCATCAAGACACATCCTAGTCCACTGCCTGATGCATCACTGTAAACAACAAAACCTCCTGACCCTGAAGAAAGAGTCAAGACCGGTGCTGTTGTTAATCTTCTCTTCAGTTCTTCAAAGGCAGTCTTCTGTCCATAGAAATTCCTGGTCCTTTTGTGTCAGCTTTGTCATCGGTTCTGCAATCCTCGAGAAATTTTCTACGAACCTTCGGTAATATCCCGCAAGTCCGAGAAAACTTCTCACCTCTGCGACTGATGTGGGTGTAGGCCAAGTCTCTATTGTCGCAACTTTCTCTGGATCCACTGAAAGTCCTTCTCCTGATATGATGTGTCCCAAGAAAGGCACTTTGTCCATACAGAACTCACACTTACTGAGCTTGGCATATAGCTTCTCCTGCCTCAAGGTCTCTAACACAATTCTGAGATGCTCCTCGTGCTCTTCATGGTTCTTGGAATATATGAGAATGTCGTCGATGAATACAACTACAAATTTATCCAAGAACTGATGAAAGACTCTGTTCATCAAACTCATAAACACTGCTGGCGCGTTGGTTAAACCAAACGGCATCACCAAGAACTCATAATGCCCATACTTCGTCCTGAAAGCTGTCTTCGGGATGTCTTCTTTCCTCACCTTGATCTGATGATAGCCGGATCTAAGGTCAATCTTCGAAAATACCCTTGCACCACTCAACTGATCGAATAGATCATCAATGCGTGGTAAGGGATACCTGTTCTTGATGGTTACAGCATTTAGTACCCGGTAATCAATGCACAACCGTACTGTTCCATCCTTCTTCGGCACAAATAATATGGGTGCCCCCCAAGGTGAAACACTGGGCCGAATGAAACCCTTCTCCAAAAGATCATCAACCTGTTTCTTCAATTCCACTAACTCCTTAGGTGCTAGCCGATATACTGATGAAGTGATTGGCTCTGCTCCTGGAGTTAAGTCTATTGTGAATTCTATTTCCCGATCAGGCGGTAAACCTGGAAGATCATCGGGAAATACATCCACAAATTCTGATATGACTCTTGGGTAACATGTCTCCCCTTCTACCGATAGTACCCTAAGAGTAGGCTGAACTCCTTGCTCTACTGCTCCTCGAAGAAACTCAAATTTTGGATGTCTAGGCAGTCTAAATATAACCCGCCCAAGTCGGCGATCAAGAGTCGCATGGTACTGACTTAACCAGTCTATACCAAGTACGACATCATAATCCGGCATAAAAAATATCAGAAATTGAGCTCGCATTTCTCGGCCACAAACTACTACAGAACATGATCTACAGACATCACTAACCAGAATAATACCGCCTCCCGTAAGAATTCTCTTCATCTTCGGAAGGGGTGCGGTAGCTACTCTATGTGTGGCTACAAAGCTAGTTGCTATAAATGAATGCGATGCTCCAGAATCAAATAATGCTACAGCTGGTAATGAAGCTACTAGAATAGTACCTGCGATGACCTCGCCTGCTGTAGCCTCCTGCTCAACAGCTAATGGGAATGCCTGCCCTCGCCCCTGTGCTGGACCTCTCTGCTGCTGCTGAGCCTGCTGAAATAGGGCTGCCTGTGGGGCCAGTGGTGGTCTCTGCTGGTTTCCTCCTGGGGCTGGTGGTCTGACTCCACCAACTCCTGTCTGCTGTGCTCCTACTGCTGGATAAGTTGGTCGCGGTGCAGGTAGAGCTAGTCTGGGTGCTTCTTCTCTATGGTGAGTGCAGTCTCTGGATAGATGCTGGTTTGATCCGCAAAGCAGGCATAGTCCCAACTTCCGCCTGCACTCTCTCTCAATGTGTCCTACCTTGCCGCAGTGATGATAAGTAGGAAGGGATATGGCCCTGTGTACTGCTCTATCTGGCGTACTCCTCTGAAATCGTTTTGCAGAATCTCCATGTGCTGCCTTGGTTGGTGCGGAGGTGTTTGGCCTCTTCAGATTTGATTCCCTTCTAGTGACGCGCTCCATGCGTCGTGCTGCTGCTAGAACATCAGTATAATTTGTAGGTGCCACTGAGCCAATCAATCTCTGAAGCTCGAACTTCAACCCGTCAAAGAACTTTTCCGCTTTCTCTTCCTCCGTCGAAATTAATGTTGGAGCGAAGCGACTCAGGCGAATAAATTCAGAATTGTATTCTTCCACTGTCATGCTGCCCTGGATGAGGCGGTTGAACTTGTCCCTGAGCTCTGACCGTGCAACTGTCGGGATGTACATCTCTTGGAAAAGTCTGGAGAACTCTTCCCATGTGACTCTGTCCTGTCCAAGTCTCCTTTCTTCTGCTAACCACCAGTGGTGCGCATTATCAGTTAACTGTATTCTGACTGCAGTCATCTACTTCTCTCTTGGAAGTTCAGCGGCTTCCAGCTGATGCTGAATGTTTGTGAGCCACTCATGAACTTCCGTTGGCCCTTCTTTACCAGAAAATGTGCGAGGCTTGAGATGACGGAAGTCGGTGATAGATCCCGTCGATGTTCGCCTCGCTGCTGGATTAGCCTGCTCCAATGCGGATACCAGGCTGGTCCGCAGATACTCGGCCTCCTGCCGATGGGCCTCCTGCTGAATCTGTTGCTGGGCTTGCATCATGGCATACATCATCTGGAATATCTGTTGCCCGTCCATGGCTTGTCCTGGCGGAAATGCTGGCATCTGGGGAGTGAACTGTGGTGGAGGTGGGATATCATCTCTCCGGAACCTTGGATTAGGCTGACCGGTTTGATCACTCTGCGATGCTTGTCCACCATCCCCTGGTGTTACTTCGTCTCTATAAGTAACCACAGCGTCGTGTGGTGTCTCCAAAGGAATATCATCTCTGTTCCCGGAATCCATTGCTCTGAAATCAAAAGATAACTACAAGAACGCTCAGAGGAATCAATACAGGATGCAGTTCAAGTAAAATTTCAAGTTCGATATAGAGTTCAACAAATGGTTAAATAATGGATGAGATCCTATAGTTTATACTATCCTTAGGGCAGGCTGGTTCGGTCCCTAAGTTGGAACCGAACAATTTAGTCGTAGACCTGTATGGGCCACCACAAAAACCATGTCACGCCCCAGTCCCAAAATACCGTGGGACTAGACACGTGGCAATGGCCAGCAGGACGCACCGATGGACCAACTCAATATAATTGATCCATCAGGGCATACTTAAGCTGTAAAACAAGTCTACGACAATCACGGCACAACTAATCTCATCCACACAAGATATAAAATATGATCCACAGAATAAATAAGGAATGTAAATCATCAGCAAGTCTCACAAAGTACTTCGGGGAACAACCCGATAAATATCTAGTACAATGGTTCAACTGACCAGAAAGTAAAAGACTGAAATAAATAATAAACGCTGAGCATGGACATGGATGCTCAAGAGAAGTCATCAGCTAAGACCTCGTCCTCAGATGGCGGTACAGCTCCTGGATCAGCTCCTGCTCCGGTCCCGTAAACCTCGGGATAAGCCTCGTCCGCAAAATCTGGGGACAAATATCCGGATCCAGGTCCTCAGGGGACATAGCAAGGTACAAGAAAGCTCATGCCAAAATAAATACAGTGCAGCAAGTAATGAATAAATAGGGCAAGTAAGTAACCATCTATGTAAAAATACAAGATGAGAGCAGCACTAAAACTCAGGCTGAAGCCACTACCAGCTCTGTGTCGGGGAGCCGGTAGCGGTAATAAACACGTAATGTGCCTAGCTCTGCTACGAGAGTCTGAGGCCTCACAATAGTAGTAGATAGATATATGAAACAGCCTGTAGCCTGTGTGTCTCTCCCCACCCAATGTAACCACGCATATCATGACCATAACGTCTCATGTCCATGTCAAGCGCGATCATAGCTAATACATCAAGTCATAAAGTATCTAAGAGTATAATGTCCATATCCTGTATCCTATACAGAATCACCACGAATATCTCGGAAAAATTCTGTCTCATAAATAGTGTCAAGTGTCCTGGGTCATATGGTACTTGATAAGACAAGTACGAAAATAAGGTGTCACGAATGTCCATCTCTAGATGGCCGTACCCAACACTGCGTACAGTGTCGGCACCCGACTGATAATCGGACGCTAAGTACGTCACACGGTCCTAGGTTGAGCATGCACAGCAATATAATAAAGCAAGGACAATAAATAACTAAGCTGCAGAGTTGGCAAGGTACACTTGCCTGATGTTGGAATATCAACAATCGTCTCTGGATCAGCGGAACCGGTAGGGACTACTCCAAAAGCTGTCATAAACATCACCAATAGTCTCAGAAGGTATCAAACTGCTAGAAATGCCTATCCTTACGTCCAATTTGGACACAGGGGCAAAAAGGTCATTTTCGGATTAAAGCGGGGTCCACATGTGGGCCACTTTGCACCGAAAAGTGTGTCAAGGTCAAAGGTCTCCAAATTCTGCAAACTCAGTGTCTACAAGTCAGGAACGATGATACGAACCCAACGGAACTTCCAGAATTGGATTCCGATGAGCCGATCTCAAAATCACCCGTCAAGTGGAGCCTGTGGGGCCCACGATACGTGATTTTGTCAACGTTCTCGGAATCGGACCAAACTTGGGTCACAGGACCAGCGCATTGCTACGAGTCCGATGGCGCAAGTTTCGTCTCGATCCGACGTGCGTACACAAAGTTACAGCGTATTCCAGAAAGGACGGATACGGAGTGTCGTCGGCGGATACGCGTTGATTCCGGGGTGCCCGCACCTCCGAATCGACTTCTGCGAAATCCTACACGACCGTATCAACGTTGCGCACAGTTCGGTAAAGACCGCGTGCGACCAAGTCGTCCCGATTGGCGGGGCGTACTCAGTTCCGGGGTGAAACAGGGTGTTGCTTTTCCTGTTTTTGGATCGCGGTGTACGATCACCACAGGACGCGATGCACCGAGCGAGTTGCACCGGCACCGAGAGGGTTATACAGTCTACGTGTAGCAACTGACGGAATTGAAATTAGAGTTACGATGAGGGTGAAAACAGTACCTGAACCGAGCTCCAAAATTTGAGTTTCCACGTGTCCTGCTCGTATCTGATGTCTACTGCTCGCGTCCGAATCGCGATCTCCCGTGTCCGCTAAGCTCTGTGTCTTGTCCCGAATTCACTGCTGGGTCGACAAGCTCGGGGCGACTGGGTTATCAGGCGGCGGCCGGTTCTCGGGCGACGGCCTGGCGCGGGTCGAAGGGTCGAGGGGGAGTCGGAGGGTTGAGGGCTGAACTTGGCGGTGGCCGACGGGATTCGCTGGCGGTGAGTCAAAGGGTGAGGGATGATCGAACGGCGGGGTAGCAGCGACAGGGAGGAGTCAGGGGACGATTCGAACTGAGGACGGAGGGGGCCGCGCTCGGGGTCGCTGTGCTCGCGGCGGATGACGGAGAAGGGGGAAGTCGGCTGGGCGAACTCAGCGGCGGGGTTTAGGTGATGGCTAGGCACGGACGCCGAGGAGGCGCTATATAGGCTGCTACAGGAGTCTTCGGCGGAGGAATTCTAGGGTTCCATACGGTTTGGATCCGGGTCGGATTCGGCTCGGATCCAACCCGACCCGAACGCTGGGTTTGGTTTGGTCTAGCCTGGATTTGTTCAACTTGGGTCTGGTTCACTCTCTATAGCTTTTGGTCCTCGATTCGTTGCTCCGGTGTCCAATAAATTCACCGAAAAATGCCATGCGTCCGGTTCTCCATTATACACAATAAATTTTTACTTCCAGAATATTTTAACACCCTTTGGCCACACTTAAAAATTCTTTAAATCACACTCATCTTGGTTTTAATTTCCAGAAAATTCCAAAAACGAAATAACCTATTTTAAAATTATTCTCAAAATTTAGGGTGTTTACACTGTGAGATTTTGGAGAGGGTGGCGTCAGTGGCTTATCGACTTGCACTACCTCCTGCTTTAGCTAAAGTGCACGGTGTCTTCCATGTTTCTTAACTAAGAGGACATGTACATGATCTAAGCCATGTGGTTAACTTCGACCATCTTGAGCTGAGTGCCGACCTTTCTTATACGGAAGAACCTATACAGATTCTGGACAAGAAAGGAAAAATCTTACAGAATCGATCAGTACCTTTGGTTCACGTGTTATGGTAGAATTATGTAGTCAAGGAATCGACTTGGGAACTTGAGGAGGAGATGAGGAAGCAGTACCCTTCCTTATTCGATAACCTAGAGGTAGGACTTTTGTTTCAAGTTTCGAGGATAAAACTTTTTCTTAGGGATATCTTATGTGTCCTGCTCCTAGCGTTCACTACGTAATGCTTGTGGCTCGATAGACTTAGTCAAAACTAAGTATTAGGAAAATCTTTTGGCATAATCGATTATTGTCACGCCCCAGTCCCAAAATATCGAGGGACTAGACACGTGGCGATAGCCAGCAGCACACACCGATGGACAAACCCAATTTAATGGATCCATCGGGGCATACTTAAGCTATAATACAACAATAAAGGGTATACTATACTAATCTCATCCACATATATGAATACAACAATATCAGAATCATAAAACAAGATCAATCTCAATAAAACATAAACTCGGGAAAATAATCCGATAATAAGTCTGATACAATAGTCAAGATACATGAATAAAGATAGCCACAACAAATACTGGGTATGGATAAAGCATATACTCAGAAGATATCCTCGGTGATCACTCGTCTACTGGATCTGGTACCACTCCAGTGCCTGCTCCTGATAATGCTCCTGCTCCGTATACCTCGGGGTAGATCTCGTCTGCTAATCCTGGGGACATAATCCGGATCCAGGTCCTCAAGGGACATAGCAAGGTACAAAATAACTCAAGCCAAAATAAATAATGCAGTGCAGCAATAAATGAAACAATAGGGTAAACTATATAACCCTCTATATGAAATACAATTTGAGAGCATCACTAAAACTCAGGCTGAAACCACTACAAGCTCTGTGTCGGGGAGCCGGTAGCAGTGATATCACGTAATGGGTCAAGCTCGGTTTTAGAGTCTTGAGCACCGCATTAATAAGGGTTATATATATATATATATATAATCAGCCTGTAGCCTGTGTGTCTCTTCCCACCCAATGTAATCACACGTCTCATGTCCATGACACGCAAGATCAAAACTAATGCAGCAAGTCATAATAAGATCTAAGCATATAAAGAATATGTTATGAAACCTGTATCCTATACAGAATTACCATAAATATCTCAGGAAGATTTTGTCTCATGAATAGTGTCAAGTGTCATGGGTTATGATATACTTGATAAGACAAGTACGAGAATGTAAAGGGTCACGATATCCATCTCTAGGTGAAGTTACACAACTCCGCGTACGGTGTTGGCACCCGACTATTAATCGAACGCTAAGTAAAGTCACACGGTCCTAGGTTAAGCATGTACAACAATTTAAATGAATCAAGGAAATATGTAACAAAACTGCATTGTTGGCAAGGTACACTTGCCTGGGGTTCTGACTCTAACTGTAGCTCTGGTAGCAGCGGGATTTGTAGGTAGTCCTCTGGTTGCTGATATAAATATCACCATCAGATTTAGAAAATATTAAATAGCTAGAAACGCCTGTCCTTGAGTCCAATTTGGACACCAGGCAAAAATTACAGTTTCTGGTCAAAGCGGGGTCCACATATGGCCCGTTTCGTACCGAAAAATGCGTCAGAAACAAAGTTCTCCAAATTCGTCAAACTTAGTGTGTACAAGTCCAGAACGATGATACGAACCCAACGAAATTTCCAAAATTGGATTCCGATGAGCGGGTCACAAAATTGCCCGTCAAATGGAGCCGTGGGGCCCACGATACACGATTTTGTCAACGTTCTTAAAATCGAACCAAACTTGGGTCACAGGACCAGTGTATTGCTACGAGTCCGATGGTGCAAGTTTCATTTTGATCCGATGTGTGTACACGAAGTTACAACGAGTTCCAGAATGGGGCCGATACGGGACGTTGTCGACGGATACGCGTTGATTCCGGTGTGCACGCACATCCAAATCAACTTTCACGAGATTCTACACGTCCGTATCGACAGCGCGCACCTTTCGGTGAAGACCACACGTGACCAAGTCGTCCTGTTTGGCGGGGCATACTCAGTTCCGGGGGAAAATAGGGTATTATTTTCCTGTTTTTGGATCATAGTTCACGATCGCCACAGGACGTGACACACCGAGCCGGTTGTACGGGCATCGAGAGGGTTACGCAACCTACGCGTCATAACTGACGGAACAGAAAATGGGACAACAAGGAGAGAGAAAGGGTTACCTGAACGGGGCTACGCGGAATGGGGTTTCTTCGTGTCCGCGAGGTGACTCGGCTCGACATGACACAGTGTCTACTGTGCTGCTAGGGTTAGGGTTAGGGTTTCGGTGCTGGGGCTTCGCCGGAGGAGCTCGCGGAGGTGGCTGGGCTCGTCGGTGTCGGCTAGGGCGGAGGTGAAGCCGCTCCGGGACGGCCGGGCTGCGCTGACGGAGGCGGGGCGGCGCTCGTGGGTGACCGAGGATGGTGTTGCGGGAGGCGTCGGGCTCGATGGCGGAGGAGAGCAGGAGGAGGAGGCCAGGGGGAAACGGCTGGGGTGCTGCGGGGCTGACACGGCAGCTCAGACGGAGATGTGGGGGTTCGTCGAGGTCGGAGACGACGACTGAGTGGTTGACGACGGTGGAGCGGCTCAGGGCAGAGGATCGTCGAGGGGAGAGGGCTTGTCGGGAGGAGCGGTGGAGAGGGGGAAGGCGGTGGCAGCGAGGCTAGGGCGGCCGAGGGTGGCGACGGTGGCTAGGGCAGTGGTTGAGGTTCTCAGTCAGGCGGCGACTATGGTCGTCGGTACTGCTGGGACGAGAGAAAGGCGGAGGAGACGAAGGCGCTGCGGCGAGACGACGGTGGGTGGTGGTGGAGCTAGGGTTCAGGCGGCGGAGGGAATTAAATAGGGGTAGCCGGAACAGTAAAGGGTTTCGAATCGGGTTAACGGGTCCGGGTCGGGTTCAATTCGGATCCGACCCGACCCGTTAAGAGCTGGGTTCGGTTTGGTTCGGTTCTCCATGGTTCGTTTTGGGTTGGTTTGGTTCATTTCAGTTGAACCGGGTTTATTTATAGGATTTATTTAGGGTTAATTACAACTTAGTTTATAGGTCTTTAAAAATACTTTCGAGGTCCAATAAATTCCCGAAAAATTATCCTATGTCTAATTTTCCATTTTACACCCAAAAATATTATTTTCATAATATTTTAATATTAATTAACAATATTTAAAAATTATTTAATTATAAATACCTTAGTTTTAATTACAGAAAATTCTAAAAAATTCCAAAAAAATTGTAAAAATCTATTTTAAAAATTCCTAAAAAATCAGGGGGTTTACAATCTACCCCCCTTAAGAGGATTGCGTGCTCGCAATCAAAGAATAACCGATCAATAGAGATGACACGGTTGCAAACATTATTCGGAGCACATTACTATTAAGGAGAATCAAGGTTGAGGGTTTAAGAAAACACATAGGAAAAATCATTTCTCTAGGCAATGGAAATTATGCAATTTCCAGAGGGAAGAAATCTAGAAAACTACAGTTTTAGAAAACTAGGTTATCACTTAAGAACATACTAGGTTATCAATTAGTAGCAAGTTCAAAACTACTAGGTCAAGGCTAAGGTCACGAACCAACGGGCTTGAACTAAAGCAATACTAGAAACGATTAACTATGAAAAAAACTTACGCGCATTAGCTACTCCATGAATTCTCCAAAGTCATCACCAGAGCTTGTTCGCGTCCTTGTGGGCGATTCCTCTGCTGCTGTTGAGCCTGCTAGAAGAGTGCTTCTTGTGGTGCCAAGGGTGGCCTCGGCTGATACCCTCCTGGGGCTGGTGGTAGGACTCATTGAACTCCCGTTTGCGGTACTCCCAATGCTGGATAAGAGGGCCTAGGTGCTGGTAATACTTGTCTGTTTAACATTAGTGCTCCCTTTCGATGCTGAGGACAATCCTTGGCTAAGTGTTGGTTGGACGCGCAAATTAAGCATAATCCCAATTTATGTCTGCACTCATTCTCAATGTGGCCTCGTTTACGACAATATTGACAGGTAGGCAGTACCTGCGAAGATGCTTCTGGTGGCTGGTGCATGTGAGACTTCTTTATAATTTCTTCCTGTGGTGCTCCGGTTGGTGCTGATATGGCTGGTTGATGAATCATCAATGCTTTCTCTCGACGTTTAGGGCAATTCCTTACCGAATGCTTTTTGGATCCGCAAGATAGACATAGTCCCAATCTGAGTCGGCATTCTTTTAGCGAGACGGCCTACCTTGCCACAGTAGTGACAAGTAGGAAGGACTAGTGCTAGTGGTATAGATGCTCTCTATGGTGGATTCATCTGTGGTCGCTTTGCAACTCTTTCTTGTTGTGCTTGGTCTGGTGCTGATGCATACGGCCGCTTCTGGCTGGACTCTATCCTTGTGGTGCACTCCATGGGTCGTGCTGCAGCAAGAACGTCCGCGTCTAAGGTAGTTGCAATAGAGCTGATTAACTTCCATAGCTCAGAGCTAAATCTGTCGATGAACTTCTCCGCTTGGTTTTGCTGAGCTTCTTGATGAACCTTCTGATGGGCTTGCATCATCGCGTAGAACATTCAAAACATTTGTTGTTCGTCCATAGCCTGCCCTTGTGGGAATACGATCATTGGTGGAGTAAATTGCATCGATAGTGGAATGTTATCTTGCTGGATTCTCGAGGCATGCTAACTTGCTTGACTCCATTGTTGAGATGATTGACCTTCATCAACTGGTGTTACTTCATCTTCGTGGTTAACCACAATACCTTGTAGTATTCCTGGATGAGTCTCTTTCGCCGGCTTGTGGATCCATAATTCTGCAACCAAAAATAAACTATAAGAGGCGCACAGGAATCAAGGCAGGATGCAAATCAAGAAATTAATTTCGAATCCGATATAGATATCAAGAACGTTTCAAGCAAGTGGATGAGATCCTAAAAGCTTATCCTATTCTTATTGCAGGCTTGCTTGGTCCCTAAGTTGAAACCGAAGCAATTCAGTCGTAGACCTGCATGGGCCACCACAAAAACCATGTCACGCCCCTGTCCCAAAATATCGAGGGACTAGACACGTGGCGATGGCCAGCAGCACACATCGATGGACAAACCCAATTTAATGGATCCATCGGGGCGTACTTAAGCTGTAATACAACAATAAAGGATCTACTATACTAATCTCATCCACATATATGAATACAACAATATCAGAATCATAAAGCAAGATTAATCTCAATAAAATATAAACTCGGGAAAACAACCCGATAATAAGTCTGATACAATAGTCAAGATACAGGAATAAAGATAACCACAGCAAATAATGGGTATGGATAAAGCATATACTCAGAAGATATCCTCGGTGATCACTCGTCTACTGGATCCGGTACTGCTCTAGTGCATGCTCCTGATAATGCTCCTGCTCCCTATACCTCGGGGTAGATCTCGTCTGCTAATCCTTGGGACATAATCCGGATCCAGGTCCTCATAGCAAGGTACAAAATAACTCAAGCCAAAATAAATAATGCAGTGCAGCAATAAATAAAATAATAGGGTAAACTATATAACCCTCTATGTAAAATACAATTTGAGAGCATCACTAAAACTCAGGCTGAAACCACTACAAGCTCTGTGTCGGGGAGCCGGTAGCAGTGATATCACGTAATGGGTCAAGCTCGGTTTTAGAGTTTTGAGCACCGTATTAATAAGGGTTTTATATATATATAATCAGCCTGTAGCCTGTGTGTCTCTCCCCACCCAATGTAATCACACGTCTCATGTCCATGACACGCAAGCTCAAAACTAATGCAGCAAGTCATAATAAGATCTAAGCATATAAAGAATATATCATGAAACATGTATCCTATACAGAATCACCATGAATATCTCAGGAAGATTCTGTCTCATGAATAGTGTCAAGTGTCCTGGGTTATGATGTACTTGATAAGACAAGTACGAGAATGTAAAGGATCACGATATCCATCTCTAGGTGACGTTACACAACTCCGCGTACGGTATTGGCACCCGACTATTAATCGGACGCTAAGTAAAGTCACACGGTACTAGGTTAAGCATGTACAACAATTTAAATGAATCAAGGAAATATGTATCAAAACTGCATTGTTGGCAAGGTACACTTGCCTGGGGTTTTGACTCCAACTGTAGCGCTGGTAGCAGCAGGATTTGCAGGTAGTCCTCCGGTTGCTGAAATAAATATCACCATCAGATTTAGAAAATATTAAATAGCTAGAAACGTCTGTCTTTGAGTCCAATTTGGACACCAGGCAAAAATTACAGTTTCTGGTCAAAGCGGGGTCCACATGTGGCCCGCTTCGTACCAAAAAAATGCATCAGAAACAAAGTTCTCCAAATTTGTCAAACTTAGTGTCTACAAGTACAGAACGATGATACGAACCCAACAGAATTTCCAGAATTGGATTCCGATGAGCCGGTCACAAAATTGCCCATCAAATGGAGCCGTGGGGCCCACGATACGCGATTTTGTCAACGTTCTCATAATCGAACCAAACTTGGGTCACAAGACCAGCGTATAGCTACGAGTCCGATGATGCAAGTTTCGTTTTGATCCGATGTGTGTATACGAAGTTACAATGAGTTCCAGAACGGGGCCGATACGGGGCGTTGTCGACGGATACACGTTGATTTCGGTGTGCACGCACATCCAAATCAACTTCTGCGAGATTCCACACGTTCGTATCGACAGCACGCACCTTTCGGTGAAGACCGCACGCGACCAAGTCGTCCCGTTTGGCGGGGTGCACTCAGTTCCGGGGGGAAATAGGGTATTATTTTCCTTTTTTGGATCGCAGTTCGCGATCGCCACAGGACGCGACACACCGAGCGAGTTGCACGGGTTTCGAGAGGGTTACACAGCCTACGCGTCACAACTGACGAAACAGAAAATGGGGCAACGAGAATAAAGAAAGGGTTACCTGAACGGGGCTACGCAGAACGGGGTTTCTTCATGTCCACGAGGTGACTCGGCTCGACACAACACAGTGTCCACTATGCTGCTAGGGTTAGGGTTAGGGTTCCGGTGCTGGGGCTTCGTCGGAGGAGCTCGCGGAGGCGGCTGGGCTCGTCGGTGTCGGCTCAGGCGGAGGCAAAGCCGCTCGGGGACGGCCGGGCTGTGCTGGCGGAGGCGGGGCCGCCCTCGTGGGTGACCGAGGACGGTGCTGCGGGAGGCATCGGGCTCGATGGCAGAGGAAAGCAGGAGGAGGAGGCCAGGGGGAAGCGGCTGGGGTGCTGCGGGGCTGACACGGCGGCTCAGACGGAGATGCGGGGGTTCGTCGAGGTCGGGGACGACGACTGAGGGGATGACGATGGTGGAGCAACTCAGGGCGGAGGATCGTCGAGGGGAGAGGGCTTGTTGAGAGGAGCTGTAGAGAGGGGGAAGG
The DNA here is from genome assembly GCA_036927795.1 of Iris macrosiphon. Taxonomy (NCBI): domain Eukaryota; kingdom Viridiplantae; phylum Streptophyta; class Magnoliopsida; order Asparagales; family Iridaceae; genus Iris; species Iris macrosiphon. The sequence goes on along the minus strand of JAYESA010000017.1, from coordinate 65,232,933 downwards.
CGGTGGCAGCGAGGCTAGGGCGGCCGAGGGTAGCGACAGTGGCTAGGGCAGTGGTTGAGGTTCCCAGTCAGGCGGCGGCTATGGTCGTCGACACTGCTGGGACGAGAGAGAGGCAGAGGAGACGGAGGCACTGCGGTGAGACGACGGTGGGTGGTGGCGGAGCTAGGGTTCAGGCGGCGAAGGGAATTAAATAGGGGTAGCCAGAACAGTAAAGGGTTTCGAATCGGGTTAACGGGTCCGGGTCGGGTTCAATTCGGATCCGACCCGACCCGTTAAGAGCTGGGTTCGGTTCGGTTCAGTTCTCCATGGTTCGGTTCGGGTTGGTTTGGTTTATTTCAGTTGAACCGGATTTATTTCTAGGGTTTATTTAGGGTTAATTATAACTTAGTTTCTAGATCTTTAAAAATGCTTCCGGGGTCCAATAAATTCCCAGAAAATTATCCTATGTCTAATTTTCTATTTTACACCCAAAAATATTATTTTCATAATATTTTAATATTAATTAACAATATTTTAAAATCATTTAATTACAAATATCTTAGTTTTAATTACAGAAAAATTCCAAAAAATTCCAGAAAAATTGTAAAAATCTATTTTAAAAATTCCTGAAAAATCAGGGGGTTTACAATTATGGACGAATGTAATGAACATTTTCAACTCATAAATTGGCTTATGTTGGAATGAGTCCAAAAGTTTTTGTTGGATGTTTTCGCTGCTCGATTTTGATGAATGCGTTTTCGTGATAGTTTTCGATGATTAATTTTCTTGTCCATTTTTATCGATTTCTTGCATTCATTCTTGAGAACTCTGAGAGAGGAAGATAAAGATGGTATTCTGATCTGATATTGGTGCCAATGCAAGTAGACACGTAATCGGAGCCTGATCACACACGCGTTCTCCTTCTCTCGGCATTCTCTAGTTGGTGAACGGATCCGTCCCTTCTTCTCTACTATTTTATGTCCAACAATAATAATTGAGTTCTCTTGTTAACCTTGCTAAGTCCAATGATCGATAAAGCCAGTAATGCCATAAATTAATACCACTGCTGTAAATCAATAAGCTACATAAATAAGAGAAAATGTTATAAAACTTATAATATACATAACACATAAAGGAATATATTTATCATATTGTGGTAATTTGGTACCACGAGATGGCGATAAATTGGAGCCTACGGGCTACCAATCGAAATACTGAATAATTATGTTGAAACGTGGATAAAAGACTATATATGTTGCTCTATTTACTTTCAATACCTTACACTGCAATTTATGCTTACCATCGAGTCGTAGATGCATTGTATGGTCATAGATAACTTATGCACAAGGTTTAGTAAAAAATTTCGAACGGATCATAGGACACTGGGACCGATACGGCCCAGGTGAAATAATCGAAGAGCTTTGGTGGCACATGGTACAAGTGAGACATTCATTGAGGCTTGCAACATTCTTTGAATGTCGCATCACACGCCCTCTAAAATAACTCTTAAATGGTGTAATATTGCCAATGACCCAAATGAGAGAGATTTGCATGCTAATGATTGTCTTGTGCATGGGAGGTAAGTATTATCACGTATCTTTTTACAGGAACGGCCATCAGCCATAGTAAGAATATATATTTCAATAAAATTACATGTTTGACTATTTTACTATTGCCTATTAAAATGCTTATCATATATTCAAAGTATTGGTTTAGGTGAGTGGCATAGTTCTGCTCACCAGTACATGTTAACTACTGATCCACGTCTCTATGGGCAACCCAAGTGTTAAAAACTCCGCAAGCACTCAAGGAAGACAACTTTTGTTGCAGTTTTCAAGCTTCTTCCTATTTCAAAGTATTTGAAGATTTCAGTTGTTTCCTACTTCACGTTGTAATAAATGGGCATAATGTATGGAATGGAATATTATTTCATGTCAGTCTATCAGTTATTTTACTTTTCGTAAAATAATGTAAGCCGAACAAGCATTTTATTTTAGTACTAAGAAAGTTGTACTTTGTTACAATGAATCAATAAAAGAGCTTATTTTTTCCTATATTGTGTATTCAATATTTCTGTTACTGTGTTGCTGAGTTATTTTTAAAAGATTATAAATTGTGCACATCCTTGCCTAGTATAAGTGTAACCTAGACTTGTACTACATCATGTCCAGTGGCAATTATTGGTTCCACAGAACTGGGGCGTGACAAGGAAGCTCTAAGAATTCAGAAGTTTTGAAAGCATAATATTTTCTCTCTCCTTAATTTTTTTACATTTATACACAACCATGACTGTTTGTATTTCGAAGAAACTATGCAGATTTCTAGGAAAGTTAATGCCGTCAATTTTCGTAATGAGGCAACGACGCATGACAGTTGCGAATCCCAAAAGGAAGATTTGACAACATAATCTTGTCAGCGTGATTTCAGTAATACATATACATTCCCACAATAGATGTTCTCCCGCAGCAGCCTCTTACGTAGCCATCTTGCTCCAGGAGAGAGAGAGAGAGAGAGAGAGAGAGAGAATTGTTAGATTTGGGGAAAGATTTATTTTTTGGGTTTTGCTTCAACAATGCTTAACAACACTTTCACTACTAAAATACTGCAAAGTAGCGACGACTTGTTGGAGACGGACGCAGTCCGTCGCTAACTAGCGACGACAAAGTGTCAAATTGACGACAAACATCAGCCATTTATAAATTAACAAAGATCTGTCGCTAGGTCGTTAACAAGGTGTCACTGGTTTGTGCGGCAAACCGCGGAAAGATCACAAAAAAACTCAATGACAGTTCAGTTTTTCCAGGCGACGAATGTAGACGTCGCGGGTCCGTCGCCCAGTTACTGTGCGCTAGTTTAAAGAAAAGACAGTCTATCAAAATTTTACATTTCGATCGACTATTTCTCTCTCCTCTCTCAGTCCTCTCCCCCACCCTACCCCTGCGTTCTCCCCACTCTCTCCAACGTGCTCCCCCGCACGCCTTCAACGTGTCCCCCTCTTGCCTCCGACGCGTCCATCTGCCGATGGACTATTTTTGCTCCTCCTCCTCCTCCTTTGTAAGTGCTCGTTAGGGTTTCCCTCTCTCCGCTTTGATGATTAAAAACATTAGTTTTTTGTTTGATTGTTGGTTTGTTGTGGACACTCCAGGGATGGACCCTGACAGGACACGACCCAGAGTATCAGTGCTAAGTGTGTCTATGCTTAGGTGTGGGAACTACAATAGTTCAAAATAGTGCTTTGTAATACTTGTGTGATTCAAAACCAAGTAAGAGTAACATGTGTTTGTATATGAGTTTAAGTGTGTATCCATATGTATAATGGAGTGTGCATCACAGTGTATGAATGAGTGTGTGTGTGTGTGTGTGTGTGTGTGTGTGTGTGTGGCAGTATGTGTAGGTGTTTTGGTATATCACAAAACCTTGCAAAGTGTATGTGTTTGAGGGTATATATATCACCACAACAGAAGTCTATGACATATCCTGTTTGCAGAACTTATATGAAGTGTGTTAGCAGAGAGTGTGAGGAGATCATTTGTGTGCTCAAGATGCAAAATTTTGTGTTAAAGTGTGCAGGTGCATGTGAGTAGTGGTCTAGCTAGAGAAAGGTCGAGTTGCTTCCCATGCTTAGAAATTTGGCCGCGACCGTCTCTCCAAGTGATAACATATGTTGGAACTAATTAGACTTGGATTACATCTCTAGGAAATACTTCTATAGGAAGCAAGGACTTGGTCAAATAACGACGAGGCATAGCCCCTGCAGCCATTTGACTGGTGAGGCAGAGACCATACAGCCATAGATAGCATTGACCTGTATCCTGGCCCCCACCCCTTGGCAATGATGATACCACAACCTATTATTATATTTTATAGTATGAGATGATGTCTTAGCATTTACATTATGTGAGTTCATCTTTTTTTTGTTATATATCGTTCATATACTACATTTGATAAGAACATATATTACACTTATGAACATAACTAGATGATCGCCACTAATGTAAGCTAGAATAAATTTTGGGTTGTGTACTGAGCCACCCATATTCTTCTTTATTTATGTCTACCCCCACACTTGGCAATGATGATGCATGGATCCAACACCCTTTTTTAGTGTGCACTTCTACCTTCAAAATTTTACTAATCATATACCTATTTAATAAGGCATTGACGAAAATTTGATCTTACAATAATGAGACAAGTAGGTCTCCTTCTTGTAAGAGCAAATTTTTGCCTGCCATTGTTAAATTGGTATCGTTTTGCTAAAATTACGATTGTTGAAGTTTAGTTTTTATTCTAAGCCATACATTTAATGGGGTTTGAAAATCGCACTTATAATTAGTACTTAGAACTTGAAAATGTAATATAAAGTAGTTGCATTGATACTGTGGAAAGACATCTAAATTTAGTGATGCTTTCACGACTTTTAGAGACATTAGTTCCGATGCTAACTGACATGATGTATATTAATGTATATTAGCAACGCTTAGCAATGTTACTTTATACAAGCTAGTGATGTTAGCTTGATTTCCTTCGAAGCCGAGATAGAAAAAAGAGATAGTCAGTGCTTTGGCTACTAGAGATGGAACCGGATAGCTCTTTCATCCATGACCCGAGAGTCCTAATATGTACAAATGTGTCAACAGTAAGGGACGTAGATTTATTTTACTAGATGAGTTTGTCGTTGATATGTCACTAGGTTCTGCAGACTAGTCTTACACTCACATCAATCTTGTCGCAATGTTGGGCGACGACACGACAACGTCAGCAAACGACACTTCAATGTCTTGCATGTCCAAGGACAAATGTCTTTTCCAAGACGTCGAGTCTACATCACTACAGTCTACCCCTACCCCACACCCCCGCAAAAAGTTGGTTCACTTCTTTAAGCATATTTGAAAGCAATAAAGGTGATCAAGGTGGAGCTTCAAATAGTTGTTGCAACTTACCAACCCTATACATAAATATTCTTTATTATTTTTTTTTTGAAATTTCCACCATCAATCCTTGATAGATGTGTAGTATTATTTACAATAATTTCATGACTAAAGAAGTGGGTTTACACAAACACCTTACTACTTTTGACAACTTTCATGTATACCAAAGAACTTTTGATAGCAACTTTGTCACAACAACTTTGATAAATTGCAGCAATGCAAGCCTAGTAAGCCAACATTTATCCTAGAGGCTGTGCTTGGTTGGCTACAAGTGATTTTGTGGTAATTGGCATGTGGTATTTGTAGAAATTCAGTATTTGTTTTGCTCTTAAATGGTCCTTCTTCTGGAAATATTTGAGCTGAGAAAGTTTGCAGAGCCAAGTAATTTGTTGGTAAAAACTGGATATTTGACACTTCAATTGTGTGGAACGTTTTGGCTACTGATCCCAATATTGGCTTTCGTCTGTGTGGAAAATTGGGAGGTTGCTATTTATAGTGTGTAACAGCTGACATATGTTCTCGTACATGCACTCGAACCTTGTCTACACTTGAAGAAACCATGCAAATCACATGGATCTCTCACTCCTGATGTGTCTAAAGATTTACAAGATAGAACTCATCTCCACCACTCTGTTGCCCGATGGAGCGTCTCTGCTGCTCTGTCGGTCCAGTCAGAATATCACCGTGATTCACAGGGGCAGGAGCAACTTTCGACGTCGTCGCTGAGCTCAATCCCTCCACATCAGCTTCGACAACCAAGGTTTCCTGTTCTGCCGCATTCCTCCTCTTAGCAGAAGGGGAAAGACCCATTGTTCTCACCTGCTGCAGACAAACAGACGGTGGAATTATCAGCAACTCTCAATTAAGCATTGTAATTCACAGGCACGCACAGCTGCATTGGTTCTCATACCTTTGGGCTTGCAGTCGGTGACCCTGAAGGAGAGTTCGCTTTCAAGTTCTTCTTTGCAGCCTTGTGCCATTTCTTGAGAGCCTTGCATGTCTGCTCGTCGAAGATAGATCTCTTCAAATTCGAACCCATCTGAAAGAAGAAATAGAAAGCTTAAAACATTTTCTTCCCTTGTTAACAGATCTCCCGAAATCAAGTATAAAAGCCTCAATAACAACAACCTACAACAGGTTCTTAATGATATTTTTCTTGATAGAAACCTTTAGTTAAAATAATATAAGGCTAAGGCTACATCTTAACAGTAGTTATAGGCACCAATGCGGTAAGTTTGGTGCCGAAACAACCCATCAGAGCATCTGACTGGATTTTCTGGTCTACCTGACTGGAGTCCCAGTGGATCCGGAAAAATTCAGATCAGCCTCTGTTTATCTGCATTCCCCCTCAGTTGAAAATATTAATGCTTTAATATTACAATTGTTCTGCAGCAGTCAAGTTTAAGCTGACTACTATTTACATGCCCCATTGTACCATGGTTCATCTGTTATGATTTTAGTTAAAGGCTGACAAACATAAAGCCAAACAAATACCAAAAGTAAGAGACTTTGGTGAGATAACACACCTGAGATACAAGTGCATAGAGTGGAAGCGTAATATAGCTACACAAAAATTGGACTCCCACTCTGCATACGCAACAAATATAATGTATTAATCAAATAGTCATCAATGAACAACTTTTACATTACTTGACTTTGGGGTGATAAATAAATAAATATTTAGTTCATAAATAAGGATCATATTGTTCACAAAGTAATTTATATTGTAATTGAATTTTCACTGCAGAGACAAGGGTTTAAATTAAAAACTCTGGAATTCTCATTGTAAAGTTTAACTACGTGTTGATATATTAGAATGTATTAGGAGATTTTATGTAAGATGGAGGGTTGTAAGGCTATATATATATATATATATATATATATATATATATATATATATACCAAGAGATTAAAATGATAATAAAACTCCAAATATTCTACATGGTATCAGAGGACAAACCCAAGCCGCCAAATCCTAGCCGCCACCACCGTCGCTGCACTGCTAGCCTACCAACTCCGCCTCCGCCGCCGCACCACCACCACAGCCACCCCCAAACCCTAGCCCGCAGGAGCCTTCTGCCGCGGCTCCCGGCGTCTCCCGCAGGTCGTTTCGGACGTTGACATCGAAGACCTAGATCCGATGGGGGAGAGGCATGATTGGGTCTAGGAGAGGACGAACGTGAATCATGGGACGGGTGTGGGGTGATCAGAAAAGAGGAGGATCGATGGAGGAGATCATCAAGAAGTTGGACCCTGAGGAGATCGCCACATTGATGAAGCTGATGAAACTGTCGGCTGGTGAGAGCGCGACACGAACACCGGTGAAGTTGGAGCTTCCCTCTATCGATCTGAAGCTTGATGGATTGGCCACCTACCTGAGTTGGTCACGACGGGTGAGGAGAACCCTCGCAGGTTATCTCGGCCATTATCCAGGAGGACCCGAAGTGTAAGGAGAGACAACTATGTCTGCAGGAGAGGACGATGAAGTTTCTTAAGGGGCTGACCACAGTATTTGCTCAGAGGATATCACTACTTCTAACCCAACCGAAAATCCCTACACTTGAGGAGACTATCTCGGCCATAATCCAGGAGGAGACTCGTATCAAGCTGCAGCCAGGGACATATGATCCTCCTAAAGTGAAGTCAGCACTGGCGGTTGCCAATTCAGGTGGCACGAGACCTAAGGGAGACCCCCGACAGTGCTACAACTGCGGGGAGGTGGGCCATCTGAGGTATGCTTGCACCAAACCACCCAAGAAGGGAGATTCAGGTGGTAGACGTAGATAGTTTGGAGGACATGGTCGTGGGGGTCGACGAGGTGGTCGAGGAGGTTATCGAGCGAACCTGCTGGTAGCAGAAGGCGAGGAGGAAACTGATGGCACCTATACTGAGGAGGATCAGGCACTGCTGGGCATGCTGGAGGTACTCAGGAGAAAGCAGAGAGCGTCAAGCGATGGAGAGAGGAGGAGTGGGATTGAAGAGGCGTCCACCTCAGCCTTCGCCAGAGGCAACGCTGCCATGTATGCCCATCCATCAGAAGGTACTGATGACTCACTCGCCCTTGCATCTATGTCTTCCCTTAGATCGTCGGACTGGATTGTCAATTCGGGTGCGTCTCAACATGTGGCAGGAAATGCTAGTGAGTTCTCTTCCTACACTCACCTAGCATCGGCGAACAACATTCAAACAGCCGATATTACTTTCCAGCCAGTGGTCGGTAAGGGTACTGTCGATTGTACAGGTTCAGTAAAATTATCCAATGTTTTGTATGCTCTTTCTTTTTCAGTCAGTCTTTTGTCCATTGGTTCTATAATTCTCAAACTAAAATGCATTGTCTCTTTTGATATTCCTAAGGTGATCTTCCAGGAGAAGGAGAAGGAGACGGGACGAAGACTTAGGACTGGCACTTGGCATGATGGACTGTGGTACCTGGATCAGGAAGGGCTAGATTCGACATTGGTGTCTGTGGCAGAGAGGGCAGGAATAGGAGGACCGAAGATGAGTGCCGAGGATACAATGATACTCCACCATAGGCGGTTGGGGCACTCATCTTTTGGTATTTTGAGTAGATCGTATCCATCTATTTATGAGAAAGCAAATAAGGAGAAACTAGTATGTGATGCATGTGATTTAGGCAAACTTACTAGGAGCTCATATGTTAGTGCAGGCCATAGGAGCTCTTCAGTTTTTGATATTATACATTCTAATGTTTGGGGCCGTGCGCCACAACTACTATGAATGGATACAAGTATTTCGTTTCTTTTATTAATTGTTCCTCTCGTGTCACTTGGCTGTATTTGATGAAGAATAAGAGTGAGTGATGTCTTTGACTGTTTCCGGGACTTTCATAAACATGTCCAGATTCAGTACAGAGCAGTGATGAAGGTAATGAGATCTGACAATGAAACAGAGTATACTAACAAAGCACTTGAGGAATATCTGTCAGTCCAAGGAATACAGCATCAGACCACCTGTGCATACACACCAGCACAGAATGGAGTGGCAGAAAGGAAGAACAGACACCTTCTGGAGGTGGTAAGGAGCATGATGATCGCCATAAATGTCCCACAGAGTCTGTGGGGACATGCAGTGTTGACAGCAGCTCAACTGATCAACATGATGCCCTCGAAAGTACTGGAATAGAAGTCTCCATGTGAGATATTGCAAGAAAATAATAGTGGGATACTCCCGCTGAAGGTGTTTGGCTGCGTATGTTTTGTGAAGGACAACAGACCGTCTGTTGGAAAACTTGACTCTAGAGCAATCAAGTGTCTTCGTGGGCTATTCGGCGACTCAGAAGGGGTACGTGTACTGGAGCCCAGTAGAGAAGAAGAGGTTTGTGAGCATGGATGTTCACTTCAGGGAGCTTGAGCCATACTACCGTCAGGAGGGAACCTCATCCATGGGCAACTCACCTGACACTGAGAGTATGAGGCGAGAGAGGGAGATTGGTGAGAGTGTGGTGACCGATTTAGGATTATGGCATGGAGGAACGATTGAGGAGGAGAGTCAAGAGGAACAGGGGGAGGATATGAGAGGTGTTAGGCCCACAGCTCAGGGGGAGTTACTTACCTACAGCAGAAAAGGGAAGCAAACTGCAGGACCAGTACCTATAGTTCCAGTGCCAAGTCCCTTGCCTGCATTCGTCTCGACTCCGAAGACACCTACACCACCACCACCAGATTTTCCTTCAGGTGATATCATTCTCCCTACCCCTCCCACACCATTATCAGTACGGAAGACCACTCGCAGCAATGCAAAAAATCCTCCTGATAGATATGGTTGGGACCTTACTCAGTTTGTTTCATATGATAACATCTCTTCTTCTCATGGAGAATTCATTGCGTCTTTGGATAATATTACTGTACCTAACAATTGGCAAGGTTGGCAAGAACGATCCAAAGTGGAAAGCGGCGATGCACGAGGAGTTAGGAGCTCTTGAGAAGAACCACACTTGAGAACTGGTAAAACTGCCAGAAGGAAAGAGGGCAGTCGAATGCAAGTGGGTCTTTACTGTGAAGCAGAATCCAGATGGACAGGTTGAGCGCTACAATGCTCGACTGGTGGCAAAAAGATACAGTCAGGCTTACAACATTGACTACGACAAGACGTTTGCACCAGTGGCAAGATGAGCACCGTCAGGACCCTAATTTCTTTGGCAGCATATGGTGGATGGAAGCTACACCAACTGGATGTGAAGAATGCATTTTTTTCATGGAGATCTAGTGGAGGTGTACATGGAGATACCACCAGGATTCTGCACTAATAAGTCAGTGGGCAAGGTCTGCAGGTTGAAAAAGTCCTTCTATGGAATTGAGTAGTCTCCTCGAGCATGGTTTGACAGATTCAGGAGGGCGATGATTGGGATGGGATATCGGCAAATCAACACTGATCACACTGTATTTTTCCGTCAAAGTGGAGGCCACATTACCATGCTTGCGGTGTATGTGGACGATATGATTATCATAGGAGATGATGAGCAGGAGATTGCCCGACTCAAGGGAAATATTGGCAAGGAGTTCGAGGTGAAGGACCTTGGCCTTCTTCGGTACTTCCTTGGGATTGAGATTGCTCGAGAAGCAGAGGGGATTGTTCTTTCTCAGATAAAGTATGCGCTGGACCTTCTCATAGAGACGGATACAAACCTGCAGCAACGCCGATCAATCAGAGGTTCAAGCTGGGTGCTGAGGCTGGAGAACCAGTTGACCGGAACAGATACCAGAGACTGGTGGAAAAGTTGATCTATTTGAGCCACACACGTCCTGATATCTGCTTTGCAGTAAATGTGGTGAGCCTCTACATGCATGACCCAAGGAAGGGTCATACGGACGCAGTGTACCAGATTCTGAGATACTTGAAGGGTACCCCCAGAAAGGGGCTGATATTCAGGAAAAATGATCACGTGAGCATCGAGGGCTACTGTGACTCTGACTGGACTAGCTGTGCTGATGACAGGAGGTCTACCTCGGACTATTGCATATTTGTAGGAGGCAACTTGGTCTCTTGGAGGAGTAAGATGCAGTCAGTGGTGGCCAGATCGACAGCTGAAACAGAGTACAGAGCTATGGCCTTGGGAGTTGCAGAGATGCTATGGCTGAAGAGTATGCTGGTGGAGCTAAAGCTGGATCAATGAGCCAAGATGAAGCTGTGGTGTGACAACCAGTCAGCACCATCAGTATCGCTAACAATTCAGTATAACATGACATGACCAAACACATCGAGATCGATAGGTTCTTCATCAAGGAGAAATTGGACAGTGGACTACTGGAGCTAGGCCACGTTCCAACCAAAAATCAGGTAGCAGACAGTCTGATCAAGGGACTTAGCTCTATAGATATGATTAGAGGATACGACAATATAGACTTAGTGAATATCTTTCGCCCATCTTGAGGAGGAGTGTTGGTATATTAGAATGTATTAGAGGATTTTATGTAAGATGGAGGATTGTAAGGCTATATATATATATATATATATATATATATATATATATATATATATATAGCCAAGAGATTAAAATGATAATAGAACTCCAAATATTCTACACTACGTTTCTCATAGTCATAACTCAACCATTTCCATTGGATATTCACTGATCCCTCCTTTGCGCTGAGATGTGACTTCCCCATCCAAACTAAACGGACTAACCATTCAATCATCTTAATTTGAGTAGTCCTATCTTAATTTGAGTAGTCCTGCAACAATGTTGATTTTCGCCAAAAAGAATGTTAATAGGTGTCAAATTAAATACTTTTTTTTCTGTTTCAATGTGAATAATACTTTTGGTTCTTATGGCAGACTTTAGCATTTAAATAAATCTCGATCAGGTCATTCTGATATCTGACTCCACCCTCCAATATTTAACCAAGGAGCTATCTATCAACATATGTTGATCTTAACTTGATTAGTATGTTTAGTTTAACTTGAGTAATACTGATTACGAAAATGAGACATGAAAGTGCCACACATGAAATAACCATGTACAACTCAACTGTACATAACGGCTGCAGCCTGCATCCTTAAAAAACTCATTCTTGTGTACTACAAAACCAGATAACTTTGCCCCCTTCTGTAATGACCCTGATTTCTATAGATTGGTCTGTAGTTTATTATGTTTTTATTGTCTATCTGGATGCTAGTCGATACGGATTGGTGTCAGGTTCGAGTGAGAGTGAAAATCATACGACCTAACAGCCAATTAGAAAAGATGTTTCTGATTGTGACATATATCACTCATTGTATTAGATGTTTCGTTCATTAATAAAACATCTTATTTATGGCATTCCAACTTATCATGCTCTCTTTAATTTTGTAACTACTTATAACATGATAAAGTCCCTAGAATGAGAATAATGGACTGGGACTGTAATGAGAGAGATATAGATGAGATGCAAGTATGACAAAGTCCCTCTCCACTCGAACCAACACCTCTTACGACTTCTAACATAGGAATACACACTTCTAATTTCACATTTAAGTTTCCTCGAACCGTTGCTCCTTTCCAACACTCCAACATTGGAGGTTCCTTAGTTCCAAAGTATGCTTCCTCCAACATCAGTAGACAACTAGATATAGTGTTGTGGCAGGTAACTTCAAATGTCTCTACAGTCAAGACAGTGGTTCCTAGTGTGTTGCGACCGCAAACTAATGATGCCTTGAATGTTCTCCAATACTTCTAGAACACTACTCTTAAGACCACACCACCAGTTTTGCTGCAAAGTACAGCGGAATGATTGGAGCGAAACATAGTTGTTTGGCCTTTATGATCCCCTATGACCTAAATTTCTGTGCTATTTGTGACAAGAGTTCATGTCTGTCACTACAAAGGGGGATTCTTTGATCACGGGCATCCCTTCAGTTTTTTGAGATAATGCAAGTCATTATGACTGGGATTCGAACCCACGTCTTCTCCCCTCTTACTAGTGTTACCACTAGACCACCCCCTTGGTGATGGCATCTCTTCATTGAAAACAGGAAAGAACTGTTTGAATCACGTCTAGGAGTCGGTTTTATGTAACCCCTAAGTCACAGCATTAGTTCTTCATCTTGGGTCTGGTATCTAGGTCAATTTTTTGGCGAGGAATGGATCAGATGGATGGGTTAAGGCGCTGGTCGGTCTCGTAATTTCGAATTCATATCTTAAATTCTAAATTAGCCCCTATCTCTCTAGGGATGAGCAAAAGCATAAAGGTGAAGATGGTGTTAGGATAATCCTCGGGTGAAGCTAACACGGCCAATGTTTTGTGCTCCAATCGATCCGATGCCTAACCGTTATTCTCTTACAAACACGTATGGCACTGTACCCTAGGTCTTTCTCTATACTCACCACGATGACCGGGAAATCGATCTTTATGAGCATTGTTTGAGAGAGGCTATACTCAAGTGGCATACTTCATTGATGTGGTTTGAGTACATTTACATAAGAGGAGAATCTTCCTCATACAACTATATCCAATATAGGACTGAAGTAGATTATATGTACTCACCAATAACTAAATTTAATCACTTCCCCTCAAGCCGGAGCATGTGAAATATTTTTCAGTTTCTTAAATAAAATAAAAATAAAACAACAAAAATTGAAAGAAAATAAATTTTTTTCCAACTTAATGCACATTGAAAGAATTGTTTCAAGCCTATGCTTAATCCTAGGTCGCTTCAAACATCAAACAAGGAAAGACAACCAAAGAACAATACATTCAGTATTCAAATGTGAAACGAAAAAAATAAATAAAGCTTACCCAAGACATACTCTGGCAACAATGAGTTTAGGGCTTTGATGGAAGCAAGAGTCCCATCCAAACTCATACTGGTAAAGGATGACATTTAGAAAGTTAATATAGAAAATATTTACTTTTAGTAAATTAATTACTAAAGATAATAAGCTCAAAGTCTTACCCACATCCAAAATAGATATATAAGTTGGAATGCGTTCTGCAATGAGAATATAGAAAATGCTACTCAACATCACATAGAAATATCAAAATAAATTTTATCATTATGCGTAACAAGTAGGGAAAATGAATAAGCACATAATAAAAAGTACAGGAAACTGAGTCAGATTCTGACTCTTTGATTTTACCGTACCAACTTATTCATATTAATAAAAATATACTATATAATTCTAGAAGAGAGAATTCAGGTTCCATAGAAATATGTGCAGCCTATAAGGCTATAACTAAGAGAATATCACAGAGAACACGTAGCTTGTCCATTCCAAAGTGATGCCTCAACCCATCCTAATGAATTGGAGATCACTAAAGTTTTTGGAAATTCAATAAAACAATTAACATTCTAGATATCACCCAGATGTTAAGATCTCAATAATGTTCTGTTACATCAATAAATTCAAGTTCTTTATTGTCCTCATTATTAATCAATCAGTTTGGAACACCCAGAGCAGAACTAGATCCTCCTCAAACCTAACACATTTGAACTGGAGATGGATCTAATAAGTATAAATTGCCTCTTAGAGTTGATAGACTGTCTAAACTGTAGTGCCCAGCTCCTAGCCAGAGTGTATGGGAAATTCTATCAGTATCGATTGATCAGAACAAACTGGAACAAATTGGGACAAATTGAATTGAGACCCTTCGTATATATGGATTGGCTTCTTTGAAATTGAGTCCTAAATGCAGTGAATTATGTATTGAAGAAGAACTCTATATGAGTCTCTTCCTCAAAACATTTTCACAGTTCATTTTTCTTGATGGTTTCGTTGTTAGTTTTGTGAATGCATTTTCGTTGATGTTTCGATGGACTCCATTGCTTTCCTTCATCAAGTTTTGCACTCATATAGAGAAAGAGAGAAGAAGAGTAATGAAGTCGGTGCAAATGCAGGTGAATGCAAAGACGAGGAGGCTTGATCGAAGCATTCAAGTTTTTTTTATCTCGACAATTCTACAACAGTGGAGGCTTTGATCCTTTTTTCCCTTTATCTCCACACCTTAACAATTTTTTATTTTATTTCCTTATTGTACCCTTCGATCGTTGATACCTTAATAAAAGAATTGAGATAAAAGAGAGTAACCATAATGTTGTTTGTTTGTCATATAGAAATATGGATTATGGTACTATTGATAAATAGAAATGAAATCGTGGATAAATATTGGAATCTGTAGTATGATATTTCGAGCGATGGTTCGAGGAATGTAGAATACAAGATGAGGATATGTTGCATAGTTATATCAAGTTTAGGTTATCTTGTATGTTATGTTTTAATAGCTAAGTTTCTTAGGTATGCATAGTAATAGACAACTTGTGCATAAGTTTTCGTTTGTTCGAATGGTATCCGCGACTACGGAACCTATTCGACCAAGGAGGAACAAGAATAATTGGTGCTAAGGTATAAGGTACGGGGATTGCGGGACCTCCAGTGAGACTAGCTACATGCACTACGAGGACGCTGTAATCCCCTAGATAGTTTAAGATGGTGTGTTTACCAGTGACCTTCATATAGACAACTTGCATCGCTAATGATGTCTTCTGCAAGAAAGAATACGATAAGCCTTGTGCAGGAAAAAAAAATTGACTGTAGGTAAGAAATCACCATTTGATAATACATACTATGTTTTTACATTCCTATCTTATGAATTGTTATATGACTTAAGGAAAGATAGAAAGATCACTAATAATCATCAATGCTTTCACATAATTACTGTATTGATTTAGGTGAGTCGGATTAATACCGCTCACCAGTTCATTCCCCAATGTACTGATCCATGTCTCCACAGGTGCTGGAAATCAAGGAGACATATAGAGGCACTGAAAGGTAGTCCAACTATGTAGATGCTTTGTTTATATTTATGAAGCTTCCAATTCCGTTTTCAAGACTTCTACTAAAGGAGTTTTTACTTTATTGTTAGTAAAGGGATATAATGTATGGTACAATGTATCTCATTTTGTTGTTTCAAAGTTGTAAGCCAATTTTGACACTTTTCAACTTGGAGGTTTAAGAGCCTATGTTTCTATTGTAAATTGTCAATAAAGAAATATTTCTTTTGTGTTATGTTATTATTCAATCTCTCTATTTTATTTCTTGCAAACTTTTACAAAGAAACTACTTTACAAATGTCCATGAGCATGTCTTCAAATGCAACTTAGGCTTATACGATATCACGTCCAGTGACGACTTATCGATTCGTAGGAATTGAGGCGTCACATATACTCAATAGTTCTATGCACTTCTTTAACCCCACATTGGTTGTACTAATGATTAACACTCTCCTTCAAATATGTACTCACATAATTTTTCTAAACTATCTTATTGAGTTTATCCTCTTTCTGAACATGGTATCAAAAAATAGGTTCCTACAATGGCTAACTCTCTCCTCTAAAATATTTCCACCACCAAAATTCCTTAGCCCTTCACCCTCGTAACTAAAAACCCTAAGCCTAACCTAGTCTATCCACAAACCATAACCTTATCCTAACCCTTACCCTAAGCCTAGTGGATCCAAATTCCTAGCCACAACCTGATCCTAATCCTAGACTAACCCTAACCATTGACTCATGTTATCAGCGTGTCAGATACGTCTCGAGATCTCGATCACATCTCGTTATCAGCATGTCATATCCATGTCATGATGTCTCCATGTCCTTGTAGGTGCAACATAGACAAAAAAAATTTGAGGGAGCAACAAAAGGAGTCAAAATTCAAGACAAAAATGATATAATATGCTTGTTGAAGAAAAAAACGGTATGGCTTGAAACAAGCACCGTAGTAGTGGTAAATGTTTGATTTGTTCATGGTAGATAATGGTTATACAAGAAAGACCTATGATCATTATATGTATGTGAAGAGGTGTGATGGTGACTTCCTTACTCTCTTACTCTATGTTGATAACTTTTTGACTTTAACGATAAAGGAAGGATCAAAAGTCAAAAAAGAAGTTGAACAAGTTGTAACCCCCATATTTCAAAAATAATCATAATAATAATTAGCCTTTAACAATTAATTTTTACTAAATATAACTAGTATATAAATCCTCTAAATTAAGAGTTTAAATTAGATGACATCATCGCTTACCTCGTCATCGCTTGTATCATCTTACATCACCCTCCCTATGAGATCATCGCTTACATCACCCTCCTCTACACACTTCTCTATGAAGTCACCCATGACATCACCCAAACCACCCCCCCTCACATGTCCTCATCCATTCATCTCCTCACACATCACCATCCCCCACATGGAACCCATCCCCCTCACATGCCCTCACCCAATCTCCTCCTCCCACATCACCACTCCCCCCACCCCTCCTTCATCCCTCCCTCACATTGCCCAACCCTCTCACATGACCTCCAACCCTTCGCCTCTCCTTCCCTATATAAACACATCATATACTCCTTTCCCACACCATCCTACTATCCAACTCAATTCTAAACCCTTGAGGAAGTGCTAGCAAAGGATTAGGGAATCTTCCTACAAGGTATTCCTTAACTCTCTCTAGTTTTCATTCCTAAACTAGAAACATGTAGGGTGTATATATATACATATATATAAATATATGAGTGAGTGTTTGTATGCATATGTGTGTATGTATGCATGTGTGTGTTTATGTGTGTGTGTGTGGGGGGGGGGGGGGGGGGGGGGGGGGAGGAGGGGGGGACAGCATCTGCAGTCGCAGCAGCAGCGTGCAGTCACAACTGCAACAACAGTGAGTAGCAGCAGCTGCAGTAGCAGTTGCAACATGCAGCATATTGCAGTAGCAGCAGTGTACATGTGTGTAAGGGTGTGTGCAAGTTTGAGTGTTGAAAGTGAGGGTTATGTGTACTAGTGATGAGTGTCAAGTATGTTTGAAGGATATGTAAGTACCAATGTGTAGGTGAGTGTGTTATAAGTGAGTGTCAAGGTATTTGATACGTGTTAGTATATATATAGATATATATTTTATTAGATAATAGAGAGTATCCTAATGACTAGTGAGTCTAGTATCAATGTGATACTTGAGTAACATGGTAAGAAGTATCTACGAGATACGCTAATACCTTGAGGGTTGGTAGCAAGGAATTAAGGTATTGACATATATATTGATACATGTTAGGGTACCTACCTAGCAAACCAAGTTGAGATAGGAAATGACCTAGGAAACCCAAAACCAAGTAGAAAAGTTTACTTTGTTTTATTTCACCATTTGACACATATATTCATGGTATAGGTTATTCGGACTCCGATACAGGTTGTGACTTTTACCACTGGCTCTAGATGACAGGCAAGTACTTGACAATTATAAAGTTACCTTTACATGATAAATGCTATTATTCCTTCTCACTAGTTGTTTGACACTATGATATTGTGCACATGGACGGGTTACCGTGATTTATGATTGAGTTAAATATATGGTGTGACATCGTGATCATCCGAGTTTTGATATGTGAGTCTGAGTTGTGATATGAGTTATCGTGTTATGATTCGTCAAGTATCCATGTTGTGATTCGCAATTGTCCGAATTCGTAACATGTTTTTATCCGTATCATGGTTCACGATTATCCTTTCTTTCAGAGTAGTGACTATATATTTGTAGTTTTGACTCATGTTCCATATTTGTGATTACTTATCTACCATGATTTTATGAGAGAGAGTCGGGTGGGAGAATACACCAGTAGACATGTGGTAAATCCTATTTTTCCTATTCGATTCAATAGGTAGCAGTCGTGCACGTCACGTACGACGTGCCGGATTAGCCTAGCCCCACATGTCGAACACTGTATTCTAAGTCATACGGCATTACCAGTTATTAGACCATGTGATACATGTACTAGTTCATTTGATTATATGTTGCTAGTTCCTCTCATAATCTGTTTTCATATTGCCAGTTCACCTTATTACTTGCTTACATTGTTGGCAGTTCCATGTTTTTAGTTCCATACTTCTACTTGCCTCTATTATTGCCTTTACATGAGTTCATTACTTGCAGTTTCTATCATAATAGATCTATACATGCATTTTGTATTTTCATGGTTATAATAGTACTTGCTCTGCTACTGACTGGATATGTTGATAAATATTAGGATGCCTTGCCACACACTTGGACCTACAGACGAGAATATAGTTGAGACTGCTCTTGCACCTTGGACTTCTCCGGGAGAGTTAGATTTAGTACTTCCTAGTTCAATACCTTTTATTGGTTTCTTTCCAATAGATAGTTAACCGGATTTGTCTCCGGAACTTATTGGTTGAATAAATGATTTGGATCATAGCTTGTGACTTGGATAACTTTTGAGATATTATATTAGATTTGTTTTTTTTCTTCATTTGTATCTTTCTTTAGTTGTTGTGATTGAGTACTATTTCATATAGTTAGACTTGTTGTGATCTTGAGGTCTAGACAGCGTTCTACCGCCGATACTGTGACGTAGGCTAGACGTACCCACGTACTCGTGCCCCGATCATTAGGGTGCGGGTCGTGACACGTTTTTATGGTGGCTCATGCAGGTCTCGACTTCGCAAATAGTGCGATCGTGGTAGTACCTAGGTTTAGTCGTACTGCTGCGAGCCTGCAATAGAACATGATTAATGGATTATAGGAGATTCTAGAAAGTAGAGAATACTCGATCACAACTAAGATTTCTAAATCCAATTTGAAATTTGTTGACCTTGTTCATCCCAAGTGACTTTATAGCTTCCCTAATTTATGTTCTTCTCAAAAGATATCTTATCTTGTGCCTTATTTCAGAATGGCACCCATGACCCAAACTCGTAATTTGAGAATGGCTACAGCTTCTGAGGGATCATCGTCTTCTCAACCTGAGGGCCAAGAGGCGACTGAGGTTTTTTTCCCTCTACCCACTACTGTTCCGGAAATAGTAGCAGCATTGTCTGAGCTTGAGAATCTTCCTCCACCTCCTCCTTTCCCATCTCTACCATCCTTTGGAGGCATGTCTTCAGGGGTATGATGGAGACTCAGAAGATGCAGGCTGATGCCCTAAGAGAGCAGAGCCAGAAGATTCAGCAACTACTCGACATGGTTCACCCTCGAGAGGGAGAATCCAGCCTCAAAAGGCTAATAAATGGTATCTATCATGGACCTCTGAAGCGCCCTAATATGTAGCATATGTCTCATTTTCCAGTTAGAATTCCAGCTCAGCAAGGACCCCTAGGAAGGACACCTACTTGTAACTATGGCAGGAAGGCAGGGCATGTATGGAATGAATATAGGAAGAGGAGGGGACTGTGCCTACAATGTGGACCTGCTAAGCACAAAATTATAGATTGCCTATGGATTAGAGATCAGAGGAGTCCTAGTCACCCAGCAGGAGAGAGAGATTATGGACCGTTTTCTGCCAAATCTGCTATGGGACGGGAGTGACTACACTCTTTATGTATATCAACAATTTGTAAGAAAACGATAGAATTTGCCAAATTTGTATAGGGTGTCAGTTTATGAAATATTTTATGCGATCTAGCAGCCCGCCATCAGGGATATAGAAGATGGTGCCGAGATATATCATGTTAAAGAAACTCATTGCATAAACGTCTGAGACCCAGACTACAAATACTCTTATTCCATGATAGAGGGGTACAAAATTGTCTAGAATAGGAAGAGCTGCATCCGAAAGTTGAAATTCTTCAAGGGAAACATGTCTTTCTTTAAAAGAATATTCGGGATCAAGATCTTGTATAAAGACCCAGGGTAAACGTCTTTGTTGTATAAAGAAGGGCGTATTTTGTCTGATGTACCCAATTTTGTAAAAACAACAGATATAGATAAGAAGGGCAATATATATATATATATATATATATATATATATATATATATATATATATATATAACCACTGCATGATATATTACTTTTGGCAACAGTAAATGAATATGATGTTCCTTCAGAACTTGTGTGCTTTTTGATACCTCTTCAAAACCATGAGGTATTCCTTCTTCTTCTGTGTTCCACCTTAAATTTTGAGGACAATTTTTCTAAGAGAGGTAGAATTTGTAACCCCCATATTTAAAAATAAATAAATAATAATTAGCCTTTAACAATTAATTATTACTAAATATAACTAGTGGATAAATCCTCTAAATTAAGAGTTTAATTAAGGATTTAAATTAGATGACATTATTGCTTACCTCGTCATCGCTTACATCACCTCTCCCTATGACATCATCGCTTACATCACCCTCCTTTACACACTTCTCTATGACTTCACCCATGACATCACCCAAGCCACCACCCCTCACATGTCCCCATCTATTCATCTCCTTACACATCACCACCCTCCACATGAAACTCATTCCCCTCACATGCCCTCACCCAATCTCCTCCTCCCACATCACCACTCCCCACACACCTCCTTCATCCCTCCCTCACATGGCCCAACCCCCTCACATGACCTCCAACCCTTCCCCTCTCTCCTTCCCTATATAAACACATCCTATACTCCTTTCCCACACCATCCTACTATCCAACTCAATCCTAAATCCTTGAGGAAGTTCTAGCAAAGGATTAGGAAATCTTCCTACAAGGTATTCCTTAACTCTCTCTAGTTTTCATTCCTAAACTAGAAACATGTAGGGTGTATATATATACATATATGTATAAATATATGAGTGAGTGTATGTATGCATATGTGTGTATGTATGCATGTGTGTGTATGTATGGGGGACAGCAGCTGCAGTCGTAGCAGCAGCAGCAGCGTGCAGTCGCAACTGCAACAGCAGTGAGTAGCAGCTGCAGCAGTGAGAGGATGGGAATGAGAGAGATCTCTAGGGTTTTCTTGTTGGAACTTTGCATGAAATTGTAAGTATGATTTCGACAAACCCTTGCCTTTATATGGCAATCTCTGTTCTTCTAATTAGGGTTTGATTAGGAATCCCTATTTCATATAAATTATAGATTCTCCTAGAATCTTCTAGACGATTCAAGATTCTTCTAGAATACTCTAGATACAATCATAATTCTGAATTACGATTTTCCATCACATGTTTCCTTTTGTGATCAATTAGGACTTGACCTAGTCAATATCTAATTGACCTATGTGCTAGCACAAGCCAATGTGGTTGATATAGATCAATTGCTCAGAGCCAATCACCAATAGACCCAACAAAAATCTAAACATTCTTTAAATGACTGATCGCTCTTGTGTGTGTCACACAGTAGGCTCAACACCTTGCACTGTTGTTTCTTCACCACTGGAATTTCGATCGATTGTTTCTTCACCATTGGAATTTCAATCGAAAACTCGATCGAAAATCCGATCTGATTTCCAAGTGTCTGGTTCTTGGAACTCTTTCGGCCATTGGATCGAGTTGATCCTAACATTGTTGTTTCATCAACATTTAAATATTGATCAAAAGTCCAATCAAAATTTTGAGTTTCTGGCTCCAGAAACTTTTTTTGCATATAACCTTCTATGCTAGCCAAGATTGACATTTACCAGCATGTCAAGGCCCCCATATGATGTGAGGATGTTTAATGATTAATCGCATCCACTCAAGAACCTATCAATGTACAATTATCGTGCAGTTCAGTTTTTATGTCAAACTACGTCCCGACTAGACTTATGAAATGGAATGTGTCGTCGTAAGTAACTATGTGTTCTAATCTTATTTGTTTAATACTCATGTGACCGAGTAGGACTCTTCTACTCATACATCACCTTGCAAAATTATTTCTTAAGTGTAACATATCGAACAACATAGGATGTTACTTTCCTCATCATATGCTAGATGTGATAGATTCTTTAGGGTCTGCTTGGTAATGATGTTTTCACCTGTTTTGGGATATTTTTGAACCGACTATTTATGAAAACCCTCGTTAATTTTTTTGAGATACTGAATTTGGTTGGCTCAAAACCTCCAAAAATCAGTGTAATGTAATTTTGGGTGACTTTATGAACACCCCAAATCGGTAGATTTTGAATTGTTTTATTATTTTATTCCATTTATATCCTCACCAAAAATATATAATTATAATTACTAATACCCTACCCTATTTTTTCTTTTCCATATGTGTTTTATATTTTACTTCTTCCAAACTATGACTATTTCTTAGGTAAGTTTTTAAAATCTCTCTCCTACTTTCATCCAGGCAATTATATTATTTCATGTGTTTCTATTGTTTTGATCAAATATGTACTTCTACCTCCTAATCAAGGCGTGGATTGGGTAGCAGTTCCCACGATAGGGTGGTAGTTCCCATACTCGGGACTGTTTTGTTTATATATGGACATATAGGTAATTTTATTCGTGTAAAAAAAACTTTCAGAATTGCTCATTAATGAATTACGAAGCATGAGTTGGATTGGTTTAAAAGTCGCTACTTAAAACCACCTAAAACCAGACCCCTCATAACCGCTCATAACCGGTACTTTAAAAATTCCTCATAATCGCTACTACTACAATTGTCAAATAGATCCTTATTGTTCGGATACTACCTTCATGAGTGATTCACTATACATATATGACCTTCCTAACCCTTGGGTTCACTAAAGATACATAGCCAGAGGGTTAAGTGAAAATTTATAAGATATTGTAATGATCTCAGATCCAAAGACTACTTGCACCACTGACATGGAAGATATCCCTATTGACAATAGCATACATCATCCATTAGGGATTTCCTTGTGGTGTCACGTTCAGTTAACTCGTTCAACTAAGTACCCGTACTCTCGCTATGGTGTCAACTACACCAACAACTTATAAGAGCACTTACACTTATTATAAGAGTTTGACACAGAGTACTCCGACCTATCCAGTTTCATCAATGTTCCTCTAGGTGAACCTATAGCCAGAAACATGTTTTTAGAGTAAAACTTATAAGATATTCCTATCACATATAAGTGTTCTAATGACAATACGAAATTCTTTGCCTTTACTCTTAGGATTGTATCCCATTGTCATCAAATATGTTAGAGTTATTTTATTTTGTTATTTATCATATGAGGGTATAATAGTAATTGTGGGTGTATTGCATATCAATATAAATAGACATGAGATGCAACCTAGGGTTTAAGGCCCTTGCAATCTCCTTTCTCATATTCTTTTTTCCCCTACTTCCTCTTCTCCTCTCTATCTCTAAACTTAACTTGGTATCAGAGCATATATTTGTAAGTACTGTACATCCCATCCCCGACAGGGCTGATCGAACTTTTCATGATTCGCCGTTCGTCGTTCGTTGTTCGTGGTCGTTCGTGGTTCGTTTATGAGATCTAGGGTTTCTACAGATCTTCGTTGGTTATTCGTCGTCGGTTGAGGTTCGTTGTGAGATCTAGGGTTTCAAAGGTCTCGTCTTTCTGTTGCATCTGCAAGTATGGTGGGGACCGAATCTTCTAGCGAGGTTAATAGTGGTGGTGGTAACGGAGGTGGTTCTCCTTTTACTGTTATTCATAATGATGAATTGGGAAAGTTGATTACAGCGGTGAAACTCAATTGTGCGAACTATCTTGCCTGGTCCAAGTCTATCAAAGTGGTGTTAAGGGCGAAGAAGAAGTTGAAGTTTTTGACCGAAGAACCCCTGCCTGAAACGTCCGCTGAGTATGAAGATTGGATGAGTGCAGATGCATACGTTATGTCGTGGTTGTGGCATAGTATGGAACCACATATCGCTGCTAATGTTCAGTGGTGTGAATCAAGCAAACAGATTTGGGCATCTCTGGAAGAATCTTATTCGTAGAAGCGAAACGTTGCCCGTATCTATGAGTTGTACGAGTTATTGTTCAATACAAAGCAAAATGGGAAGCCTGTGAATGAATATCTGGCTTCAAAGAAAGCTGTGGGAGGAACTGTTTCAATATCATCCTGTTACTACTGATTTGAAGGAAGCTCGGAGACAGAAGGAAGAGTTTCATGTTTCACTTATCCTAGCCGGCTTGGATCCTGCGCTCGAACCTTATAAAGCTCAAATCCTTGCTGGAGAGCAGTTACCTACGGTGGCAGATACTTTCTCCCGTCTCAATCGTTCCTTTCTGGGACAGCGTTCTGTGGTGCCGAGTACTGACTCTTCTGCCCTAGTTTCTAGTGCTGTTGGTCGTGGTGGTGGACGTGGTATTGGACGTGGCGGTAGAGATGGTGGTCTTAGTTTTGGTCGAGGAGGAGGCCGTGGTGGTAGAGACAATGGTCGTGGTGGTGGTCGCGGTGGTGGTGGTGGCCGCGGTGGTGGTGGTGGTGGCCGTGGTCAACCACGAAAGTGTAACTATTGTGGAATGCTCGGTCATGTAGAAGACTATTGTTGGGACAAATGGGGCAAACCAGAATATGCACATCAAGTGCATGATGAAAATATGCAGTCCCAGGACACCACTTCTGCTCCCAGAGATGATACTTCGGGTTTCAATCAGACTTCAACGTCCGATACCTCATCTCCATTTCAACAGATCCTCCAGAAGCTGAACGCGCTTGCTAGTACCACCTCCCAACCTACTGCAACCATGGCATATATAGGTAATCCTACTTTTGTGGCAACCCAGTCACCATCCACCTCTTGGGTCATCGACTAAGGAGCAAGCTCTCACATGTCTGGTATAACATCTATCTTTCATAATCGTAGTTCCATGAAACATAATATTATCTTGGCTGATGGGTCTACTCGTCCTGTGCTTGGGAAAGATGTCATTCACCCTACTCAATCACTATCATTATTTGATTCATTATATGTGCCTAATTTTTCATTTAATTTGTTATCTGTGAGCCAGTTAACCAAATCTCTTCAATGTTCTGTGACATTTTCTCCCAATTCGTGTGTTTTTCAGGACCTCAGGACGAAGAAGACGATTGGTTCGGGGCATGAAAAAGATGGACTGTACTACTTGGATCTACCTGGAAAGGCCTTCAATTCTGTTTCTACTTCTCCGTTGCAGTGGCATTATCGTTTGGGACATCCATCTTTGGCTAAGTTGCGTCAAGTTGTTCCTAGTTTGAGTCATGTTTCTAGTCTTGAATGTGAGGCTTGTCAGTTAGGCAAGCATCACCGTAGTTCCTTTCCTCGTCGTAGTGAGAGTCGTCAATTAGAGTCTTTTGATCTTGTTCATTCTGATATTTTGGGTCCATCTAGAGTCAAAAGTCCGAAAGAATTTCAGTATTTTGTTATTTTTATTGATGATTATTCCAGAATGACTTGGTGTTATTTAATGAAAGAAAGATCTGAGTTTCCAAATGTGTTATCTGTCTTTTATAATGAAGTCTATGTTCAGTTTAATAAACGTATCAAAATTCTGCGTTCTGATAATGCTTTGGAGTATAGTCAATCTTCTGTGAACAGTTTCTGTGTTGATCTTGGTATGATTCATCAAACCAGTTGTGTCCACACCTCTCAACAAAATGGTATAGCCGAACGTAAACATCGACACATTTTAGATGTGGCTCGAACTCTCATGTTCAATATGCATGTCCCCAAACAGTATTGGGCAGATGCCGTTCTTACTGCATGTTATCTTATTAATCGCATGCCATCATCTGTATTAAATAACAAAGTTCCATTTACTATATTACATACAGATGTCGCACCATTTTCCTTATCTCCTCGAGTGTTTGGCTGTGTCGCTTTTATTCATAACTTGGAACCTAATCGAGATAAGTTGGCTCCTAGATCTCTTAAGTGTGTCTTTCTTGGTTATCCCCGTACTCAAAAAGGTTATCGTTGTTACAGTCCACAGTCACGCAAATATTATGTAAGTGCGGATGTTACATTCTTTGAGTCTACCCCTTTCTTTCCTTCAGGAGACCGTTGTATTCCTTTTACAACAGATTTGATATCTTCCATACCACTTCCGGTCATTCCTGAATCAATTTATGTCTCCATTCCCCATTTACAGGTTTATCAGAGATCCAAGGACAGGCCAGTGGTTCTGCAAAATTCAGCCTTCAACCAATCATCTTCCGTGCCTGAGGTTTCTGCTCCCATCACCACAGATCCAGATGATCTTCCTATTGCTATCAGAAAAAGACAACGCCTTTGTACCACAAAGAATAAGAATCCCATTTCTAACTATGTTTCATTACACCGTGCTTCATCATCTTTTCATGCATTTGCTGTTTCATTGTCTTCTACTTTTATTCCCAAAACTTACAAGCAGGCTATGTCATCTTCTGGTTGGAAAAGTGCAATGGATGAGGAGATGTATGCTTTACATCAAAATTAGACTTGGGAGCTTACATCACTTCCTGTTGGAAAACAAACAGTGGGTTGTAGATGGGTGTACACTGTTAAGTATCACCCTGATGGTTCTGTTGAGCGCCTCAAGGCACGGTTGGTTGCAAAAGGGTATACTCAGACATATGGCGTGGATTATATGGAGACTTTCTCTCCAGTGGCTCGGCTGAATTCAGTTCGAATTCTTATTTCTGTGGCGGTTAATCACCAATGGCCTATATATCAGCTGGACATAAAGAATGCTTTCTTGCATGGTGACTTACAGGAGGAGGTATATATGGATCAACCACCGGGATATGTTGTAGCAGGAAATAAAAGACTCGTATGTCGATTGAAGAAAGCATTATATGGACTGAAACAGTCACCTCGTGCTTGGTTTGACAAGTTCAGTTCAGTTCTCATTCAGTATTGCTTTCGGCGTACCACATCAGATCATTCAGTGTTTTGCCATTCTTCCTCAGAAGGTATTATCGTGTTGATTGTTTATGTTGATGATATCATTATATCTGAGAGTGATCATGCTGGAATTGCGGACTTGAAGGCCTACCTTAGTCGTCAGTTTCATACTAAGGATTTGGGTCTTCTTCGATATTTTTTTGGAATCGAGGTTGCTCGATCTAAGAAGGGGGTGTATCTGTCACAACACAAGTATGTTCTAGACTTGCTTTCCGAGACTGGGATGTTGGAGTGTCGGCCAGTTGAGACTCCTATGGATTATCGTGACAAGCTTGATGCTGACAGGGGAGAGTTATTTGAGGATGTTGGATATTATAGACGTTTGGTTGGCAAACTTATATATCTTACTGTTACTCGACCAGACATCACATATGCAGTTGGAGTAGTTAGTCAGTTTATGCATGCCCCTCGGCAACCACATTGGGAGGCTATCTCTTGCATTCTTCGATACTTGAAGGGTGCACCTGGAAAGGGTTTGTTGTACAAACCTTCCCAGTTGCTTACGGTGACTGGGTTCAGTGATGCTGATTGGGCAGGCAGTCGCAGTGATAGAAGGTCTATTTCTGGCTATTGTACGTTTGTGGGTGGCAATCTTGTCACGTGGTGTAGTAAGAAGCAGAATGTTGTGGCTCGTTCTAGTGCAGAGGCCGAGTACCGTGCGATGGCTCATACAGCTTCTGAGATGATGTGGGTGCAGCCTCTTCTTCATGAAATGGGAATTATGATTCCTATTCCGATAGAGATGTATTGTGATAATCAGTCGACAATGTTTATCGCAAGTAATCCGGTGTTTCATGAGCGCACGAAGCATATCGAGGTGGATTGTCATTTTGTTCGTGATTTGTTGCTGAAGAAACAGATTGTCACTCCTTATGTTCGGTCAGAGGATCAATTAGGTGACATCCTCACCAAACCACTTGCTCGCGGTCCATTTTCTGATTTATGTAGCAAGCTGGGCATGTCTGATCTATATGCTCCTGCTTGAGGGAGGGTGTTAGAGTTATTTTATTTTATTATTTATCATATGAGGGTATAATAGTAATTGTGGGTGTATTGCATATCAATATAAATAGACATGAGATGCAACCTAGGGTTTAAGGCCCTTGCAATCTCCTTTCTCATATTCTTTTTTTCCCTACTTCCTCTTCTCCTCTCTATCTCTAAACTTAACTAAATATAAACACAATCTAAATATGATAAATAGGATGCCATTAAATTAATAATCAAAATGTCTGATACATCTAGTGATATTTGTACAACTTAAACGCATTTCAAATTGGTTGTTAAGACATATCACTGTTTGCCAATTTCTCTTGTATATCATACCATTAGTATCCATGTGTTTTTCAAACACTTTTTGTGATAAAGCCATCATGAAAGGGCCTGCTAATTTTTCATTTGTTGGAGCTCATTCTATGCGGCTGTGCATTGACTACCGAGAACTGAATAAAGCGACCGTGCGGAACCAGTACCCATTGCCAATGATAGATGACTTGTTTGATCAGCTGCAAGGTGCAACAGTTTTCTCTAAAGTTGATCTCAGGTCAGGGTATCACCAGTTGAAAATCAAATCAGATGATGTTCAAAAATCTGCATTCAGAACCCGATACGGACACTATGAATTTCTTGTGATGTCGTTCGGCTTGGCGAACGCCCTTGCAGCTTTCATGGATCTGATGAACCGCATGTTTCGGCCGTTTGTGGTCGTGTTCATTGACGACATACTAATCTATTCCAAGAACGAGGCGGAGCACAAGGAACACCTGAAGACCGTGCTGCAGACATTACGAGAGCATCAGTTGTTCACTAAGCTCAGCAAGTGTGAGTTTTGGTTGAACAGCGTGGCATTCCTTGGGCATGTCGTCTCGGCAGAAGGCTTCACCGTAGACCCAAAGAAGATTGAGGCGGTGGTGGACTGGAAGCAACCTACGTCAGCCAGTGAAGTTCGGAGCTTTCTGGGCCTAGCGGGATACTACCGTAGGTTCGTGAAGGATTTTTCTAAACTGGCCTCGCCTTTGACTCGCCTTACTCAGAAAGGGATTGCATACAAATGGGGTGATGACTGCGAAGCTAGCTTTCGGGAACTTAAGCGGCGTCTTGTTTCAGCTCCGATTCTTGCACTTCCAGATGGGGTAGAGGAGTTTCAGATATACAGCGATGCTTCAGGACTCGGCTTAGGGTGTGTGCTCATGCAAAGGGATAAGGTAATATCGTACGCCTCCAGACAACTGAAGCCGCACGAGAAAAACTACCCGACACATGACTTGGAATTGGCGGCAATTGTGTTTGCACTGAAGTTGTGGAGGCGTTATCTTTATGGTGTTGCTTGCAAAATCTTCACAGATCACAAGAGCCTCAAGTATCTATTCACCCAGCGGGAACTGAACCTCCGGCAGCGGCGTTGGCTAGAACTGATTAAGGACTACGACCTGACGATCGCATATACACCAGGCAAGGGAAACGTCGTTGCTGATGCTTTGAGTCGGAAGCACGTGGGCTCGTTATCCATAAACAACCGTTTACTTCGGGATCTTGAGGCGATGGGCATCGAGTTTCGAGTTCGGCATCAAGGAGTGCAGCTGGCACCACTCCATCTTGAATCGAGTTTACGTGATAGAATCAAATCTGCTCAGGAGGGCGATCAGTTCCTAGCGAAGGTACGCGGACTGATCTCGGCGGGGAAGGCGTCTGACTTTGTGGCAGGCGAAGATGGAGCCTTACAGATGAAAGGAAGGCTATGTGTTCCTAGCGACCCAGAACTCCGAAGAAAAATTATGGCGAAAGCACACTACGCGAAGTATTCTTTGCATCTAGGGAGCACCAAGATGTACATGGACTTACGCGGGACCTTCTGGTGGCACGGTATGAAACGGGATGTGGCGACCTTTGTGTCACAATGCATGGCCTATCAACAGGTGAAAGCTGAGCATCAGAGGCCCGGCGGGGAGCTGCAGAACCTCGCTATTCCCTAGTGGAAATGGGACATCACTATGGATTTCATTGTGGGATTTCTGAAGACGCCGCGGGGGCACGATGCGATTTGGGTCATAGTTGATCGTTTGACTAAATCGGCCCACTTCCTCCCTATGAAAGTTACTTGGAGAGTCGATCGGTTAGCACAGATTTACATAGACGAGATTGTCCGATTGCACGGAGTACCAGCCTCAATCGTCTCTGACCGTGACGGACGTTTCTTATCTCGTTTTTGGACAAGCTTACAGTCTGCTATGGGAACCAAGCTAAAGTTCAGTACTGCATACCACCCCCAAACTGATGGCCAGACAGAAAGGACAAATCAGATACTTGAAGATATGTTACGGCTGTGTGCAATCGATTTGAAGACTAGTTGGGACACGCACCTTCCGTTGGCGGAGTTCGCGTACAACAACAGCTACCAATCGAGCATCCAGATGGCACTGTACGAAGCACTCTATGGGCGCAAGTGTCGATCTCCAATCTGTTGGGATGAAGTCGGTGAGCAGCAGGTACTCGGGCCCGAGCTGGTGGAGCAGGCAGTTGAGAAAGTTCGCTTGATTCGAGAAAGACTCCGCACTGCGCAGAGCCGACAGAAAACCTATGCCGATGCTCATCGTAGACCTTTGGAATTCATGATCGGGGATCATGTCTTCTTGAAAGTGACGTCGATGGGTGGGGTGATGCGTTTCGACGTGAAGGGCAAACTGAGTCCCAGGTTTGTCGGGCCCTTTGAAATACTGGAACGAGTGGCAACTGTGGCATAACGGATTGCACTACCTCCCGCCTTGGCTGGAGTGCACGACGTATTCCATGTTTCTCCACTTCGGAAGTATGTGCATGACCCGAGTCATGTGGTTAGCTTCAAACAATTGGAACTGCGCACGAATTTATCATACTCAGAGGAGCCGGTACAGATTCTAGATCGTAAGGAAAAAATACTTTGCAACCGTACGATGTCCTTGGTTCGCGTGCTGTGGTGGAACCATACAGTTGGGGAATCAACTTGGGAGATGGAGTCGGAGATGAAGGAGAAGTATCCTTCATTGTACTTTCAGTCGGAGGTAAGGCCTTGTTCTTATGTTTCGGGACGAAACTTTTTCTTAGTGGTATATTATGTAGTGCCTCAAATCCCGATCCGACCGGGATGCGCACTATATAATTGGGCTTGTGGCTAGTCTGTCTGAGTCATAGCTTAGATCTTCGGCATCTTCTTGCCACGGACGAAATGCGATGATCCTTTCCAACTCATGGAAAGGCCTCTATTGAAACGAGTCCAATAGTTTTCGTGCTTTGTTGCTTGGTTTTCTTGATTGCCGCTTTGGGATTTTGATTTGGTGTTGCTTTCGATTTGCTTGGTTTTCGCTGCTGATTTTATCGTTTGGAGCTTTGATTCTTGGGGAGTTCGGCAGGAAGGATAGGTAGGAATTCTAACTCAGTGCTCGTGCTGTTGCAGGTCCGCGTAACTGACGTTTGATCGTCGCTAGGCGAAACTCCTTGTTTCAGCATCTTTCCCTTAACTAGTGAGTGATTTGGACCCTTCTTTCCTACTTCTTCACGCCCACATCTCTAATGTTTCAAACGTTCACTCGATGATGCCCGGTTGGACGCCTAGGAAATCCTTAGCCACAATGCATGCCAGCCACTAAGAAAGGAACATGAAAATTGTAGACTAGTTTTACTATATGCTTGCACACCTTATAACTTGAGTTTGTTTGCAAAAGGAAATTGGTTGTTGTTGCGGCCTGGTGCCTCGGATAGAGTTTGGACCTACGGGATACCAAAATCGGAACACGGCTTGAGAAAATATGAACTATTGCATAAGATATATATTATTGCGTTACTTCTTTTGTTTATTTCGATGCATTGTATGATATATGAATTGTTCATGCATTCGCATGGTCTGGGACAACTTGTGTACAAGGTTTGGCATTTCCTCGAAACCGCGTTCCGGAGCACTAGAACCGTATCGATCCGGAGGGAAATATTTGATCGTGCTAGTCGCGATGCATTATGGGACCTCCAGCAGGGCTTGCTACCCGGGCTGATAGGGCGCGCCGCAATGCTTGGAATAAGTTCCTAAGGTGTCGATCACACCAATGACCGCATAGAATAGGACACATGCTAATTTATTGTCTTGTGCAGATGGTAAGTATACTTGTGTTTCGTTGCAGGGAAGGCATGCATCGGTTGAGTAAGCAACCGGTGTACTGGTTGGATTTAATGTTATTTGCATTCCTATCAAAACATGCAACTGATATGAATTGATTTTACTTGCTTCTCGATAGAAGCTCATCTTAATGCATGCTCGCCCCTAATAAGCTAGTGTCGATTTAGTCGAGTGGGTTCGTCCCGCTCACCAGTACAAGTTGAGTACTGACCCAAGTTGTGGGCAACTATTTCAGGCACTCAGGCGATGCAACGCTAGTGGATAGATGAGGAGGCGTTAGGAGCACCTCTATTTTGAAGTATAGTTGGAGTCAATTCATTTTGGAGGCTTGGACTTTCAATCTATACAAGGGCGTAATGTATGAACGACGTGGACTATCTGATGGAGCGCGCCCTGCCTTTTGAGTTATCTTTTGTAATGCAAATCAAGTAGCCGAGAGGCGCATCAATGTAAACTCTATGTAAATTACTCTGAATTATCAATGAAAAGCATGTTTCTTCCTATACTTGTGTTCAAATATCTGTGAATGTGATTTCTAAATTGTGTTTCAAATGGGTTCTATCACTGCACGTTCTTGCCTTGTGCGAGCGCAACTCCAGGCTCGCACGGCATCACATCCCAGCGAGGACGAATCGGTTCCGTAAAGGATCCAGCGAAGACGATTGACCATTTCGGGATCGGGGCGTGACATGAACGAAGCCGACTTCACCTTCAGATGGTTGAAGTCATTTTTCTTATTGTGAGAAGCCTTCTGCTTCCCCTTGGAATCACCAGCATGCACCAAGTTAGCCTTTGCCAACTGTTTGGACAGGGAATCCAATTTCAGTTGTCCTCTGGCCTAATCTTTAATGTGAATCCAGTAAAGAATATCTTCGAGCTGGATCTCCTTCTTACGGTACATGTCAGTCTTGAACTTGATCCAGCCTGGAGGAAGCTTGGTGTCGATAGCCCCCACCATGAACTTATCTTCCTGCTTCATACCCTCTTCCTCCAGCTTCTGCTGCATCTTCAGAAGTTCCTCGACTTGCGGCAGCATTACCTTCTCGTCTTTAAATTGCAAAGTGAAAAACTTTTCAACGAGATAGATTTTTGACATCTTTTCATTAGTTTTGTAATGCTTCTCAAGAGCTTCCCAGACGTCTTTGGCCTTCTCTTTCTTGCTGTAAGACTGTCATCGAGTCCTCCATTGCATTAAGGATCAATAGCCTGCAGAGGTCGTTGTCTTCTTTCCACTTGTTGTGCGCGTCCTGCGCCACACCAACTTCAAGTTCTCCTCCATCTTCAGGGATGGGTAGGTTCTTGATCAACCAACACATAAGCAACTTTGACAAGACGAAGATTCAGAGAGATCTTCCTCTTCCAAATATTGTAGTGTTCGATATCAAACTTCTCAAACTTGTGAAAGCTAGTATCGAGAAGGTTTGATCGGTTCTCCATCTTACTCGAATCTTGCTTTGAGATTGTTAGTCCCGAGACTTAATCAAAGATGGTAGAACCAGAAGTTGAAGTCGAGATCAGGAGTTCACACAAGAGTTCCCTTCCTGATATCTTTCGATCCAACAAGAAGATAATATATAGGATCTGATTACAACTGAAAACAAGATAATAAAAGAATCAGAGAAAAACTATCTTCTCGTTCTTCCTTGCAATCGCAGTTGCAAACGGACATAACAGAGTTACAACTCACAGAAGAGAGGAGAAAGAAGAAGAGACTTTGCTTGCTGGGGTGATGAAGATCACTGTTGCTCAAAGCAAGATTCGCCCCATACGATCTACTCCCAGGAACCAGCAAGTTTACGTAGAACTTCTGGAACGCTCGTTGTCACCTCTGTCTGGACTCGCACGAACTCCCTGGACTCCAATGGTGGCGGCAGCAGCAACTCTCTTCGTCTCATAATTTTTGAATTAAGTCCTCAAGAAGGTACGAAGAGAGTATTTATAGAGTGCAAAGTGCGCCAACAAAGCGCCACTTTGAGCCCTTGAGCCCGAGTCCGAGTCTGAGCCTGAGTCGCGAAGCCCCTTTGGGACTTAGCTCCTATGGAATAAATTCCAAGAGAATGACAAAAAGGATAAATGCTTTCATTAAGGAGTTAATCCTTCTTCATCCTAATAAAATACCCCCACATGGCACCCATGTGCCTCACCACACCCTATGTGCACACCTCAACACTAGCAAAACATTATATTGAGATACCCACTTGGTGGTGTAGCCAATGTGGGACTATCTTTCATAGTCCAAAGGCAAAAACACCAACACTCCACATTCACACAAAATTTCTAATTTAAGTAATTCCATTTTAAATGGAACATCATGTATCCGAAACATTGATCATATAAGAAGAAGATAAACCTCATGATCAATACGTGTACTATTAGATCTATAACATGAAAATAGCTTCTCTGATACCACTTTAAGTACACGACACATATTGTTGGCGAATCTATTTAAAAAAATTCCCATATGCTATGCTAGATCACCGGACATGAACAATGTCATGTTTGTACCACATATCTGATATCTGGATCTCTCCTATGTGAACCCTTAGCACATGTGACCGAGTGTTGTTTACTTTAAATAATCTAGGATTAATCAAGGTTCATGAATCGATCTACGAGTCTAAATCGCTGCTCTTATCTTACGTGGTGCGATTGACCTTTGACTCTACATATAACTTCACTGTTTCACATGATATAGACACAATAACCAAAAGAATGTCATAAATCAACCATTAACTATCACAAACATGCTCCGAGTAGAATAACTAATGTACTTAGTTTAGGGCTTATCATTTTACCTTTGTTGATGCCTTAATCACACAGAACGTCTGATCTCTAAAAGTATTCGAACGAGCGCGTTGGCAATCAAGTGATCCAAGTCTTTCTTGAAGCGCTCTGCCACACTCGATCGAGTAGATCCTGACACCGTCATTTCTTCAGCATCAAAATTCTGATCAGAAATCCGATTGGGTTTCCGAGTGTCTTGTTTCGGAAACTCTTTTCTTCGACCGTCTCTACTAGCCAAGATTGACACCTAGTAGTGTGTCAAGGCCTCCATATGATGTGAGGATGTTTAGCGGCATCCACGCAGAACCTATGCATATATAGTTACCCAACACTCATGTGACCAAATAAGACTCCTTTATTCGTATATCACCTTGCACAAATATTTCTCGAGTGTAACATGTCGGACCACACAAAACTCTCCTCTCCTCATTATATAATAGGAGTGGCAAATTCCTTAATGATTATGTACTAGTTTCATATGTGATTCACCATACCTAATCTATGATCAACCCTTGGGTTCGCCAATTGATATATAGTCAAAGTGTGGGTGCACACTCATAAGATATTATATTGGCCTCAAGTATAAAGACAACTTGCACCACTGACATGAAGAACCCTTATTGACATCAGCATGCATTATTCACTATGAATTCATTTGTTGTGCCGTGTTTGGTGAACTCATTTAACTAATTGAGCACCCGTACTCTCCCTAAGGAGTCAACTTCACTAGCAACTTATGAGACCAATTGCACTCCTCATATGAGTAGACACAGAGTAAACCGACCTATGACTAGGAGCTTTTTTTAAATTAAGGCTTATAAGGGGTTGTATCTCATCTAAGTCATCTCATGACAGTAAGAAATTCTGTCTTTACTCTTGGGACTTTATTTACATTATCATCAAATATATAAACACAATATAAATATGATAAATAATCAAAATGGTCGTCGATACATCTAGTAATATATGTACAAATGAAATGCCTCTTAAGTTGCTAAGATCCTACCATAACAATGCACATTATTGTTATCACCCGTGTTGCCAATTTGAGACCCGTGGTGTTATTCACATGTAATATATTTCATCCTCCATCCTCCTAATTGAAACCCTAAGAAATATGTTAGCTAGAATGCCAGTTTCCAATC
This sequence comes from Iris macrosiphon, assembly GCA_036927795.1. Lineage (NCBI taxonomy): Eukaryota > Viridiplantae > Streptophyta > Magnoliopsida > Asparagales > Iridaceae > Iris > Iris macrosiphon. Next base: position 65,196,415 of record JAYESA010000017.1, on the reverse strand, counting down.
AAAATCAAAGCACATCCATCTGTGATATCACTGGAGATATTCTGGATAGGAAGCTGTTGGAGTTGGGAATATACTGATAGAGTTAGCATTGTCATTCTTATAAAGTACCTTCCATGAGAGAAAAAGAGAATTGTCGGAAGGAGTCCACTTGAACTCTACGTAGGTAGTAATGGAGACAATACCTCATGCTTTGGATGAAGGGGGAGATTGTCAGGATTTTGCCCAAAATTAGCCTAACCGATTAAATAGTCACAAGGACCGGATCAACCATGCTAGGTGTTGCTCACATTTTGGTGCCAAGAACCTGTTGACCGTTCACAAAGAACAGATCTAACTGGCTAGTATTGGCTGCACATTTTGGTAGAAAATTCCAACTGTTTAACCGGTCATAACGGACCTAGAGTCGGTTAATTTGGTATGATTAGGGTCAGTTTCAGGGTTGGATGTGGAGGCCTATATAAGGAGACTTACTATTTCCTTAGAAAAATTTAATTCCATAGTATATATCTTATATGTTTTCGGATTTGGAAAGCTATCAAGAGAGGGAGAATTCTAAAACAAGAAGAAAGAGAGAGAGAAAGGAAGGAAGATGAAGAAGATTGTCTACGACACTGCCTTGGTCTCGACAACTTTAATAGGATTGGTGAGTGAGATTGTATTCTTTGGAAAGGGGAGTGATTGTGAGGTTTATCTTTGATTTGTTCTTTTGATCTATTGGGTAGTAAGGATACCTCAGACCCTTGGTCAAAGGAATTGGGAGAGAACTGTAATCAATGATATAGTGTAGATTGTGCTCAAATTTTGCCGTAGTGCCTCCCTATGGGGTTTTTTCAGATAAATTTCTTGTGTCTCTCTTGGTGATTTATTTTAGTTCTTCATGTTGGTTGCTAGTTGGAAGTTTCAAACCAATCATGTCTCAATATCAAGGCCTATTCTATAGGTGATTCGGGATTTTGAAGGATGGCCCCAAACACATTTAGCTATTGCATATATGTTGGTGGGCTTATCACTTGGAGGAGTAAGAAACAAGGTAAGCATGATCTTGTGTAGAAGTAGAACTCAGAGCTATGTCCCAAACCTTAATGGCCAACCTTGGCTCATTACACTGAGCTAGCTAATGACTATGATGCATTGTCATAATAAGCTGCAATTTTCATTGTTAGCAGTCTAGTCATTCACTAGAGAACCAAACACATTAAGGTCGAGGTGGATTGTCATTTTGTTCAAGAGGTAGTTATGTGGAAGAAATTTGCACTTTGCATACTCATTTTCAACTGAATAGCTGATTCAATAATGAAACCACAAGCTTCCATCAGATTGTATGTTGTCTGCAGCAAGTTAGGCGTGCATTGAAATATATGCTCCAGCTTGAGGGGGAAGGTTTGAATGGCTAGACTTGGTCTTTATACTTGGGGACAGTTTGGATTGCACTTACATTTAATTCGGGATTCCATTTGATGCCAAACAAAAGGGGTGAGCCAACCGCCTTCCATTCCATATGGGCTTTTTTTTCATGCATACCATTCATTTCGGAGCCCAAATGGGCATTTTGGAAATGCTAGCCCAATGACCATTCCGGAAATGGAGGTTTGAGCAAACGGGATGAAACATAACTGAAAGCCAAACTGGCACATATTAGTTTATGCATTACCACTTCAGTCCAACATCAGTTTTGTACTAATGAAGAAAGCTCTCCTCCTATCTTGATAAACTATCCCATTGAGTTGGGTCTCTTTCTTAACATTGGCAATGGGATCAATATGGATGATTCACTAGGAATGGTGTAACTGACCCAGAGGAAACCTGTTCTAGGCCAGCATCTAGCATCCACACTCTAATATAAACTTATACATGCTGCAAGGTGAGATATGTTATAACAATATCTATGCCACCAATTGTCAAATGCATGAGATTTGGAACTATGGTGTCTATAATAATTGGTGTGAATTAATTTTTCTTCCTCAAATCAAGAACATTGCAGAGAAAGTAATACCTGAAATAGTGTGAAATGAATGAGAAACAAAACCATTTGGGGACGACCAAACCAAAAATGATGGTCACTGACGTGAACTACAGGAATTCCTTGAACCACTGAATGCCTCTCTTTAATTTCTAGAGCCATCTCTGTGATTATCGCCTGAAGCTTCGTTCCAACTGCCAATATCATCTGTTTACATAATAGAAGATAAGTAACATTCTCCAGTCTTGAAAATAGGAATTTGAAGACATAGTTGACAAGATTCCTTACTATAAGTGGCATAACAGATATCCACAACAATGTCTGCCATCCTGTGTAAGGCAAGAAAGGTTACTAAATGAAATGGACCAAGTTTATACGTATGATATAAATCTTTTACTGACTCACCATTAATATTAAGAAGCAAAAAGAGCACAGCAGAAGTCCACAAAGCAGGACTGTTCAGTAAGAATAAATAAGTTAAAAGTGAAAAAACAATACAAAAAAGAGTAAAAATGAAGGAAGGAGAAACTGATAAAAATATCTGTTGACAAGAACGAAAACTGGACAGCCTAAACCACTGTAGATGAGAATTCTATTGCAAAAATCAATATCAGAAGGTAAGACTCGTAGGGAATTCATTTCTTTCAGCACTCCAACTTGGACATTATAAATATTCTATTCATGAATGAATATTGAACAGACTACCCAAAATGGCGTAACCAATATATATATATATATATATATATACATTCTGGTGCCGACGGCTACCTTACGAAAAGTGAAGCGTATATGCTCTAACTTCATTTGGAGGGGTGGCCTGCATGCTATCGCCTGGGAGCAACTGTGTAGACCTCGGGAGGAAGAGGGGTAGGACTTCGGCCGTTCGGCCGTTGGAGGAAGAGGGGTAGGACTTCGGCCGTTCGGCCGTTGCAGGAATGAAGCTGACGTGAAAGTTTGTGTGTGGAGGTTCTCTATGGGAAAAATGGATGGCAAGTAGGTATCTGAAAGGAGGCAATTTTTGGTCCTGCAGGTACAACAACAATGCTTTTGTTATCTTCAAGAACTTGCTACACAATAGGGCAGCTATTAAAACTGCCATACATCGGGTCATACGGGATGGTAGGAATACCGACATGTGGCTCGACCCATTGTTGGCTCACCGAAGTTTAGAGGAGATATCGGGTCAGCAACTACAGTTGGAGGCCGGTAGGGGAATGAGGGCGCAGTCCATCATCCGAAATGTAGAATGGTTGTCGGATCTACATTATTACATGGTCATGCAGGGAGACAGTATCCAGGCAATCAAAATTGATACTAGCATCGACGCTGACAGATGGGTGTGGAACCCGCCGAGGGATATGGTAGGCGGAGGAAAATTCGAATTTGGGAGCTGTTACAACTTCTTGCGGTCGACACCACAAGATGGATAACTTTGACTTTATATGGTTCAAGGAGCTCGCTCACAAGATGCAGCTCTCCATGTATCGGCTATTGCTGGGCCGCCTTCTTACCAAGGACAGACTTGCCCACTTTGGTGTTCGACTCCCAAACCAACTTTGTGTGCTATGCAAGCAAAGAAACGAGTCACTCCGGTATCTATTCTTCGAATGCGGACTGACTTGGTTCCTTTGGCAGCAATGCTGCAAGCGATTTGAGAGCTGCGGGGAGGCGAAGGACATCGATGGAATCATCGTAGAGATTCGTGCCACGAGAAAAAGAGGGATGCTATGGTTGAAGGAGGCACATCTACGCCTTGCAGCGATGGTGTGGCATGTGTGGCAAGAGCGTAATAGGCGCACCTTTGAGGGCCTACAAACTTCTCCCATTGAAATTTTACACAATATTGAATTTGATGTTGGTGCTATGACACCCCTATGAGGGACTGAAAATGTATGATGTGTTATATGTTTTGATGGATGAATAAAATTTTAACTTTGTTTCAATATGTGTGTGTACGCATGCGCGCGCGCGAGATCGTTGGACATAAGATGGTTCCTCAAATGGCCAATTCATCTTTCGTTCGGCATATGAACATCTACGAGTGGCTCAAACGCTATATCCACATAGGGAGTTTATATGGGTTAAAGGACTAGCAAACAAAATATAATTACATCTGTTTAAAATGATTCGTGAAAGATTACTTACGTTGGACAGGCTTTCCAGGTTTGGAATACAGATTGTCGTGCAAGGTTGTAAACTTTATTATCATAACGAGGAATCATCCTCCCATCTATTCTTCTTGTGTGATTTTTCATAGAATATTTGGCGAACTAAATGTGTTAATCTGAACTTAGAGATATGCACATCCAGAGAGTTGCAAGATCAGATTGAGTATATCCTCAGTCAGTGTACGAGGGGGGGCTGCTAGTACAGACAAGCGCAGAGTCAGGTTGTCAGCTACTGTATGGCATGTCTGGAGAGAATGGTATAGACGCATCTTTGAGCAGCTGAATTATCCTCAAATAGGAGTCAGGCATCATATTAAGTATGATGTTAGTTGTATGTAATAAAGGAGACCTGGAGTTGAAAAATTTTCTTATCAAATATATATATTGAAGAAGGTAAATATTATAGGTAAATACCAAGATTACAACTATGATCCATCCGAGATTACAAAATAGGTCATCTGGGGTTTATGATATCTATGTCAGCATCAATATTTCTTTGTACAACAAAAATACCGATAAAAATACTCTCAAAGAAACGTCAATTTTATTCTCTCTACACGTGTGAAACCACCACCCTAACAATAAGTCTGAGACAGCGGTATCATATCGCTCTGTTGTCTTTCTGAACTTTAACTTTATTCAAAACAGAAGAAATGTCTCTACAATGCGTGATGGAAAGCCCAAACTTAGACCTCTGGGAGCTCCAAATAGCCCAAACAAAGTCACAAGCGAAAAATAGATAATCCCTAAACTTATCATTTTTTCAGCATAAGCAACACTTGTTATCCTCATAGGGGATCCCAAACAAGGTAAGCTTGTCCCGAGGAAAGAGTCTCTTCCTGATCATTTTGCAAAGGCACGGGAAAATCTTGACCGCCGCCCCTTTCGTCCACACCAGCTCTGCCCAATTGACCTCCTCAAGATAGATTCTAATCTGCTTCACTATCGTTCAGAACTTGAAGGTGTATCTTCCTATATCTTCCCAAATCCAGTAGTCCTCCATCCTCTGTCTATCAATCTCCACCGCATGGATGTCTTTCGCATGAGCATCCTCAATCAAACAGTCCTACAGCTTCGACTTTCCTTCCTGGATAAGGCTACTCACCATGTCAGTAGAGCCCATCAGCTCATAAACATGCTAGCCCTCCCTCTCAATCAAGCTGGATTACTTGATCCACGAGTCATGCCATATGCTGGTTTGAGCCACAGAGCAAATCACACTATTTAGCTTGTTCTTAGCCCTGAGCCTCTTAGCCAAAAATGATTTAACCATGACTGAGTAGTTGTTGTTGCTACTAGTCAACCAGAAATCCCCTTTCGGAAAATACCTTCCCTTAACTCAGTCCACCCAAAGAGACTTTCCATTAATGAATCTCTACAAAATTTTGAGAAATGTCATTTTTCTGAGGAGGGAAAAGATCTCAAGCCCAACTCCTCCCTTCTGTTTAGGTCGACAAATCCTCCCAGTTAATAGCATGCATGCCCCCTCTCCAAAGGTAGTCTGAACACATTCGTTCTATCATCTTGATCGTGCCTTTGGATAGCATAATGGCCTGGAGCCAGTACGTAGAAATCGCCGAAATGACATCTCTGATATGTTTAATCCTACCCCCAAATGACAGAATTTGTGTATGCCATCCCTCTAATCTCGATTGTGTGTAGTTGAGAAGACCCTCGCACTTTACATTAATGGCATTATTAATCAAGAGGGAGAGGCCCAAGTATTTAATAGGAAGTATCCCTTCTGTATGTCCATATTGGCCAGCCAAGCCTCTTTATTCCTACAAGTACGATTTATGAACATCTGGCTCTTGTTTGTGTTCAGGTGCAATTCCGACCACTCTCCAAGGTATTGAAGATACCCTTGAGTGTGCCAAGAGATCTGTTAGATGGCTCAACGAACACCAGCAAATCATCAACATAACTAAGACAAGAAACCAAAGGATCCTTCTTTCGAAATAAAGGGGTAATCACCTTGTCCGCTACCACATAATCTAGCAGACAAGTGAGGAACTCCCTCACCCTGTCCACCCACCATTTGCCAAACCCCACAGAGAGCATGATGTGATGAAGGAAATCTTGATTAACTATACCATAAGCTTTTCTGAGATCTAGCTTAAGGCACATTTTGTTACCCCCTGCTTGTTAAAATCCCTCACAAGATCGTGGGTCAGCAAGCAAGCAGTTCTCCGGGATGGAGCACCCTTTGATAAAAGCCGTATGTTTAGGAGAGATAAGCTCCTGCATGACATCCCTCATCCGGTCACACATAAGGTGGGTGATGATATTCTATAAGAAGTTGCAGCACGCAATAGGCCTAAAGTCTCCCAGCTAAGTCGCAGCCTCCATCTTCTCTATCAAGACCACAAAGTATGGTTAAGCTCTTTAAGCAGCTTAGCAGTATTGAAGAACACCCTCACCGCTTCCAGAACATCTCCTTGCCTCCACCTTCTCTGACGATTTGGTAGGATCCACCTTCTTAATTGTAAGCTCTATCTCCTCCAAGGATAAAGGGGGCCACAGCACAATTTCTCCGCATAAATACCAGCTTCTTAAATGCAAAGTGCGAAAAATTGAATGGGTAGGAGTTCTGGCTGTAGAGCTCCTAGAAGAAACAAATGCCTCGTCTCGAATACCATCAGCCCCAGTAATAAGCAATATATATAAAAAATTAAAAAAATGGGTAATTTTATTGCTAAGAAATCATGTTACAACTCAATCTGCCTTAGGGACAATACATTTCTCTCACATCAAAGTCGATATTATGTAAAATGCAGGGGGAGTATGCAGACCCTCAAAAATCTGCTTATTCCTTTCCATCCAAACATGCTAGACCGTCGCTGTCAGTCTGAGACGAGCTTCCTTGTACCACACCGACCCTCTGCTCATGGTTTTGACCCTCCTAATGATATCCTCGACATCCTTGCCGCCTCTACATCCCATAGTAAGCTTGCGACATTGCTCCTGCCAGATATACCAAGTCAGAGGGCATTGGAAAAATAGGTGACACATCATCTCATTGTATTGACCACATAGGACACAACTTTGTTGGCTAGTCTGGACACCAAACTGTGAGAGCTAATCTAGCGTCAGTAGACGTCCCAAGAGCAGTCTATACATGCATAACTGCATCTTCCAAACAAGTCCTTTGAACCATATAAAGTCAATACGGTCCAATTTTTGGTGTATCCGTCTCATCAAGCCGTAGCACGACTTGAAGTCAAACTCCCCATTTCCATCTCTGCCCGCCTTCCAGTCCCATCTATCGGCACGACACGCTGCATCCAGTAGCACTTCCCGGATGTCAGTAGCAAATCTCGCTGCAAATTGATGCCCACCCAGCTACCATTCCCTACGGTTTAGCATAACGTGCACCCGCTCCCCTCTGTTCGCCTCAGCGTAAATGTGCCCCCTCCCCCAACATCCACGGGTCGAACCACAAGTCCATTATCTTCCCATCATGAATAACCCCACAAGTCGTAACAAACATTTGAACGTGACCGAATCATTGTTGTTGTATCTGTACTCCTAGAAATTTCTACCCTTCGAATAACGGTTGTTTATCCAAACTGCCCACATCGACTCCCCCTTCACGAACTTCCAAGTTAATTTCATACCCGCTGCATCCCGCAAGTACTCTAATGGCCGTAATCCAACTCCGCCCTCCTCACGAGGTCTGCATAGTTGTGCCCATGAAATTGCATGCACGCCTCCTATCCAGATGAAGTTGTTGCAAATCCTTTCCACTTTGTGAATAGTAGCAGTGGGTAGCATTATCGTTTGCAGCCAGAATAATGCTAATGCAGAGATAACCGATCTTACCAGCTCTATACGGCCTCCAAAGGATAGGCACTGGCTTACACTCGGCGTTGCGTATACTCCACTGGACTCTGGCAATCCATATCCCTCACATAATTGATGAATAGCGGGATACCAAAATATTTGACAGAAAGCTCGCATTTCTCAAACCCAAAATCGCCGCCCGCTCCACCTTCAAGGGGCAAAGTGTGCGGAAGTAAACTTTTCTCTTGTCCTTATTAAGATGCAATCCTGACAGACATCCAAACTCCTCCATAATCGCCGAGACAACTGAGAGTCCCTCCATCGTAGGTATCATAAATACCAGGAGGTCATCTGCATAAATAAGATGAGAGAGATGCGGGTGAACCCTCCTGTATAACGGCAAAATTTGTACTTTATACATAGCAGTGTCCATCATACATGTAAAGTACTCAGGGGACAATGGGTCCCCCTGCCGCAATCCTCGATTGCTCCTGATGAACCCATACAACTGTCCTCTAATGAGCACAGAGAATGTAGCCGTCGAGATACACTCCCTCACCCTGTTAACCCAAGAAGTGTCAAATCCCATGGATAGCATGACCTGACACAGAGTCCCTGTTCACCATATTGTACGCCTTTCACACGAACAACTTCATACATGCTTTCTTGCATATAAGATGATACACTCCCTCTTTGTTTGATTGTTGTCTGACTGCTCAAAACAAGAAAATAAGACTGCTCTCCTCTACTTAACTTGTGCTGCCACAAATGCTCGAGGTCACCCCAAGCCTCCCCTGAACTTCTGTCCACCTGCAGCCTTCTATTGTTCCCTTGTGCCGTTGCAGCTGCCTGCAAACAGCAACAAATACTACCTTGCTACCCTACTGCAACAAGTGACCTGACAGCAATTACAAAGCACCTCCTACATCTACATACCCAATTAAGCATTTTCTCGTCCAACCGTCCTAACCATAATTGAAGTCCCTGACACACTGCACCAAAACTCTATAGTTGAGTTGTGATGAGCGTTCAGGGTTAGTTAATATTCCAACAACCACAAATCAGTCCCTTCTCTACTTGCAAACCAAAACCAGCCCCAAATCAGTCCCTTCCTGATACTGCACTAAAACTCTAGAGTTGTGAAGAGGGTTCAGTGTTAGTTAATATTCCAACCACCACAAATCAGTCCCTTCAATACTTGCAAACTAATAAACAGCCCCAAATCACCACAAAAAATTATTCCATACTGTCTTCGTTCGTGACATGTCTACAAGGAGATATAAACCCTACGACCTATTGAATCCAGTCTAGAGAAGCAGCGACCAAACTCGGTCAGAATTCGGTCATGGCCGAGTTCGGTCCAAACTCAGGGTATTTTGAGTCAGAACTTTTTGGCACGGACCAATTCGAATTCAGTCCGAATTCGGTTGGGTCGGGGCTGAACGAGTTTTGGGTTTAATCTGCGCGGTTGAATGCTGTTGAACGGCCAGATCTGATGGTAGGCAATTTGGGGATTTCCTAAACGCTAAAATAGGTTTCTCAACCTATTTATATGTGTTGAGGGTGGAGACACAAGAAGAGCACAAGGTGGGAGATTCAAGGTGCATGTCCACCGAAATCTAAGAAAAAATTCATACTTTGTTCTTACAGCTTGTCGTTCGAGACAACAGGAAGAGAACATATGTTCGAGGAGTCGTCATCTTCGTTTAGGGAGATCATTACAAGATTGGGTGAGTGATTTCAGTTGTAATTTCTCTTTATTCTTTAGTTCGGTGAGGGGATTGAATGTTTGGGCAAATTATTCAACATAGTTTATTCAATCTTGTAATTCCACTTGAGATTATAAAGATTAAAATTTGTCCAGGTGACGTAGTCACCGAAAATATATTGTGTTTTATCTGTCTTGGTTCTTGCATTAGACGGGTGGTTGATTATCTCTGGTAGGTTGGCATAGTTTCTACTACGGTCAATTTCAGATAAGTTGGTATCAAAGTGCGACATCGGCGCTGCTGGTCCCAATGTCTGGTATCAGAGCTATCAAGTTCTCGAGAGGGAAGGTACAACCATGTCTACGGAGCAGAAGAACATACGTATGATCACCCTCATAGGGACTAGGAGATTTGGAAGCCAAGTATGGAGGATCTACTTTGGTGCAAGGATTTGCATGGTTCGTTGAGGACAACAACGCTAAGTCATCGGACAAAATTGTTGATGACTGAAAACGATTAGATCAGAAGGCCGTTTGATTCATCCGCTAATGGTGGGATGATTTGGTGTTTCATCACGTGTCTATGGAGAGTTCGGCAAAAGCATCGTGGGAGAAGTTGCATTCGCTATACGAAAGAAAGACAGCTGGAACCAAAACATTTTTTATTCGCCAACTCGTCAACTCAAAGTACACGAAGGGTGCCTCGGTGGCACAACATCTGAACGACGTTCAGGGTATCATCAATCAGCTGTCTGCAATGAAGATGGTGATTGACGATGAGCTTCAGGCACTATTGCTTTTCAGTTATCTGTCGGAAAGCTGAGAGACGTTGGTGGTATCAGTGAGCAATTCCGCACCTTATAAAGTTGTCACGATAGAGGTAGTCAAACATAAGCAGTTTGTTGAATCGTCGCAGGAGTCCGCTCTGGTTGCTTCCTACGGGAAGGGAAGACTCAAGTCGCAGGAGAGGACGGAGGGAATTCTGGGATCTTGCGACTGTGGACCGCAAGGAGGGCTACTATCACTGTGGCGAAAAGGGTCATTCTAAGAAGAACCGCATAAAGCTCAAAGCTGAGAAGGCTAAAAGGCAAGGATGATCAAAAAGTTTTCACAGCTATGGGAGGTCTCATCATCGCAACAACCGACACAGAGGAACCTTGTGGCATTTGTCATGACGACAATTGGTTCTTGGACAGGGGGCTGTCGTAGCACGCCACTCCACATAGGAGGATCTTCACGTCATACCGAGACAGTAGATTTGGACGTGTGAAGATGAACAAGGGGATAGCGGCAGTTGTGGGCATCGGGGAGATGCACTTGACAATGTAGCTTGGCGAGAAGCTCGTTCTCAAAGAGGTTCGTCATGTGCCGAGTTTGCGCTACAACTTGGTTTCAGTAGGGATGTTGGCGATGGTTATCACAACATGTTTGGAGACAAAAATTGGAAGCTTACGAAGGGTTCCCAAAAGCTGCCTCGTGGAGACATATGTTATTGTATATAAAGATTCAAGTCGCTGAGGTGTATAGGCAGGCCACAAATATCGGATGGAGGCTCAAGGGGTATTCGATAGGAGTTTGTGGATCATCGAAAACTTGCTTTGGGGGCTTCGAAATGATTTAAGTGATACAGAGGATTAGGTTCGTCGAGACAAAGCAACGAATGGTGATGAGTCAAAGACTGAGGGTCGGTCTGTCAATCCTATGACAGTTGGTCGGTCTTTAGGTGGGGGTTGTTCCACGGATCTAGGTTTGGTGACGAGTGGTTTGCCAAAGCTTCATGGAGCGACATTGGTTTCAGCAGTTCTAAGCCCGGGAGGAGATCAAGGTGTGTAGCAAACTCAATCTGAAACAGGTGCATCTCTATTTGCACAGTTCCGGAAAAGCTGTGGGTCATCGACGGTGTGCACAGTGAATGGTGTTCTGCTCGATGATGTATGTATACTGGGAAGCTTCAGTGTCGGCCACGAAGGTGGGTAGGTTCAGGAGCTTTAATCTCGAGGGAACCGTACCGTCCGTTTGGTTGGACCAACTAAGGGTGTAGAAGCTCGATGGAACGGGAGCAAGTTCTGGTGGAAGACGAAAGTTGGGGATAGGCAACCGAGACTTACGGTTTAGATAATCGTCAGGGACTTCGACCTTGGCCGAGTTATTGATGTCGGTAGGATCCTAGTATTACAAGAGGTACTATGCATAGCAGCTAGCGTCGATATGGTGTTCGAGGAGATGGAGACGAAAGAAAATGCAAAGCAGTTCGGGGGATCAGAGATCAATGACAAGGGGGAGCAGGAACTCTGTCACGGGGCGACAAGCATGGAGTCTAGTTGAGGAGCCATGGGGTCAGCACCTCTCATTAAACTGGAGGGGGAGAATGTTAAGTCCAGTCTTGAGAGGCAGGGACTGAACTCGGTCAGAATTTGGTCCTGGCCGAGTTTGGTCCGAGCTCAGGGTATTTTAAGTCCGAACGTTTTGGCAGGGACCAATCCAAATTTGGTTCGGTCGGGACTGAATGGGTTTTGGGTTAATCTGCACCATTGGATGCTGGTGGATGGTGGGCTATTTTGGGGATTTCCTAAATCCTAAATATGTTTCTTAACCTATTTATATGTGTTGAGGGTGGAGGCACAAGAATAGCACAAGGTGGGAGCTATGCAGTTAATAACGATTTTTTCATGATAACGGTCCAGTAGAGTTATAGATATATCACCGATATATCGGTTTTATAACGGTAAATATCGGTTTGCATTTTTAACACAATTTTTATATATGAACAATACATTTAATAGTTTTCAATTATAAAATATGCAGAAAGTATACATATCGTCGAGAACTCCAAGAGATCCAAGATAAAGGTGATCATTTGAGGAACTACATCTCTGAATAAGTTTGATGCATGAAGATTTTGATGGCAGAAGATGTAATCTCCATTCTCCATTGATGTGAATGTCAAATCATTCAATATCGGTTTTTCTGTAGCAAAACCAAAACCGTGAGAAATCGATTTTTTTGTAAACCGATATTTCGAATAATATCGGCCATATCGGCCGATAATATCGGTTCCGATATTTTACCGATATTTCTGCAAAAAAATATCGGTCCAGGACCGATACCATTATATATCGGTTATATAACCGATATATAACCGTTTTTGACTGCTTAAGGTGGGAGATTCAGGGTGCTTGTCAACAGAAAATCTAAGAGAAAGTATGTACTTTGCTCTTAGGGCTTGTCGTTCGAGACAACACGAAGAGGAGATCTGTTTGGTTCGTTCGGACAGATTGCTACGGGGATGGGTGAGTAATTTCAGTTGTAACCTTTCTCTCTTCTTGAGTTCGGTGAGGGGGTTGAAACTTTAGTCAAAGAATTCAATATAGCTTATTCAATCTTGTAATTCCACTTAAGGTTATAAAGATTAGGATTTGTCCAGGTGACATAATCACCGAACATATAATATGTTTTATTTGTCTTGTTGCTTGCGTTAGACGGGTGGTTAGTTATCTCAGGTGGATTGGGCTAGTTTTTGTTGCGTTTAGTTTCAAACACGTTGGTGTCAGAGCGCGGTATCGACGTTGTTGGTCGCAACGTCTAATCTCTAGATTTGGAAAAGAAGGAATCGTCGTATGAATCATCAAGATTTGGGTTTAGTTCGAATTGCGTGGATCTATACCATATCTTAAGGTATAACCCTAGCTTTATCTTGTTATTCAATTGCAAATTTTTTAGCTCCTCGGGACTATTAGGGTCCGTTTGGGATGTAGTTTTCAAAACCGAGTTATAGAAAACCAAGTTTTGTAAAACGAACTTTTGATAATCAAAACAAGATAAACAGGTTTGAGCGTTTGGGATTTAGTTTAGTAAACCGAAAAATGTTTGGACATGTAAAATAAAAACATTGTTTTGTATGTGCAAATTACCAAGAAGGATGTGCATACCAATTGCATTTCAAAATTGAGAATAATACTTTTTATACGGTTAGAACAAGTGACTTTTTTTTCTTCAAAATAATATTGATATATAACATATAATTAAACTTCCAACTCTACCGTTAGAATATTATATCTTAAAACATTCTGATTTATAATATAATTTAGCAATAATCTATATTTTAAATACTGTGAAATATAATTAAAATGTCGTCTAATCTAATCTAATACATAATTTGAACTTTAATCAAATTTTAATCTAATCTAAGCAAATTTAGTATTTCAAATCTGTTCAATCTAGTCAAATTTAATCTAAATTCTAATTAAATTTAAATTTAATATAATCAAATCTAATCTAACATCTTATATCTTAACATTTCTACATGACATACTATATTACATAAAAACATTGAAGACAAAAAATACACATAAAAAATGTGTCCGAAGCAAAAGGGAAATGAGTGAAAGAGCCGAGACAATTGTTCAATTCTATTAGTTTGTGGTTTCAGTTACCATAGCTTTTTGTTCTGTTTTAAAAATGAGAAGAAAAAAATGGTTTCATTCGTCCAAACCAGACCAATACTAAATCCCAAATAAGGTACATACAACTTAAAACCGAGTTTTAGCCTCAAGACTCGGTTTTGAGGCATGTAAATGGAGTCAAACTAGGCCTTGATGTAGACTTCCACCTATCATTGGGTTCTTGCTTTCACCTATCATTGGTTATTTCTCTCCTTATGCAGATATTTATTACATGATTTAGATCTCAACAGTAGGAGTACAATAGGTTGACCCATCTAGAATCCTTTAGGTTTTGTAGTTCGTTACTTTTCCACTGCACCAAACTCATTGGTTAGGGTTAGGGTTGATGTTGAAATTAGTTGATTATTTTATTGATTGTCTCATTGGCATTATATAGCCTTACAGTCATTAATACAATGATCTCAATCATTATGACAATAATCTCATAATGGAATATCCTGTGACATATTCTGGCATCCCAAATATGTCCTCAGGATATTCCCATGTGCTTATACTATACTTAAATATGACACCCCACATACCATATCAACACTCCCCCTCAAGATGGGTGAAAGATATTCACTAAGCCCATCTTGTCACATCCTCTAATCATGCTCACTGAGGCGAGTCCCTTGGTTAGTCCATCTGCTACTTGATCCCTGGTTGGAACATGGCCAAGCTCCAGTAATCCACTATCCAACTTCTCTTTGATGAAGAATCTATCAATCTCGATGTGTTTGGTCCTGTCATGCTGTACTGGATTGTTGGCGATACTAATAGCTGACTGATTGTCACACCACAGCTTCATTTTGGCTCCTTGATCCAGCTTCAGCTCCACCAGCATATTCTTCAACCATAGCAACTCTGCAACTCCCAAGGCCATAGCTCTGTACTCTGCTTCAGCTGTCGATCTGGCCACCACAGACTGCTTCTTACTCCTCCAGGAGACCAAGTTACCTCCTACAAATATACAATATCCCGAGGTAGACCTCCTGTCATCAGCACAACTAGCCCAGTCAGAATCACAGTAGCCCTCGATGCTCACGTGATTGTTCTTCCTGAATATTAGTCCCTTCCTGGGAGCACCTTTCAAGTACCTCAGAATCTGGTACACTGCATCCATATGACCCTTCTGTGGGTCAGGCATGTAGCGGCTCACCACACTTACTGCAAAGCAGATATCAGGACGTGTGTGGCTCAAATAGATCAACTTGCCAACCAGTCTCTGGTATCTGTCCCGATCAACTGGTTCTCCAGCCTCAGCATCAATCTTGAACCTCTGATCTATTGGTGTCGCTGCAGGTTTGCACCCCAACATCCCAGTTTCTGTGAGAAGGTCCAGTGCATACTTCCTTTGAGAGAGAACAATCCCCTCTGCTTCTCGAGCAATCTCAATCCCAGGAAGTACCGAAGAAGGCCGAGATCCTTCACCTCGAATTCCTTGCCAAGCTTTCCTTTGAGTTGGGCGATCTCCTGCTCATCATCTCCTGTGATAATCATATCGTCCACATACACCGCAAGCATGGTGATGTAGCCTCCACTCCGACGGAAGAACACAGTATGATCAGCATTGATCTGCTGATATCCAATCCCTATCATCGCCCTTCTGAATCTGTCAAACCACGCTCGAGGAGACTGCTTCAGTCCATAGAGGGACTTCTTCAACCTGCAGACCTTGCCTACTGTCTGATTGGTGCCAAATCCTGGTGGTATCTCCATGTACACCTCCTCCACTAGATCTCCGTGAAGAAACGCATTCTTCACATCCAGTTGGTGTAGCTTCCATCCACCATTCGCTGCCAGAGAAATCAGAGTCCTGACAGTGCTCATCTTTGCAACTGGTGCAAAGGTCTCGTCATAGTCGATGCCGTACGTCTGATTGTATCATTTGGCTACTAGTCGAGCTTTGTAGCGCTCAACCTGTCCATCTGGGTTCTGCTTCACGGTAAAGACCCACTTGCATCCAACTGCTCTCTTCCCCTCTGGCAGTCTCACAAGCTCCCAAGTATGGTTCTTCTCCAGAGCTCCCAACTCCTCGTGCATTGCCGCTTTCCACTTTGGATCGTTCTTGGCAACCTGCCAATTGTTAGGTACAGTAATACTATCCAAAGATGCTATAAATGCTCCATGAGAAGAAGGGATATGGTCATAAGAAACAAAGTGAGCAATATCCCAACCATATCTGTTTGGAGGATTTTCTGCATTGCTGCGAGTGGTCCTCCGTACAGATAGTGGTGTGGGAGGAGTAGAAGTAGAAGTAATGATATCTTGTGAAGGAGGGGGTATCACCTGAAGGGGGGTTGGTGTCGGTGCCTCAGGAGTTGGGACGAACGCATGCAAGGGACTTGGCACTGGCACTGTCGGTACTGGTCCTGCAGTTTGCTTCTCTCTCCTGCTGTAGGTAAGTAACTCTCCCTGAACCGTAGGCCTAACACCTTCACCTTCTTGTCCCTTCTCCGTGCCTCCATGCCAAACTTCTAAATCGGTTACCACCAAGTTCTCCATCTCCCCCTCTCGCCTAATACTGGCAGTATTAGGCGTGTTGTGTGAAGTTCCGTCCTGGCGGTAGTATGGCTCATGCTCCCGAAAGTGGACATCCATACTGACAAACTTCTTCTTCTCTACTGGACTCCAGCACACATACCCCTTCTGGGTCGCCGAGTAGCCTACGAAGATGCATTTGACCGCTCTAGGGTCAAGTTTCCCAACTGATGGCCTGTTTTCCTTCACAAAACACACACACCCAAACACCTTCAGTGGGAGTATCCCACTATTATTGCCTTGCAATAGCTCACATGGGGGCTTCCATCTGAGGACCTTTGAGGGCATCATGTTGATGAGTTGAGCTGCTGTCAACACTGCATGTCCCCACAGACTCTGTGGGACATTCATGTCGATCATCATACTTCTTGCAACCTCCAGAAGGTGTCTGTTTTTCCTTTCTGCAACTCCATTTTGTGCTGGTGTGTATGCACAGGTGGTCTGATGCTGTATTCCGTGTGCTGACAGGTATTCTGCAAGTGTTCTGTTGGTATACTCCGTTCCATTGTCAGACCTCAGTACCTTCACAACTGCTTTGTACTGAGTCTGGACATGCTTATGGAAATCCCAAAAACAAGCAGGTACATCATTCTTATTTTTCATCAAATATAACCAGGTAACACGAGAGGCACACTCAATGAAAGAAACAAAGTACTTATAACCATTCATAGTGTTAGTAGAACATGGACCCCAGACATCAGAATGTACTACCTCAAAAGCAAAAGTGCTCCTATGACCTGTGCCAACATATGAGCTCCTAGTATGTTTTCCTAACTCGTACGCATCACATACTAATTTCTCTTTATTTGTTTTTGCATAAATCTCTGGATACAACTTACTTAGAGTATCAAAGGAAGAATGTCCCATCCTCCGATGATGGAGTATCAAGGTATACTCAGTCCTCTGCTGCAGTCCTTCCATGCCAGCCTTCTCTGCCATAGATACCAATGCTGAGTCCAGTACTTCTCGATCTAGGTACCACAGTCCCAAGTCTTCGTCCTGTCCCTTTCTCCTGGAAGGTCACCTTAGGAATATCAAAAGAAACAATGCATTTAAGTTGGAGGATTATAGAACTAATAGACAAGAGACTGACTGGAAAGGATGGAGTATGTAAAACATTGGATAATCTTACTGAACCTGTACAATTAACAGTACCCTTACCGACCACTGGCTGGAAAGTGCCATCAGTTGTCTGAATGATGTCTGCTGATGCTAGGTGAGTGTAGGAAGAAAACTCACTAGCATTCCCCGTCACATGCCGAGATGCTCCCGAGTCGATAATCCAGTCTGATGATTTAAGGGAAGAGATAGACGCAAAGGCAAGTGATTCGTCAGTACCTTCTGATGGATGGGCATACCTGGCAGCGTTGCCCCTAACAAAAAATGAGGTAGACGCCTCCTCTGTTCTACTCCTCATGTCTCCCAGTGCCTGGTCCTCCACAGTAAAGGTGCCATCAGCTTCTCCGTTCCCTTCTGATATCAGGAGGTTCGCCCGATAACCTCCTCGGCCGCCTCGTCTACCCCCTCGACCACGACCAAGTCCTCCATTATATCCTCGTCCGTCGAACGGTCTTCGTCCACCACCTGAATCTCCCTCCCTAGGTGGTTTGGTATAAGCATACCGATGATGACCCATCTTCCCACAGTTGTAGCACTGCCGGTTATGCTGCCAGGACTCTCCCTTAGATCCTGTGTTACCTGAGCTGGTGATCGCTAGTGCTGACTTTGCTTCGGGGGGACCACCTGTCCCGGCTTGCAGCCTGATGCGTGTCTCCTCCTGGATCATGGCTGAGATAGCCTCCTCAAGGCTAGGGATCTTTGGTTGGGCTAGAAGTAGGGCCGTCCTCTGTGCGAAAGCTGCAGTCAGCCCTTTGAGGAACTTCATCGTCCTCTCCTGCAGACACACGTGTCTCTCCTTACACTTAGGGTCCCCGCAGCTCACCCGATCTGAGGAGTGATCATAATCCAACCACAGACGCTCCAACTCCGTGGCATACTCCTGCACCGTCTTCTCTCCCTGTACGGTGTCATTAATCTCCCCCTTTATCTGGAAGACCCGTAAGTTGTTCCCCACACCATCATAGGTCCTTCTCAACTTCTCCCACACATCTTTTACCATCTCAATACCGTCTACTATGGCGGCAATAGACTGGACTAAGGAGTTGAGAAGCCAGATGTAGATCACCATATGAGTGGACTTCCACTCATCGCGTCCTGTCGAGCCCTCGTCCTGTTTTTTCCTGCGAGGGTTCTTCTCACCCGCCGTGACCAACTCAGATAGGTGGCTGGTCCATCTAATTTTAGATCGATGGAGGGAAGCTTCAACTCTGGCGACGTTCGTGTCGTGTTCTCACCAGCCGACATCGTCAACAACTTTATCAACGTCGCCACCTCTGCAGAATCTAGCTTCTTGATGATCTCCTCCATCGATGCGTCGTCTATCCAATCACGCCACGTCCGCTCCACGACTCACGCTCGTCCTCGTCATCCGCTCCTAGATCCGAACATGTCCTCCCTTTTTTCAGATCTAGGCATCCCTATTAGGCGTTGTCTCGTGCTGGTGCGGAGGAGGCGGCAACACGCATGTCACAGCCGCCGTCGCAGCAGCAGCAGTCGCAGCAGCCGCAGCAGCAGTAGTAGCCGCAGCAGTAGCGGGACGGGGCAGCAACAGCGAAGGGCGGCCTGCGAAGGGCAGAGAAGGGAAGAAGGGGGGGCATGGAAGAGTTCGGTGGAGGAGATCTAGAAAATCCTCCTGTGGGTTTGTGGAAGCTTGGTGACGGCTAAGGTTTGTGGAAACTTGGCTCTGATACCATGTTGAAATTAGTTTATTATTTTATTGATTGTCTCATTGGCATTATATAGCCTTACAGTCATTAATACAATGATCTCAATCATTATGACAATAATCTCATAATGGAATATCCTGTGACATATTCTGGCATCCCAAATATGTCCTCAGGATATTCCCATGTGCTTATACTATACTTAAATATGACACCCAACATACCATATCAACAGTTGATAGCTAAAATATTGCATTATTCCTACACCAATAATACAATGGAAAATATGTTAACAAATATATACTCATGGGGAGATAGGTTTATATGGATGTGTTCTCCCCTAGGACCTAACCTTAAGGGCTATCTTACCTTAAAGATGTACTCAGGATATTGGTTCCATGTCAGGATGAGACCAGAAACAGTACCAAGGATGTGAAATGCAAGGAACAAATTAAATTATTTAGAATAAAGACTAATTGGCGCCAAAATTCCTTCAGATAGTAACTAATACACTTAAATTTGGCTTGAGCAATCTGTCCACATTATTGTGGAGATTCGAAATCTACAAGAAACAGAAACTAGACCTACAATACAAGACCAGTCCCAAAATTACCACTCATCTCACAACGACAAAGTTTCCAGGTAGCATGTTCTAGTGTCTTCCTTTGACAACATTAAACTATCTAAAGTGTTGAGACAGGATGCAACAATGGAAAGATAATTAACAAGATCAAGGAAGAGAATAAACTTTCAACACCCCAAAATAATCATTAAAAATGACTAAACGCTCAAAAAAAAAAAATCCAAAACACTACATCTTTACTCTCTCTTCTTCTAAAATGAGAAACTAGTATTTATAGCTTAAAGCCTAAACCCTATAGTAAATCCTAGCCATCTTATATATCTTACCCACCAAGAAACTAATTCTAATCTATTTTGGATGTAGATAATTACAATATCTTTTAAATAAACTTGAGCCAAGCCTATCAATTCTTAAAAAACATTTTCAACTAGTAAGAATGTGAGGACTTGCATGAAATTTAGGGACAAATGCTGGAGAGGTCCAAGAGATTGACGTCGACGACCACGAAAATCTTGTGCTAGCAGGTATCACCTCATGTGTATATTTCAAATTTGGAGTAGAAGAGGACAAAAGGAGAACAAGGGGGAGAGGTAATGGAAGTTTAAGGATGAAGCTCATTAGCCATTATAATTGTTGGAGATTATTTCAAGTCATATATGTTGAGATATGATTTGATAGTTGTTAACATTATGGTAATCAATAATTGTAGAAAGTAGGATTCAGTTATTTTCTTCCTATTTTTTTTTCTTTGTAAATTCTCTAACTACCTACCTTGTAAATCAGTTTGAGTTCATTAGAATCATACACCTTTGATTCCAATTTTTTCCGTGTCCATGGTATTAGAGCCAGCAAACCTGGTGATAAAGGTAGCCCACATGACTCCCACAACTAATGCAGCCGAAACCAATCTTTTTATCAAAGAGGTGTATCATCTTCTTCAACTCTATCGAGTATTCCTATTCGTTTTATGGCCCAATCAGGTAGGACTCCTAGTGCCAATTCGAGTGGTTTAGCTTTCCATGGATGATTGATTCAGGTTCATCCAATCACTTGTCCAATCGGGTAGCACTCCTACAACTCCTTTTTGGAACACAAGTGGCAAGATGCACTTGTGTCCACCCATCAATCAGTGTTCACATCAGATGAGTCAACCTGTACAATCATAACAATCAAGTTAAGCTCACCTTGCTCTTTTGACTTTAGCTTTGGTTTGACCTGCAGTCCTTCTTGAAATGACCTTTCTTGCAAAAGTTGAAGTAAGCCCCGCCATTGCTAGGCTTAGGCTTGAAAGAAGTTGAAATGGTCTTTCTGTCAGATGGTTCGAGTCCTTCTTGTTGCTGTAGGAAGCCTTATCTCCAGTTTGGAAGATGTTTGCCTTAGCAAACTGCTTGGACAGTGAGTCCACCTTTCTTTTGCTTCTTGCTTTGTCTTTAATATAAATAAAGTGTAGAAGGTAGTCAAGCATCATCTTTGCCTTCTCGCGGTACATGTCAGTTGAAAACTGATCCCAGCTAGTAGGGAGCTAGAAGATGATAGCCCCTACCATGAACTTTTCTGCTTGAGACATAGCCTCCTCCTCAAGCTTTGCTGCAACTTCAGTAATTTTTTTTAGTTGACAGCATTGTCTTCTCATCTTCAAATTTCATTATCAGAAACTTGTTGACAAGATGAATTTTGGACATTTTTTCATCATTCTTATACTATTTATCAAGAGACTCCCAATTGTCTCTTGTATTCTTCTTCTTGTTGTAGGATTATGCCATGGAATCATCCAAGGAGTTAATATAATAATCAACAATTTGTAGATATTGTTGTCTATCCTCCATTTTTGTTGTGTGGTCACATTTGCGGATTTGCACATCGTCAGTTTTCGGAATTATTGGTTTTGATTATGTCAGAACGTAACCCACATTGACGAGATGAAGATTAAGGCTAACCTTTCTTTTCTAGGTATTGTAATACGCTCTATCGAACTTCTCAAATTTGTGAAAACTTGTGTCCAAAAGACTTACACGATTTTGCATATTGCTCGGTGTTGGATCTTGCTTTAATATCGTTCTCCCCTATAACCTTCATGTCAAGAATTTAAATTAGATTAATGAGAAGTCAAATTCAATTTGGATTGTTCTTCATAAGAAGAGAAATCCAAATTGAATTGGTTAAGAGCACAATGGTCAATTCACCAAAATAATATCTTGACAACTCACCCTTCCCCTCTATATAAACACTTTCCCACCTCCTTCACTCACCATCCCTCATCTTCCCTCAACCCTATATTAGCAAGGGATAGGAGTCCTCATAAAGTAACCCTTGATCCTCTTCAAATTTGTTTTATAACTCTAACTAGGATATATATATATATATATATATATATATATATATATATATATATATGTGTGTGTGTGTGTGTGTGTGTGTGTGTATGTGTCAAGAAAAGGGGGAGGGGAAAGGGACTGCAGAGCAGCAGCAAGTAGTAGCAGTAGCTGCAGCAGCAACATGCAGTGGCTGCAGCAGCAACAACAAGGAGTGCTATATATATATATATATATATATATATATATATATATATGTACATGTATCTCTATAAATATAATATGTATATATACATATGTATATTATACTATATATGTACATAATTATATATGTACCTATATACATATGTAAACTATATTCTATATGTACCCTATATACATAACTATATATGTATCTATATATGTATACTATATTGTATTTATATATGTATCTATATATCTATGTATCTATATATATGTATACTCTATATTATCTATATATGCATACTATATTGTATTTATATAAGTATCTATATATCTATGTATATATATGTATTATCTATATATGTATACTATATGTATCTATATATGTATCTATATATATAGATACATATATATCTTATATATGTATTTATATAAGTATCTATATGTCTATGTATATATATGTATTATCTATATATGTATACTATATGTATCTATATATCTTATATATATGTATACCTTATACATATGTATATATGTATTTTTATATGTATCTATCTATATATATATATATATATATATATATATATATATATATATAATATAGAGTATCTATATATATGTATACTCTATATTATCTATATATGTATACTATATATCTATGTATATATATATAATATATTATATATATATATATATATATATATATATATATATATATATATATATATATATATAAGTATACTATATATGTATCTATATATGTATACTATATTGTATCTATATACGTATCTATATATCTTATATATATGTGTATATATGTATTTATATATGTATCTATATATATATATATATATATATATATATATATATATATATATATTATTTTTATATTTAAGTTTTTATATAGATATTTGTCCCATCTATAAACCAGAAATAGCATAAAATTGACCTAGAAATCTAGTGGGTTGAATCTACTTAATTATTTCACCAATTAATGTGAATTATTCATGATATAGGTTATCTGACACACTCTGACTTGTTTCACCCGCTTTGGACCCCAAGCGAGTACAGTCCCTGATGGTTTTCTTACTGATAATTTCTACAACACATGTAATATTGTTGTACTTGATTCCTGACACGAAGAAACACGGACTAGCATATCTTGTATTTTTAGACTTTGATCTTGTGTAATACTTGATATTCGTGTGATTCATGTATGCTAGTTGGGGCAGAAAAATGCTAGTTTATATGTGGTCATACCCTTAAATCATATGCAAATATAATTCTTGTGCAAAGGCTAACCATACACTTCACGTATGATTAGCCGGCTCCCATTGTGCAATCCTAAGCCGATCACATAATCAAACTAGTATTTCAAAACACTTAGTAACTAGAGGTTTTATGGTTGATACATGACATATTTTTCTGTTTATTCATTTTCCTATTCATTTCTTACCATGCCTTGATGTCAGTTTATTTATCCATCATGTAGTACCTTTTTTTATCACTGTTTTATAGTCCTTATCTGTATTGAAACTGCTAATAGAATTGTACTCGTTCAATCCTGACTGAAAAATATTTCAGTACCACTTAGAAGGACCTGTGTCCCATCTATTATGGATTTTTGGAAAATAGCTTCGAGCCTGATTTTACCTCCTGGAGGATCGAGGAAGGCCGCAAGCGGGAGACCTAGTTATGACAATAGTTAAAGTTTGCAGACTTACTATAGTTATATGATTCATGTTTTTACCTACCTTAAGTTTTGTGATTGAGTATGATATCTTTTTTCTTTATATTATGAGATGTTGGTTATACAGTACTAGTTTCAGACAGCGTTCTACCGCCGACACTGCGGCGTAGGCTGGATGTGCCCACGCACTCGTACCTGAACACCCGGGTGCGGGTCGTGACACTTTTTTATGGTTGTCCATGCAGGTCAGACTTTGCAAGAAGTGTGATGTCGTAGTAGTACTTAGGACTAGAATACTATTACGAGCCTACAATAGGATATATGATATTAGGAATAGGAAATACTCAATCACAACTAGGAATTCCATCCCTGAATTAAATATACTAATCTTGATTACTCTAACTGATTTGATATCTTCCTTAATTCTTGTCCTTCTCGAATAATATCTTATCTTGTGTCTTAATGATGTCTCCTTATTGTTTTATCATATTCTAGAATGACACCTATAACATATTCCAGAAGGACACGCGAGACCAGAGCACCCGGTTGTTCAGGAGCAGCTGCAGAAGCCGCTCCAGTTGTCTCTGAATATCTCCCTTCTCCTCTTTCACTTCCACCCCAAGGAGGTGTACCATCGAACACTGAAGGCATGCCCATTGAAGGAACACATTATATGAGCTCTTTAAATGTATGCTGGAGGCGCAAAGGTTTCAGACTGAGGCCCAGAGGGAACAAACAAAAATGATGCAAGAAAGCATTGAGAGTTCCCATCATATGGCTTTGGCATCTATGGAGAAGTTTGCATCTCAGCAACAACAGCTTTTTCAACAGAAAATGGGCAATATCTTGGACTTCAAGAAGATGGCTCATCGGGAGTTCAAGGGAACTGAAAGAATCCTATATGCGGATGAATGGCTCGAGGATATCAAGCGAATTATGCGGGTTGCTCGAATACCGGAAGACCTGAAGATAGAGGTTATAGGCTTGCAGCTTCACGATATCGCCCGCACTTGGTTCAGAAATAAGCCCAGACTTGCTGATCCAGCACTAACTTGGGACCAATTCAAACACATTTTCAAACAGAAGTTCTTTCCTGCAGTAGCCCAGGGCGTTCTAGAGAAACAATTCCAGAACTTGGAGCAGGGAGTCTCTCAGTAGATGAATATGCTGCAGAGTTTGACAGGCTGAGCCAATTCGCAGAATATATGGTGAGAGATCCGGAGGACCGAGCTCGCAGATTCCGGCAAGGCTTGGCCCAGGAAATTCGAGTCAGTATCCCCTCTAATATCACGACTTTTGCTGGGATTGTAGCAGAAGCCCAGAGGATCGAGATGGACATGGACTTTAAATCGAAGTAGGACCGGAATGCATTCGAAGGAGGCAGCAGCACGAGATCAGCAAAACGTTTCCATTTTTACCGAGGACTTTCCAGCATCAGCAGTAGCATTGTCCTCCAACTAGATTTTCAGCTCAGCCGCATCCTCAAAGACAGATTCAGCATACCCCTCTTTGCCATTTTTTCAAGAAACTGGGACATTCCTGGAAAATATGCAGAAAAAGTCTTGGAGTCTGTCTATATTGTGGTTCTGCGGGACATCAGATGAAGAACTGTCATATTCGAGGTGCAACAAATCAAAAGGGACCAGCTAAGCCACCTGTGACACAACAGCAGAGGGGACCTCCACTTCCAACACAACAGCAGCAATTTATCCAGCACCAGCAGAGGGGAGCTCCTCAGCAGGGCAGAGCTTTTACTACAACTGTCGAGGAAACTGAGCCCACTGGTGATGTTATAGCAGGTTCCATTCTTCTAGATTATATTTCAGTCGTAGCATTATTTGATTCTGGTGCATACCATAGTTTCATATATGTGTCTTTTGTACTTAAGCATAATTTAGTAGTGGAACCCTTGAGTAGAAACTGTAAAATCACGACTGGGGGAGGCATTATCCTAGTCAGTGATGTTTGAAAGGGGTATCACGTTACATTAGGAGACCGTGTTTTGTCTCCTAGCTTGCTCGTAATGCTACTTCCAAGTTTTGACATTGTCCTTGGAATGTATTGGTTGGGTATGCATTTCGCTAGCATTGACTGCCGTAGAGGTCGTGTGTTGTTTCGACCTCCAGGAGAGCTGGAGTTCGAGTTTGCTAGAAAGACAGAGAAGCCAGATCGTAGAATTCTTTGCAAAGCTATAATGGAGGAGAAAGAGCTATTGCATCCTATTATTGCTGAGTTCTTAGATGTGTTTCCCAAGGAGTTACCAGGATTGCCGCTAGATAGAGATATTGAATTCTTTATTGATCTAATGTCGGGAGAAGAACCAATATCGCAGCATGTCTACCGGATCAACAACAATGAGCTGGCGGAGCTAAAGAAACAGATCGATGAATTAGAAAACAAGGGATTCCTCAGATCAAGTTCGTCGCCCTAGGGAGCTCCGGTACTTTTTATGCCAAAGAATGATGGATCAGTGCGGATGTGCATCGATTACAGGGCCCTGAACAACCTCACAATCAAGAACAAATATCCGCTGCCGAGAATAGATGATCTCTTCGATCAGTTGAGTGGCGCGAAGGTATTTTCAAATATTGACTTGAGATCCAGATATCATCAGGTGAAGGTAAAAAAAGAAGATATTCCGAAGACTACATTCAGGACTCAATATAGCCAGTATGAGTTCTTGGTGATGCCGTTTGGGTTAACTAATGCCCTGGCAGTCTTCATGAACTTGATGAACAAGGTATTCCATCAGTACCTGGACAAGTTCGTGGTAGTATAGATGATATCCTTGTATACTCAAAGACGCTAGAAGAACACGAGAAACATTTAAGAATAGTGCTTAAAACTCTCAGGAAGGAGAAGTTCTATGGAAAACTCTCTAAATGTGAGTTTTTCTTAAACAAAGTAGAGTTTTTCGGACATATAGTAACTGGAGATGGAATATCAGTTAACCCAAAGAAGATTGCTGTCGTAGAATCTTGGGCCACACCGACCTCTGTTGTAGAAATTAGAAGCTTCTTAGGATTGGCTGGATATTACAGAAAGTTCGTGAAAGATTTTTCTCGAATTGCCGAGCCGATGACCAGACTCACCAGGAAGGATGCAGAGTTTGTTTGGACAGACGAGTGTCAGGATGCTTTTGAGGAAATGAAGAAGAGGTTGACGTCTGCTCCTATTTTGACGTTGTCATCAGGGTCTGGAGGTTTCACTATTTATAGTGATGCATCGGAGAAATGTTTGGGTTGTATTCTTCAGCAGAATGGGAAAGTGATTGCCTATGCATCCAGGCAATTACGTCCTCATGAGAAGAACTATCCTACCAAGGATTTGGAGTTGGCAGCAGTCATCTTTGCCCTGAAGTTGTGGAAACACTATTTGTATAGAAGCGTGTGGAGATCTTCACAGAACACAAGAGCTTGAAGTATGTCTTCACTCAGAAGGAGTTGAACATGAGGCAGCGTCGGTGGTTGGAACTGATGAAGGATTTTGACATAACTTTGCAGTATCAGCCTGGGAAAGCCATTGTAGTTGTCGATGTCTTAAGCAGGTATCCGGTAGCTATGTTATTGACACAGGATCGATATTTGTTGGAGGACTTGGAGAGCTTGGGCATTGAGGTGAAAGTTCCTAGTTTTGCTACGCAGATGTGGGGGTTGCAGATACACTCAGAGTTGATGGACAGGATAAGGCAGCCCAGTACGAGGACGTATCTCTGAGGAGCATCAGAGCTCAGGTGAGAGCAGGATTGGAGGATGATTTCACCATTGCTGAGGATGGTTCTTTGCGGCATGGTGCTAGATTGTGTGTGCCTAGTGGGGAGCTGCGTGAGGAGGTGTTACAGGAAACGCATCGCTCTCATTATTTCATACATCTAGGTGCCAACAAGATGTATCTGGATATGCGAGAGAGTGTGTGGTGGTATGGCATGAAGAGGGAAGTGGCACAGTTTGTATCCAGATGCTTAGTGTGCCAGCAAATGAAAGCCGAGAGGCAGAGGCGAGGAGGTTTATTTCAGCCAATACCCATTCCAGAGTGGAAGTGGGAGCACATTACTATGGATTTTGTGTCCGGACTTCCACGATCTCCAGGAGGGAAAGACGCGATTTGGGTCATCGTTGACAGGTTGACCAAGTCGTCCCACTTTTTGCCTTTCAAGGTGGGTTTGTCAACGGAGAAGCTGGCAGAGATATACGTGAGGCAGATCGTCAGGATACATGGGATTCCAGTCAGCATAGTCTCGGATCGGGATAGTGGTTTCACTTCTCATTTCTAGAGGAGTTTGCAGGCGAGTTTGGGCACACAGCTCAAGTTCAGTACTGTATATCACCCCTGTAACGACCCGTTCAGCTCAAGCGGACTGTCGATTCAAACAGCGAAAGTGCAACGTCCCAACCCGCTTTGCTCAGCGAGACGACTCATTTGAGACTAAGAATTTCCAGACTTGGCACTTCAGGAGTTCCGGCTTAGGCTTTCAGAGGCTCGCTCGGAGTATTGCTCGACCGAGGCGAATCATCGCTAAGGTGGGTGGCTACGATAAACTTGACTTTGCTTAGCTAGCACACTTAAAATATGGACGTTTTATGCTAGTCGCTAGGTGAATCACCCCCTGCATGCTAATAAGAATACAACGCACCTAGCTAAGAGAATAATCCCAACTTGTATTGCTTGTGTTAGAACATGGAAATGAAACTTTGCTCATATGTGGACCCTTGCATTGTACCTTTGCCTTGTGCAACTAGACCCCGCTATGCCTCGAATAGAATATTATACTTTTTGTAGTGCACTGCTTTACTTGCTACACTGCACGACCCTAGATGATGTCGCTCGGTAAGTCCCTTTACGGTTTTACTCCTCTTGGGCCCGAGCCAACGTAAATGTTTAAGTTTCAATGTAAATACATGCTTGCCTGCTATATGTTAACTTGTAATGTGGCCTCGATCTAATACTTGCCACAATCAAGTAAACACTGCCTTGTATTGCATTCATCTAAGTTCCCCGGAAGACTATCGAATAGTCGTTCCGTGCAAGTATGAACCTGAAAGTATCCGGGACCGTTAGGTCGCCAAGGCATTATTCCTGAACCAGGGGATTTGTACCAAGTCAATAATCCAAGGATCACAGCTCGCGGAGCAATACTTATCACAAACTGAATTAACTTGCTTGGAAATCGATATACTATTATGAACAATCCTGCCTCGAACTTGTACCTGATATATCCTGCCTGAACTTGATCATATACCTGACCTGAGACCCGAAGATTAAAGACATGCATGGTCACGGGACAACTTGTGCACAAGGTCTTAGTTCTTGCGGACGGTCACCAGGGCACCGGGGCCAATCCGATCCGGACGGAACTCCAGATAGTCGCCTGCTACGAGCGGGATGTGTGTGCAATGCCCCATGTTCCTGCTTGCACACCATTCCGACGAGACTAGAACCGTCCAAACTGTGGCGCCATGCTAGTGACCTCTTGTTCATATAGATAAGTTATCCTCGCTTAGCGGCTATCCGCGTGCGAGTCATTGCATCGCGCCTAGGAATCGGAAACACCTGAACGAGTCTTGAGGATAACTTGTACATATGGAACACTTCAACATCTTCTACAAACGCCTTGTAATAAGTGTAAATCGTGCACCCGAAACGTAATCTCGCTCACAACACAATGTTTGCATATGCTATTGCCCTTGAATTCATTATATGTATGCTCGTGCTTGAATTAACTTGGTTTGCCTTGGACATGGAAGGACAAATGGTAAGTTGGTAAGTCTCGCCGTGTTTCCTCTTATATCGCACGGCGCACTGCCACACGAGATAGGCTATTCAATATTGCCATGAAACTGATCCTAAGGCAAAACTAGAAAGATAACTTAATAGATGGTGCACGGAACCTATTGAACGTGTTTGGATTTGTCGAGCGGGCGAGTAGCCTCCCCATCAGTGCATTCATATACTGATAACCCACCAGATTGCTTGCAGGGTGCGGGATAACGTCGTTCGGTACAAATGCCTCCTAGCATGCGTTCTAAGGCGTGGAGTTCACTCTGGAGCCTTAGAGCGTTGCGTCCAGAACTGAAGCACATATACAGGGCATAATGTTGGAACATCGCCTATACATCATTCCACAAATGTAGCCACTTGGCACGCTTTTACTGTTTGAGAGAGAGAGGCTTGAGCGACTAGTAATCTCGGCTATACGCCGCCTGTAACACTTGTTCAATATCAATAAAGAGTTTGTTTTAATTCTACTTGTGTTATTCAATGCTTCCGCTATTGACGACTCAGTGAACTTGTTACCAATCGCCTATGCGTTTATAATTCCGCTGCACTCGGATAATCTGTGCGACTCTGTGGCTTAGACCTCTTACCGACAACATGAACCTCGGCCTTGCACGGGCATGGCTTACGCTCGTGCAGCATCACGCCTAGATGGGTCAAGCGATCGTCCCGCGGGAGCGCTGGAGCGGTGATTCTCTTCTAGCAGGGACGGCCAATTAGCCTGCGGGAGATCGGGGCGTGACAGATTGGTATCAGAGCATGGCTTTACGTCTTTGGACTTCGTTTCGATTTTCTCAGTTTTGAAAGCTCGTTCGTGGGTTATGTGCACGCTCTCTCTCAATGTCCCAACGGAATGTTCCAACAATGAGTCTAAATACTTTCAAAAAGAGCATGGGAATGATGTGATTGCTTGTACGAAATTGTGATGCTTAGGCCTTTGTGCCGACCTGTACTAGACTTGTGGGATTG
Source organism: Iris macrosiphon (assembly GCA_036927795.1). NCBI lineage: Eukaryota > Viridiplantae > Streptophyta > Magnoliopsida > Asparagales > Iridaceae > Iris > Iris macrosiphon. The sequence continues at coordinate 65,165,518 of JAYESA010000017.1, read as the reverse complement.
GACTCGTGCTAGAATTGCGACATGTGCAAACCCGAAATGCCTATACGTGATTACCCAACTGGTTAGTGTACGGAATAAAAAATTGTCCCAAACAGGTTGCTTTGCAAACAGCCTTTCAGCTAAGTTGTGTTGAGGACCCTTTGGTGCAAGCTAAGTTGCAAACGAGATTGAGATATCGTTCAGGAAAAAGATAAGTCATACTTAAAATGCCAACCGATAGAAACATTATCAGATTATCGCTTAGGCGAACATAGAGAATCGTGCTTGGATTTTAGAAAATAGCTCGAACGGTATTTCGTGTCGGATATAAATCGAATATGACTTGCTTGGATGACTGTCAATGGGATAGATAAATACGAGACTAAGATTTATCAGACGATGCTAAGTATCATGCAGGAATTCTAAGGAAAACTTGGTGAATACACTAGCGATTGATGCGAATATCGATTGAGGATTTAATTGGATGACTCAATTCCAAGTGGTGTATGGATCATTTAGAAATGTCCAAACGGATTCATAGTTCTTGTGCGATAATCGGATTGAACGATTGAAAAATGTCTTAAATAAACGATAAGGCTTATATCGAATAGGGATTCGCGGAAATAGAAATCCTTGGTTAATGAAACTTGATGGAAACTTGGAAAATTATGCAAGCGATTTCGGATTAAAACAAACGGATTGAACTTGAATACAATTTCGCTCGAATGAAAGTTAGGCGAAAAGAAATATTGTGGTTCGATGAAAGAGATAAGCGATATCGGATTTGACTTAGAGTTTGGAAGAGCGATCTTGAAATCAAGTTCGGAAAGATAACCTCCGAAATCAGTCCCTACGAGAATGATTATCCTACGGGAGTGCCGGCTGGTGATTTCACGTACGGCGGGGATGATCGAACTTACGGGAACATGTTCGGTGATTATTCCAAATGAAGTCGATGAATAGAACGTATCAAAAATGGATAGATTTGGGCTTGAATATTTGAAACTAGTTGCATGAGGAATGCTAGAATAGAAGTAAGACTATGGATTTTACTGAACGGTAACATTGAAATTGGATGATTTTGCTAGATGAATTATAATCATTGCATAAAGGGACTTGACTCGATGGATATATAACTTGGATGAAGCAAAGTAAAATGATAAGGAAGTCTCGATCGTGCCGAAATAACCATAACGTTCAAACGTTATTGCTTTGTGCAAGCGTAACTCTATGCTCGTGTATGCGTCACGTCCGGATTAGGACGATTATCTAGCGGGAGCGTTGACGTGGTGATCTCACGTCCAACGAGGATGATCGAACTTGCGGGAGACCGAGGCGTGACAACTGATGGATCGTCTTGACTTTTGGTTCGACACGATAAGACGAATTTGGGAATCAAGTGAATCGAAAGTGTTTCGAGGATAAGTTGGCCTAAAACCTGGAATAAATCACGCTTGATGGTTTTATGAACGGATACGTGAATCGGGTTGGACGACTTGGAGTTATAACTAAAGGTTTAGAATTGAATCTTGGCTTGGTGGTCTAGACTTGGAATGGATAGGGATTCTATCGAATATACTTGAGGAGATAGACTATGGAAATCACTAGGCTTGTCCTGCAACTTGGATATATCTTGGATTTTACTGAACGGACTCGAACCCTGTACGTTCGAACGTGTTATAGAGAGTAGGAAAAATCTATGCTCGATGTTTAGAAATCTGAGTGAAACGAGCTTGGGTAGAATACCCCGTGCAAATGAACAATAGTTTGACCCTAGAAATTGGGGCGAGTATCGTGCAACGAATTTGTACGATGAATCGTGTGCTTGAACTTGTACCTATGACCTTGTGAGCTGACCTAGTAATTAGGCAGACGACCCTGTGCCGAGTGAATGAACCAGTGTGACCGACTTTATCATATTGCTTGAACAAGCTATAGAACTGGGGCAGCAAGACCTATAGTTAGATTTGGGAACGATAATGTGTGCTACGTTTGACCTGAACGGATGGACGCTAGTCGGTTAACCCGAATAGATCGTGCTTAATGGTAGTGCAAATACTCTTGAGTTGGAAAGGAAAAGACTTGGATTTGATTGACCCTATCGGAAGTATCATTGTGAATCATAAAATAAGACCTTTGAGATTTTCGCAAGTAGCTTGTCCGATTTCACTATCTCTAAGTTTGGTTGAATGCATATGTTTGAGGGACGCCTTGAACGTGTGCACGATCCAAGACTCAATGAGATGTGAAACTCGAGTGCTAAGACTTCGCTATCGCTAAGTTGGTTGGCGTGCTTATATTTGAGGTGCCCTTCGAATATGTGCACGATCCAGACTCGCGATATGCTGATCTCATATGCTAGTGCAAGTGAAAATCCGCCAGACTTGTATAAGTTTGCCTCAGCCTTAGATCGCCATTCACGATGGATTGTAACGGACCCCGCGTTAAGCAACATGTCCCGCACTAAGGCGCAAATGAGACCGACCCAGCATACACGCGACACGACGTAAGAAACGAGTAGGAGATCCTTTCGAACAAATCAGATTTAGTTCTACCGATTGATACGCTTAGAATAGATTCGAAAATGCGATAGAACGGTCTGCGCGACAAGACTTTTCTGAGTGGTGTATAATGTAACGACCCATTCCGCTCAAGCGGACTGCCGATTCAAACGGCGAAAGTGCAACGTCCCGACCCGCTTTGCTTAGCAAGACGACTCGTTTGAGGCAAAGAATTTCCAAACTTAGCCCTTAAGGAGTTCCGGCTTAGGCTTTCAGAGGCTCGCTCGAAGTATCGCTCGACCGAGGCGAATCATCGCTAAGGTGGGTGGCTAAGATGAACTTGTCTTTGCTTAGCCAACGCACTTAAAATATGGATGTTTCATGCTAGTTGATAGGTGAATCACCCCCTGCATGCTAATAAGAATACAACGCACCTAGCTAAGGGAATAATCCCAACTTGTATTACTTGTGTTAGAACATGAAAATAAAACTTTGCTAATATGTGGACCCTTGCATGCTACCTTTGCCTTGTGCAACTAGACCCCGCTATGCCTCGAGTAGAACATTATACTTTTCGTAGTGCACTGCTTTACTTGCTACACTTCACGACCCTAGATGATGTCGCAAGGTAAGTCCCTTTACGGTTCCACTCCTCGGCTTACCCTTGGGCCCGAGTCAACGTAAATGTTTAATTTTCAATGTAAATGCATGCTTGCCTGCTATATGTTAACTTGTAATATTGCCTCGATCTAATACTTGCCATAATGAAACTTATGCCATAATCAAGTAAACTCTGCCTTGTATTGCATTCATCTAAGTTCTCCGGAAGACTATCGAGTAGTCGTTCCGTGCAAGTATGAACCTGAAAGTATCCGGGACCGTTAGGTCGCCAAGACATTATTCCCGAACCAGGGGATTTGCACCAAGTCAATAATCCAAGGATCACAGCTCGCAGAGCAATACTTGTCATAAACTGAATTAACTGGCTTGGAAATCGATATACTATTATGAACAATCCTGCCTCGAACTTGTACCTGATATATCCTGCATGAACTTGATCATGTACCTGACCTGAGACCCAAAGATTAGAGACCTGCATGGTCACGGGACAACTTGTGCACAAGGTCTTAGTTCCTGCGGACGGTCACCGGGGCACCGGGACCGATCCGATCAGGACGAAACTCCTGATAGTCGTCTACTACGAGCGGGATGTGTGTGCAATGCCCCTTGTTCCTGCTTGCACACCATTTCGACGAGACTACAACAGTCCAAACTGTGGCGCCGTGCCAGTGACCTCTTGTTCATATAGATAAGTCATCCTTGCTTAGCGGCTATCCGCGTGCGAGTCATTGCATCGCGCCTGGGAATCGGAAACACCTGAACGAGTCTTGAGGATAACTTGTACATATGGAACACTTCAACATCTTCTACAAACGCCTTGTAATAAGTGTAAATCGTGCACCCGAAACGTAATCTCGCTCACAACACAATGTTTGCATATGCTATTGCCCTTGAATTCATTATATGTATGCTCGTGCTTGAATTAACTTGGTTTGCCTTGGACATGGAAGGACAAATGGTAAGTTGGTAAGTTTCGCCGTGTTTCCTCTTATATCGCATGGTGCACTGCCACACGAGATAGGCTATTCAACATTGCCATGAAACTGATCCTAAGGCAAAACTAGAAAGATAACTTAATAGATGGTGCACGGAACCTATTGAACGTGTTTGGATTTGTCGAGCGGGCGAGTAGCCTCCCCACCAGTGCATTCATGTACTGATAACCCACCAGATTGCTTGCAGGGTGCGGGAGAACCTCGTTCGGTGCAGATGCCTCCTAGCGTGCGTGCTAAGGCGTGAAGTTCACTCTGGAGCCTTGGAGCGTTGTGTCTGGAACTGAAGCACATATACAGGACATAATGTTGGAGCATCGCCTACACGCCATTCCACAAATGTAGCCACGTAGCACGCTTTTACTGTTTGAGAGAGAGGCTTGAGCGACCTGTAATCTCGGCTATACGCCGTCTGTAACACTTGTTCAATATCAATAAAGAGTTTGTTTTACTTCTACTTGTGTTATTCAATGCTTCCGCTATAGACGACTCAGTGAACTTGCTACCAATCGCCTATGCGTTTATAATTCCGCTGCACTCGCACAAATCTGTGCGACTCTGTGACTTAGACCTTTTACCGCCAGCATGAACCTCAGCCTTGCACGGACGCGGCTTACGCTCGTACGGCATCACGCCTAGATAGGTCAAGCGATCGTCCCGCGGTAGCGCTGGCACGGTAATTCTCGCCTAGCGGGGACGGCCGATTAGCCTGCAGAAGATCGGGACATGACAATACCCAGACGGATGGACAGTCAGAGAGGACTATTCAGACGCTAAAGGATATGCTTCGGACTCGTATTTTAGACTTCGGTGGATCGTGGGAGGACCATCTTCATCTGGTGGAGTTTGCATACAACAATAGTTCCTAGGCAAGCATCCAGATGTCTCCTTTCGAGGCTCTATATAGCCGGAGATATCGTACCCCATTATCTTGGGACGACGTAGCCGAGCGAGCATTGTTGGGACAAAAAATGGTAGTAAATGCTACGAAGAACGTAAAGCAGATTAGAGAAATACTTCGTATGGCTCAGGACAGACAGAAGCACTGGTCCGATAGTCACCGGAGACCGTTAGAGTTTGAGGTTAGCAAATTGGTGTTCTTGCGAATTTCTCCAGCACGTGGCACGATTTGTTTCAGAAGAAGCGGGAAGCTCAATCCAAGGTTTATCGAC